>VXBP01009649.1:0-362517 GCA_013400115.1 Rhinopomastus cyanomelas
CGCCCCCACAATGCCCACCATGCGAGACCCCGATGCACCCCCCAACCCATGCTCTCGTGCACGCGCTTCTGGGGGCGTGCGGGTGCCCTCACCCCCTCCTGCCCCCGCCCGCAATGCTGCGGGTCCTCTCGCCGCACCCCAAAACTCTCTCCTCTTGTGTACGCACCCCCACCAAACCCCGACACCCCTCGGCCCCGCACCCACCTGCGGCCCCGCATCCTCCGCGCAGCACCGGGGGGGGCAGCACCGCGCACGCGCGGGGGATGAGAGGTGACGTCATGGAGGGGGGGAAGATCGCAGTGACGTCATTTGGTTCCCCCACCGGCCCCGTTCTACTGCGACAGCGGGGTCCGGATCAAAGAACGCTGAGGGGACTTTGAAGCGGTGGAGGGGCTTCTGCGGGCAGACCCCTCTGGGCCCGGGTGGGCCGGCCGGGGTCCGTGGAGATGATGAACCCCTTTTCAACAGATTAAATCCTTTGTCTCAAAAAAAACCAAAGGTCGCACGCTTATTTTAGATAAAACATTAAATAACGGCTCAAAAATCTGTTTTTATTTATTAACAGCCCACCAAGTCCTTTCTTGGTCTCTCTCAAAATAATACGAGCAGGGTGTTGTGTAAGGAAAGAACAGCTCAGCGCATTTATTTTATGTATTAATGGCCCTAAAGTTCCGAGTTCTGTCTCTTTCAGAAAATGAGAAACCAGTGGGGTTTTTCTGTAATAAAAGGTGTTTCAGAGCAATGGGGCCACAGAAACTGCTTTTAAAAAACCTCTCAATTTTCTTGCCTAAGAGCAACCAGTAAACTGCTCCTGCCCTGAAACTGCCTTGGGATGGTCATTTGGTGTCACGGGGAAAAATAAAACCATATTGATCGCACGGCAGCACCCTGCCTTGAGAACACAGCTGGGACCCTGTGCATGGCTGCAGGGAGTGACTGTTACGAGTCGAGGCTCAAAGACCTGGGGTTATCCGGCCTAGAGAAGAGAAGGCTCCAGAGAGACGTTCCTGTGGCCTTTTGGTGCTTAAAAGGGCCAATGAGAAATAGAGGGACAGACTTTTCAGCAGGGGTTGTTGTGACAGGAGGAGTGATGGTTGTAAACCAAAAGAGGGAGATTCAAACTGGATAGAAGGGAGAAATGTTTTGTGCTGTGGGTGCTGAGACACTGGCACAGGTTGCCCGGAGAGGTGGAAGAAGCCCCATTCTCGGTCAGGCGGGATGTGGCCCTGAGCACCCTGCTCTAGTTGATGATGTCCCTGCTCACTGGGGAGGACTGGGACAGGATGAGCTTTGAAGGTCCCTTCAACCCAAACCACTCCGTGATTCTGCGGATTTCCTCCCGTACTTCAGAGGTATGTAGTTTGGACCGTGGGCACACCAGGGTTCTTTGACCACAGTTTAGGAGGAGAAGCACTGTCAGAGTTTGGACTAGCAATGCAAACACACCATTTCCATCCCGCAGGGTGCTGTGACAGAAAACAGTCTTGTTTTGCTGGGGAGAACTCAAACAGGTTACCCTGTTAAAAAGAAGGGAAAATCCACTGTGCACTAATTCAGCCTGAAGAGAAGGAGGCTCTCTAAAACTACCTGAACTTCAGGAGGTTGCAGTGAGGAGGAAGACACCCTCTTATCTGTAGTTGCAGGGACTTTACCTAGACTAGAGGGAATTGGAGTAGATGATCTTTTGAGGTGGCTTCCACTACCTAAAGTAGAGGGAACATGTCTGGATCTGAGACATCTGATCTCAGACCTTCACTTATGGAAGTGTGATTCACTTATATATAAGGCGAGCACCTCCGGGCTTACGTGTCAACCCAGCATTATTGTTTAAAAATATGCGGTAGTAAGAAAGAGTGTAGGAGAGAAAAGAAAGGAAAAGGGATTAAAGAAAGGAAAGAGTGTAATAGCTACCACAGCAGGGCTCCAGGCATTCCTAGGTCCCAGGTCCAGGAAGCATCCCGTCAGTCTCTGTGATCTTTGTGCAATCCTGGGTGGGGAAGCTTCAAGGTTGGGTTGCTAAGAATCCATCTTTTATGCCAAGCGACGTATTTTACTCTGTCCCATGGGGGCCTGCGAATATCTACCACATTGTAAAATTTATTCAAAATGAAATAAATTTAAAAGAAAGAAAAGCAACAACAACACAAACCCCTTCACAATAAAGAACAGGGAAATTTAGGGAGACGGTGTAAGGGAAGAACTACATGCACAAGGCACTTGGCTGTAGTTCTGGCCTCCACTCGGTAGGGGGCGCTCGCCACGGAGGTGGCAGCAACGGGTGCTCGCACCCAGCTGCTTCCGCGTCCACGCTGTGTCGGAAGAGAAGGAAGGGAGGGAAAATGGCAGGGGCCAGACGCGTGCCCTTCCCCTGTGTGTACCCGGTGCTCAGCGAGCGGGGCTCTCTGCTCTGCTGGCACTCACTTGGCAACTGTGCATCCAAACACCCGCAGCCCTCTTCCCCATCGCGAAAACAGAGCTGCACTTACAACTGGTTGAAGGCAAAAATGCAAGTGTCCAACCCCCTCCCGATCTACCACCAACAGCCGATAAACGCTCAACTAGCACCACAGAGTGAGAGTGCTGAGTATCTTACACGAGAAGGCAGGCGGGCTAAAGCAAATCAGAGCGTGAGGCCGCACATCCTCTCTCCTCCACAGCTGGCTGGGGGCTGCCTGTAGCCACCACCCTGCTTCTAGATTGTCCCTCAAGTACTAGAATTCCACCCCCCCGGGTCCTTTACCCCCCATTTTCTATTCCCGCTGTGGGGCAGCCCTCTGTGGTTTCGGTGACACATGAGTTTTTCTGGGTCCTAAAATCTAACCCATCACAAGGCCTTAAAAATGTTAACACTTGGGTGAGAAAGGCCTAAAGCTTTGTGAGTTCACCCTGGGGAAAACAGCTGGGCTGCATACTTTAGCTTCTGTTGAAGGCTCCTCCTGCAGGGGAGGGCCTGTCTCGATCATCATGAAGCCTTCCTTGCTGTCCCTCGCTAAGAGCGCCCAGGCCTTGTCCTTGGCTGCACAACAGCAGCCTCTCGGGAGTCCAGGTTGACATTACAGTGTAATTCAGACCCCTCTCCAGCCCTCGACCCCAGGCACCATTTATTTTGGTCACTTAAAATGCTGCTTGTTTCATCGAAGCCCAGTCTGGGTCCTGCTGCGTTCCCACTCCCTTTCTCTGCACCCCATGAACTCAGGGAATCCCCAACTCCCCAACTCAGTGCTCACTGGTTGGACTTCTCACCCTAGGTTGGCTGCAGGGTTCATCACTGCCCTGACTCCCCTGGCATCACCTACCAGATAGATGGGGTGCAGAGGGTAGTCCTAGATGTTGATGGTGTAATGGCACCACTCCCAGCCACAACCTGAGTGTTACCGTGTCCAGCAGCTCCTGGAGAAAAACACCCACTCTGTGGGGACTGGTTTGGCCAGGACTGCTCATGTCGGCTGTGAGTTAGGAGAGCTTTAGCTCTTTCATGCCCAACAGCAGTCCCCATTCAGCCTGGCACAGCCCAGCAGCTACCTTTGCATTTCTCCTCTGGAGCAGAGGACACAGGAAACACTGTGCTGAGGAAAAGGCACAGGGGTAGAGGTGGCTTTTCAGCTAGGGCAAGCTGCTCCCTCAGCAGCGCAGTCTCTGCAGACAAGTGAGGCTAGAGCCCTTCTCCTGGCAGCGCCCAGGCTTATCCACAAGGTGAGAAGGAAAGAAACCTTTCCTCTGGAAAAGGCCGAGGCAGCAAAGCATTCTTGGCCATTACCTCTCTTTCTTAACCCCCACTGCGTCTTCCAAAGAAATACAGGAACCAGAAAGCACGAAGAAGACAGTAATTCTTTACTTCTTGAGCCCGCACTCCTACCCTCATGATGATGGCCGCTGCTTTGCTCACTCCTGCAGCACAAGATCTGAGCTTTTGTAGAGGTTTTCTTCTCAGTCCTGCTCTGAGCTGCCAGGGTAGAAAGCTGGCCAAAACCCAGGTGGCTGTAGTCCTTTGCTGCAGAGTCAGAGGAATCAGGCTGCAGAGGGGGCTTGGCTGCAGCAGAAACGGATGCTGTCCAAAGGAAAGAAAAGAAACGGACCACTACTATCCAAACCCCGTTACTCACAGGCTCCAGCACTACTGCTCTCAACACCAGCAAGATGCAGAGATAGGACTTAGGCGATCATCTTCATAGCTGGGACCTTGCTAGTGCAGGCAAACATGGCCTATCATCCCATTCACCCAGTGATCAAGCTGGCTGGGATTCTTGCCCTGCACTGGTTGAGCAGCCGGGCCCAAAGAGCGGTGGTTAATGGAGTTAAATCCAGCTGGTGGCCTGTCACAAGTGGTGGCCTCAGAGCTCCATGTTGGGACCATCTCTGTTTAACATCTTAATTGATGATCTCGATAAGGACACAGAGAGTATCATTAGTAAGTCTGCAAATGACACCAAGTTAGGTGGGAGTGCTCATCTACCAGAGGGTAGGGGGGCTCTTCAGAGAGACTTGGATAAATTGGAGCAATGGGCCAATGTTAATGGCAGGAGCTTCAATAAGGCCAAGTGCAGGTCCTGCACTGGGGCCACAACAACCCCCTGCAACACTACAGGCTTGGGGAGGTGTGGCTGGAGAGCCCTCTGGCAGAGAGGAACCTGGGGGTTCTGACACGAAGATGAATATGAGCCAGCAGTGTGCCCAGGTGGCCAAGAGAGCCAGTGGCATCCTGGCTCATATTACAAATAGTGTGGCCAGCAGGAGTAGGGAGGTTATCGTCCCCCTGTATTTGGCACTGGTGAGGCCACATCTTGAGTATTGTGTCCAGCTTTGGGCATCTCAGTACAAGAGAGATGTGGAGGTGCTGGAGCAGGTGCAGAGGAGGGCAACTAAGCTGGTGAAGGGCCTGGAGAATAAATGTTATAAAGAAAGACCGAAAGAGCTGGGGCTCTTTAGTTTGAAGAAGAGGAGGCTGAGAGGAGACCTCATCACTCTCTACAACTACCTGAAAGGTCGTTGGGGAGAGGTTGGTGTTGGGGACTCTTCTCACAAGCAATTAGTGATAGAACAAAGGGGAATGGGTTCAAGTGACAACAGGGTAGATTTAGACTTGACATTAGGAATAATGTTTTCACAGAAAGGATGGTCAGGCACTGGAATGGGTTTCCCAGGGAGGTGGTTGAGTCACCATCCCTGGATGTGTTTAAAGATCATTTGGATGAGGTGTTGAAGGATCTGGTTTAGGGGTGAACTTGTAAGGTAGGGTAGATAGTTGGACTCGAGGATCCCAGGGGTCTTTTCCAACCAGAGTGATTCTGTAATTCTGTGATCTTTACTTGGCATGGTCTCATGTGAATTTTTCTGTTTTTACTGTTTGCTCCTTGGGAACAATTATATGGTTGTCTTCTCCATTCCACAGGAAGCCAGGGCCTCTCTGCAGGACTCTTGGAACAGCTGATGACAAGGCTGTTACTTCCCTTCTTTTAATTTGCATGATAAGCATTTGTCAGCAAGTTACACAGAATGGGGTAAACACAGCAAGGTCTGCAGCCCAGAGCACACTGCCAGAGTCCTGACTGACTCAAACTTGGAGTCTTTGGTCAAACTTCATCAAACGTCGACAAGCTTCTCTTTGATTTAGGGCAGCATATGATGGATTTGTCACTCTGCTGCTGACAAAGGCTGAAGCAGGACTCAGTGATACTTGGCACGGCCAAGTGATTCGACGTGCAAACGCTCAGAAGGCAGTTTTACGCTGCCCACTTGATAGACTCCTTCATGCTGCATTTTTCTGTAACTTACCTTCATACAAAGTGCCTGAACTGAAAATGCCTAAAGCTTAAAATTATAATGCAACCAACTCACAGCTGAAGAATTTTACAACTCCAAAGCTTTAGTATTTTATATCTTGGCTCAATTTGAATAAACTTTTAATTTGAGAACTTAGCAAACAGTACAATTTGCTAAGTCTTGTATAACACAAGGAGTGTTTGATAGTATCACTACAAAATCTGGTGTCAGTGCTCCGAGTTGTGACAGCTGATTGCACGTCCTCTGGAATACAGGTTTTTCCACAGAGTCCTGGTTTTAAAAAGGACAGCATGACACTAGTAGTAACACTGACTTGGAACAAAATATAGCAATTGTAAAGTAGAAGTATTACAGGGGGAGAAAAGCATTAAAACCACACAAGAAATGTGAGCTAATCCCCATGTAACTCTTTCGTACAAGTCCACACATGGTCCATAGCTTTGCTGAGCTCTACACATCAAAGCGGTAAAAAATTCAGCATGACTGCCTTGTTTCCTTTCTAGACTTCATCCAACACTTCTCGTGATTTCCCGCAAGGGCTGTTGCCAGTTCAGCCAGGGAGATCAGGGCTGGTTTTATGCTAATGCCATAAATCGCGGGAAGTTTACGGCAGATTTGCCGAAGTTGGGTGCATGCGCGTTATCTGTTCGCACTGATCTGCAAAGAGTTAAAAATTCTGGTCAAGTGCCAGGCAACCCTACACATCTGCCTCTGTACAATCTGTGCATCTGCTGTGTATCTGGACTCAGTGGACTTCATTTTCACATCGGAGCTGTACATTAAAATAGAGACATTAACACTTATGAATATTGTCCCCAACAGTTTGTTTCCTTTGATTTATTTTCAGTTGACAGATTTCCCTGTGCCCTTGCACTGGAAGATACTACACTGTTCTGTGGCAGTCGTCTGCTTGCTTGTTATACTCTCTTTGTTCTGATGTTTCTTCTTTTTATTCCCATCAACTTTCATTGTCTTTAATTATGTCCCTGAGCTTGTAAAGCTGTTTCTCATAACAATGGGGACTCTGGAAATGGTAACAATTGCTTTTCCATCATCTACATGGCAGGAAGCGCATTGTTTCTTTAAAAAAAAAATTACCAGATGTTTTTGAGTGCTGACCACCAACATTAAAAACCCCCCAAAACTAATAACATTTGTTATTGTGGAACTTCTGTTTGCATTTAAATGGGAATTACAGCTGATGCCAATGCTAATGGATGGAATTTCTCTCAAGCTAAGTGTATAAAGATGGAATCCTGTGAACATTCACTGTGGAGAGGGACTGGAGGTGGTTTCTTTGCCTGTGACTCTGTGATAACAAGGGCTCACCAGGAGGGTGGCAGTCACAGTCTGAAGAAGGGTCTCCTGACTGACCTATAGCAAAGCTGTAGTTGATCGGGATACGCTCTTCTGTTCTGTCACCTCTTGCTTCTTAATCTTCTCCCTGGTTCTGCTTTTTAAACAGAATGGCAGTTTTTATTAAGAAGTAACAGACATAGGAAACAGAAAAAAATCATGAGAGAATGTCACTAAGGCACAGGCAGCGTTCAGCTCTTGCAAGATCAAAAAGACCTCTACCATTGGTTGTACGTAGCGAAAACGCTTCACCTCCAGAGTATCCAGACTCTCCCCTTGCACAGCCCAGATGTGTCATGATCTGTGGCAGTACCTTGCAGGACTAAATATCCAGGGCAGCCTTCTACATCACCTGGGAGCAAACAGAAGCCCTTTGTTTGGCCAGCAGACAGCTGGGAAAGTTTCTGAGCCAAAGCTAAGGAAGGAAATCCCTTTCTCTCTCCCTTTGCATTCCCTGTACCTGTTGTCACTGAGTTCAGCTCTGCAGGGCTGTGCAGACGTGAGTGCGCTGCGCTGAGTCTGGCTGAAGCAACATGATGAGGGTGGACAGGGAGAGCTGGGTTGTTTCAGGGCCGGGTCCCTGCGAGGCAGCAGGCAGCACGGAAGGAATGCACCTGCACCGGGAACAGTTTCAGCAACAGTGTCTGCTCTGCCTAGACTTTCAATGTCAGCAGTGGGCTGATCTCATCTGCACCGCTACACGGAAATGATTGACAGCAGTACAACTGAACTGCAAGAATGGAGAGAGGAAAAAGAAAGCAGGAAACAGAACAGAGACAAAAAGGACTGCACAGCTGCACAAGTGACTCTCAAGTATCAGCCACCACATGAGAACTGTAATGGAATTAAAAACCCAAACAGAACTTTCTGATGGAGATGACGTTTGGGCCTTAGCTGCAACATATATTAAAAGGTGTAGTTACCTGTGAGAAGCATGGCCAAGGGCAGTGCTTTGAGTCCGTCCTGAGTGACTTTATGTTGTTCCTCTACTTGTGGCCAGTGCAACCACCAGCACTGGTGTCCTCATGGTTGGTTGTCTTGTCTTCTCCGACTGCAGCAGTTGATTACTCCTTGTCCCTGGGGCGCACAGATTACTCACAGAAAATGCCCAGCATTTCTCAGTGAAGTGAGTACATTTTATTTGCCATTAAAAATGAAAATTCACACTTCAATGATTCCAGTGTAGTTTTTACATGGATGGGACAGTAAGAGGACTTTACCCTTATCACAAGTATTTGCAGATTTGTTCCCAGTTTAAGCAACTCTGGATTAGGAGCTGTTCATGATGGATCGATACTCTCTCTGATGTTCCACAAGTTTCAAAAATACTTGGTATTTCTTGTCATAAAATCTGAGTAAGAAAGTTAATGTCAATAAAAACCCGCGATTTAAAGACTGAGACCCTCTAGACTACCTCGCTTATTCCTTCATTTGGCATCGAAGGAGCTCCAGCTCTTCCCTACTCACAGCTTTTCCTCAGATCACAGTCCCGCCTGCTGCCGGGACACAGTCTTTTCACCCAAACTCAGGGTCCCCCCAGCCATTCCACATTCTCCCCCGCCCCCCCCCCGGTTCGGAGGTACCTTTTCCTTGCCCCTCACCGCCGCCAGGGGGTGCCCGCGCTCCGCATAGCGCCCGAGGGAAGGGGCCAGGAGCTGGCGGGGACCGGGAACTGTTGTGGAGCTGGGGGTTGTCCAGCATCTGGGCTGGCGGTGCTGGGTGATCTTAAAGGTCTTTAACAACTTAAACAGCTCCGGGATGCGCTACGCTCCCGGCAGCATCCCTCTCTGCTCCTGTTTATGGGGTCCATGCTGACACCTCATAGAGCACCACTGGGTAGATGAATGGGATGGCCACCCCCCGTAATTCCAAGTCACCAGGTGAACATCTGGGAATTCTCTCCGAGAGCCACCCCTGTTACCTCTTGTGCTCATGGTTAGGTTGCACGACTCTCCCAACTCCCCCCATTTTCGCCATGGCCTCCTAGTAAAAAAGAGAAAAAGAAGCGCAAATTGGAAAGGCCTGTGTTGATTTAAAGTCTTTTTTTACAAGAACAAGATGTTTTCAAACTGATCGGAACATTACTGATGTGTTTTGTTTCAGCTGAATAGGCCAGATGTCATGAAATATGTTCAATCCCATTATAGAGTAGTCATGCAGCGTAAGCACTGCGGACCCCTCGGTAAACCAAAATCTGTTACTCTTTCTGCGCGCGAGTTTGAGGCAGAACAGACTTACCTTGCATTATTGGCACTAACCAAAGGAAATGTTCAACGCTGCATCCCCAGAGGGGAGAGTTCTCAAATAAAATGCTATGTACATGGGATCCCTTAATCGTATTTTTAAAGTATCTGTTCCCTTGCAGTAAGGCAGGACTCAGTGAGCTCCAGAAGCTGAAGGCAGTCTACAAAGTTCTCCTGGAGCCCACAGCTGCCCTCCCATTCCAGTACTAAAGTGTGAGACAGACTTTGATCCAACTTTGTGCTTGGCTGAAACAAATCAGACAAAGGGATCCTAGAATCATCAAGGCTGGAAAAGACCTTCAAGGTCATCAAGTCCAACTGTCAGCCCTACAACCCCTAACCACTAATTTATCTTCTGAAAGACCCTGTCTGCCCATTTGCTGAGCCCTTCCAGGGATGGTGCCTCCACCCCATCCCTGGGCAGCCTGTTCCAAGTCCTCCCCACTCTTTCTGGAAAGACGTTTTTCCTAAGATCCAACCTGTGCCTCCCCTCCTGACCTTACCCCTGCCTCTCTGCAACCTCTCTTCAGGCAGTTGTACAGAGCAATGAGGTCTCCCCTCAGCCTCCTCTTCTCCTTCAGCCTCTCCGCATCAGACTTGTTTTTCAGACCTCTAACCAGCCCAGCTGCCCTTCTCTGCACCCACTCCAGCACCTCAATGTCCTTTCTATACTGTGGTGCCCAAAACTGCCCCCAGTACTCAAGGAGCAGCCACACCAGGGCCCAGTATAGGGGATCTCACAAACTCCCCTGAAGAAGGAGTTTCTGGGACAGATTCCACTGCAGAAGGGAAAGGACCAAATAATTTGATTCTTTCCCTCATCTCTGTGAGATTCTGATTCTCTGTGGATTCTCCTGAGCAATCCTGCTGGAAGGAGACACTAATTAATGCTAATAGTGGATCAAGCCCTTGGGCACGGGTGGAGGCAGCAGACACAGGCCATTTGCAGTGAAAGTTACTTCACAAGGAGCATTAAGGTTTTTTGATGGAACAGCATTAAAGATCAGGATTCATCAGCATCTGACTGAATCTGTACTAGTGTTCACAGGTTTGAGTAGAACCCTGAATCAGTTTAATATTCATATCTAAACCAAACACTGGAAGACATCTAGGCAATTAGTACAGCTCAATTTTTAAAAGGCTTGGATAATTTTATAGACTGTAGTATCTGCTGTAGTAAAATCTTTGCTTTCCACTAAACCAGCATTTTTACAGCTGAGGATCTACTAGAACGCTACAACACAGATGAGCAACGTACACAGAGCTTCACCAGCCCAGGACAAGCAGGGAGGCTCTAAGGATCAGCCAGATGAATGCCAGACCTTACATCTGGTTTCCCATTTCCCCTTGTTAAAGAAAAATGATCGTGATCTAAACACCGGGACGTACAAGGGTTGCCCATGAAGCCAGCAAGTTCCCCTTCTCCCTGCACAGCAGTGTTTGCTGACTGCCTGGGATGCCACCCATGTTTGGAGCAGGAGGGTCCCAGCTCTATCCCCTGGCTCTATTACCCAAGAAGTTCTGCATGTATTTGCTTCATCCTTCAACAGCAGCATGTCCAACTGTGCTACTGGAGCATGGAACACCTACTTTATGCATTTGTCAACTTCAGAGGCTAAATAGTGGATGAAATCATGGCTCTAGCAAAGGTAAAAGCAGTGCCAGTGATGGGGCAGCCAGGGTTTTATTCCTGCTGGGAGCATTTCCACGCACTCAGCTGCCCACACTCTTTCATGTGTGCTGAAATGGACTGCACTTTGATTCCCCAACAAACACCCTTGAAATAACACTTCCAGTGAGATAGGGTGTTCTTTTCCCTGAGACATGTGAGCCTGCTGTCACAGACACTCTGCACCCCAGCCAGATTAAAATACTGGCATCAAAAGGTTCTTATCTTTTCCAATAAGAGAAATGGGCATTTGATTCCGTTCATTAACAGGTGTTTGTTCCCATTTACAACAGTCTGTATCTTAGAACTACTTTTACATGGCCAGTTGGGTTTGAGGCTACCCAAAAAAATGACTGAACAGATTAAAACCCCAGAGTAGAATCACAGAATCATTATGGTTCCAAGAAACTTCTAAGGCAGGGGGATTGGACTAGACCATCTTTGGAGGTCCCTTCCAATCCCTAATGTTGATTCTGTGATTCTAAGACCATCAGGACCAACCATCAACCCAACACCACCATGCCCACTAAACCATGTCTTCAAGTGCCAAGTCTACACGTGTTTTGAACTCCTCCAGGGGTGGCAACTCCACCACTTCCCTGGGCAGTCTGTTCCAATTCCCTCTGTTACAATCAGTGCTGCTGCTCCAGAGAGAATTGTGTCCTACTGAAAAGATAAGGCTCAGGCAAAGCCCTCTGAAGCTTTCACTAATGGAAGGAGTCACCTTGCATTCTGCTCCCTTCCTTACATTTCCTTTGAACTGCCCTGGAGAAACTGTATGAAAATAAAACCAAAACATCTCAAGGGTCTAACTGTCTCAGACAAATCCACTTTTCCCCACAGGGGCACAAAAAATTAATAAAAAAAATTTAAAACTTTAAAAATGTTGCCATTCATCACCCTTTGTGCAAACATGGGGCCTGTCTGCCACTGCCCTGCTTCTCTCTTAAGAGAACAGGATGCCAACAACACTGCTCCCAGGACATGTTCTGCTTCTGCCATAGGCACTCTCTGCACTCCTGTCTGCTTTGCTCAGGGACCTCTTATGACTCCCAGTGCTGAAAGATGTGTTACTGCTGCCCTGGGAAATAAGCCAGCTTTTGGAGATAAAGAAATCTTTGGATAGGTTTTATTTTTATGTCATTACTCATCTAACTCCAGGTCTCCTCAGGCTGAGAACAGACAGTGGTCTTCAACGGCTGAAACGGAGTCTCCACAGGGCTGCAGAAAACTTTCTACATTGCCTGTGAGGTCTCCCAAAACAGAAATGCCCGGCACAGAGCCCCCACCTCTGTCGCACAGCCCAAAACAATCCTGCTGCTCCCGCAGGGCTGGGAACAGACAGGATAGAGAGGTCCTTAAAGAAATCTCCCAAGGCCTGATCAAACTAGGAAACGGGGTTTGGCTGCTGCTGATCTGCTGGTTGATCCATCTACCTACTTCTAGCTACAGAGGAAGACTTCAGAACAGTCTTCCCAGCTTATCAGCAAAATTGAAGTCTACTGAAACAGGTTGGTGTGAGAATCCACAGCGTTAAGGTCTCACAGCAGCTGCCACAGTGATGTGGAGCAACACATTAAAAAAAACCAAAACCCACAGCCAGCAATTTTCAACAGCTTGCTCAGTTCTCATTGCTCAAAACACCCTAAAGGAATTCCCTCCCTTATTCTGCATTTTGGTTGTGTGTTGTTTTGTTTTTTAAAGCTGGCTTGGTCATTGTTAGCTTGAACAAAAAACCCCGTGCTCCCAGAAGAGAAGCTTTTCAACAATTTTCTGGGGACAAAGAGGAACAGAACATTGAAAATATGAATTTATAATGACATGGGAAACAAAGGAACATTAGAATTGCCTTACTGAATCAGATCAACCTTATGCACTGCTGGGTCTCCAACAACGCTTTAAATATAGCCAAGTGATAATACTGCTGTTCAGAAATAGTTTGTTTGAGGCTTGACATCCAAATCCATAATTCCAGTCACCAGGAATTTCGTAATCTTAATTTGAATGATGCTCTGTCTTAGTTGCTTGCCAGTCTAGACAGCACAATGAATACAGTCACTGAAACACAATGAATTCTCTCTTAAAACAAAATATTTTGTAAAATTGCTTTTTAATAATTTCTTTTCTCTCTTTCCATAAAGACTATGGCTATAAATAAACCCTCAAAGTTCACACTTGATCATTATTTCTAAAGGCTGGGCAAGTGAAGGGTTTACCCAGAAAAAAAAAAAGAGAGGCACTGTGAAGCAGAAAGAAAGGGTGCATTCATGATTTCTAACCTTTTGTTAGAGTGTCAAAGCTGAGACAGATACAAGCCAGTAAACACTCTGCTTACCATGGAGAGAGCTAGTCAAACTGGGTTACCCTGCCCGAGAAAGGGCCAGAGAACCAAAGTCTCCAAGGCCCACTAGGATTTGGGAACAAGGTGCCATTTTGCTGCGGGAAGGGAAGGTCAGAACTCACTCAAACTGACTGAATTCTGCTTTTCAGCATCATTTGGGGCAGGGGCTAAGGGGAAGACACCAGGATAGTTTCAACAGGCTCCCAGGGAAATCCTGTTTGGAACTCAGGGAAAGCTGAACTATGGAAACCCTATTTGGACAGAGCACACAGAAGATAGAAATTTCCACCCCTTCAAGAACAGCAAGGAAAAGGATTTTAAGGCCATGTGGCAGCTGCAGTGCACTAAGTGACTCTGTCGCTCCAGGACACCAGGAAAAACATGTCAGGCTGGCATCAGGAGTTCACTCAAGGTGCTTAGAGTTGCTGACTACAGACTGGGAGACCAGTCTCTCTGACTCCCTACCAAACAGGCTCCTGCAAGGGCTGTTTCAGAGCACCCACAGGCATCCTGCTCACCCCAAAGGAGGAGCTCATCTCCCTCAGGACTACAGAGGGAGCTGAGGAAGAGGAGCCCACTTGTGAGCAGTCCCTAAGTCTGACAGCAGTGACTCAAGGACTCATAAGGCTGAATATTAGTGAAAATTAATGGAATGTAGGTCCTTACAAGCACATATCAAATGAGCAATCACACTTAGGGATGTCAGCTCCGGTTAAGGAAGTCAAGTAGCAAAATCCCATTGAAATTGATGAGCTGGGAGCATCAGTTCCCTTATGAAACTGGGCTATTGCTGTACTTCGGTACTTTAAAAATTATGTCCAAAGTTAAACTGATGAGACATTGGAGCACAAATGCCATTTCTCAGGTGTGTTCTTCCCACTTGCTCACTTGGATAATCAAAATAAATGGTTGGACTAGAACAGTCATTAACTTAATACTTGATACAATACGAAAATCAAGAAGGATACTCAAGTGTAAATGAAACAAGTTTTCTTTGTGAGTGTTGCTGATTTGTGTTTCCTCTACTGACAGCCACAGGTCTGTTGTACCAACAATGACCGGCCTACAAAGGATGGGAAGGATGAAAATAACTGCTGTGCACCCATTTTGAGCACAACTAGTTCAGGAATCTCAGAACAAGCTGGCATGGTTTACATTTAATCTCAAACTGAGGTTGTGAATTCACCTCATCTTCTGCAAAAGAAGAAAATTATATTCACTATATTGTGCTAACAGCATTCAATTGATCAAATCCTGCCATCCTTACAGCTGAACTCTCACTCAGGTCAGTCTCAAGTCTCTGGCATTTCTGTACAGTTCTACTGTCACAGACTCAGCATCAGAGGAAAATATTTTAAAAGCTACCTCATTCACAATGGGCTGAAAGGTAGGAGCATTCATCCCCACCAAATGTGTTGTGATGTGTGGAATTCAGCAGGTCTAAGTCCCTTCAAACTAACAGACCTGCTTTACACCTCTAAGAACTCATAACAAACACAGTAAATAATCTTATATAGAGTATTTCTTACTTTCTCATCTCTATTCCACACATGTAAGTTGAGACTAAGAGATGCTAACTAGCACCAAGTCTAGTCACTGATATATTTGGATTTGAGGGGGATAAGCAGATTTCTCGAAACCACAGAATCACAGAATGGTTTAGGCTGAAAAGAACCCTGAACATCATCTAGTTCCAACGCCCCTGCCACAGGCAGGGACACTGCTCTCCCACCAGACCAGGTTGCCCAGAGCACCATCCAACCTGGCCTTGGACAATTCCAGGAATGGAGCAACCACAGCCTCCCTGGGCAACCTGTTCAAGTGCTTCACCACCCTGACGGTGAAGAACTTCTTCCAATATCCAATCTAATTCTGCCCTCTTTGAGTTTCAGGTCCCTTGTCCTATCACTATAGGCTCTTGTAAAAAGTCCTTCTCCAGCCTTCCTTGTTGGCCCCCCCTTCATGTACTGAAAGTGCTGATATTCAGCAGGTGCTTTTAAACTTCTCTAATGACTGCAAACAAAGCCACTATTTTCTTACAGACTTTTATTTAGGGGCTGCTTATTCAATAGCCCAGAGATATAAAATTCATCTTATCTCTGCTTACAAGGACTTCCAGGAATGGAGTTATGTGACACAGCCCTAGCAGGACGGTACTTTTCAGTGGTACATGACTGCAGGAAGAAAGCATGTGATGTGCCATACACAATATTTTTCTAGTGAGTTGGTTTTTTCTCCCCTTAAATTTGAGTTATAGAGGCAGATCTTGGCAGCATGCACAAAGCCCTGAATCCATAACTCAATTCTCTGTGGTATTCTGAATGGAGCCAGCCAAGTCTTAAAGCACATTATGACTGAACACTAGAGTGGAGCAAATACTTCACACCTCAAACCAAAGTGTGAAAATTTGGCTTTTGTTCATTTAGTGAAAAGGTGGAAAATTTCACACAAGATTGTTATTTTCCTTTTGCTCTGTTCCAGCAGATTTCTGTGATCGTATCAAACCTCAGAGAGAGACAGTGTTTCTGCCTGTGTCAGCAAGTGGTTCTACAGAGGAGGGACTAAAGGTCCAGCAAGCTGGACATCAGCTCAGGGCTTGAGTTCAGGTCTGTCTTCCAGGAAAAGTCACTAGGCTGTTGAACCTCCCTATCCACGCACTCAGTTATCAGCACTGGCCCATCTTAGAGGAATGTTTCAATCTATTTGTTTGTTGAAGACTGTTACAGTGGTAGAGATGAATCAGCAGGTAGCTTAGAAGACCTCAACCTGGATTTCTCAACCTGTCCTGTACAACAAGAGCATGTTTTGCACTTGTTACTGTCAAAGACAAGAGAGAATTGGAAAAGCAATCACCTAACAGTAAAAATAAGAGCAGGTAAGGCCACAGTACCACTTTTACCTCCAGAGCCTCTACTTGTACTCTGCATGAGCGACTACACAGAGCGCCAGCCAGCCTGTAGCCACGGTATCGTTCTCACACAGAGCTTGTGCCTCAGCCAGGCTGGCTGGCCAGTGCCAGACAAAGCCTGGAGCACGTAAGAGGAGCAGCAGTGGCAAGGCAGCTGCTGTAAAGGGTGGCTTGTTGTGCTAGCAGTGATATTAATGACTTATTCCCCAGACCAAATTTAGAATGGGATGGGGGTCAGCTATGATTGCCACATCATCTATCAGCTGAAAACTATGTTTGGATCTAAGCTCCAGCCACACTGCTACTAAATATAGGTTGGTTTGTTGTTGATTTGACTCTGTGCTCCCCTGAGTTGTCTGACTAGCAAATAATTAAGCAGTTTGCTTTGTGAAGGCTCCATTGCTGGCACCTCTTAATGCCCAAAGCTGCCTGGTTACAAACTTGACAGCTTAGCCAGGGTTTCAGCTTACCCATGCAACAGAAAGAGCCCAAGCAGTTAGCTCCTGTCTCAGTTTCAGAGTTTGCTGGCAGTGGGTGCCATGAATTGACAGTCTGTGGGCAACATTTAAGCAGCCTGCACCAGAGCTGGGGCATGGTTCAGCCACGCTTTCCCTGATGTGAGCACGTTCAGATGAAAATATATTGATTTAACCTGCTCTGTAGGTTTGCAAACGTATGCTGACAGGCAGCTGCGTGCAGCAGAAAGCCAACTCACCTGGGAGTCAGGAAAGCACAATCCTACTCCAGATCCCAACTGCAGGGCACTGCATTACTGCCATTGCGTCACGTCACTGCACGTCACTGCTGGGATGGAGTAAACTAAGCCAGGGAGCACCGCTCCTATGCACAACTTTCTCTGGCTCCTTTCATTGATGTCATCCAGTCCCAACGCCCTGCCATGGGCAGGGACACCTCTCACCAGACCAGGTTGCCCAGAGCCCCATCCAACCTGGCCATGAACACTTCCAGGGAGGAAGGTGCCACAACCTCCTTGGGCAGCCTGTTCCAGTGTCTCAGCAGCCTCACGGGGAGGTATATCTTCCTCAGATGTCATCTTAATCTCCCTTCTTTTAGCTTGAAACCATCCTCCTTGTCCTAGGAGCCTATGTATCACTAGGGTTCCCTGCAAAAAGTCCCTCTCCAGCTTTCCTGTAGCCCCCTTCAGGTATGAGAAGCTACTTTAAGGTCCTTTTGGAGCCTTCACTTCTCCAGGCTAAGCAGTCTCAATTACCTCAGCCTGTCCTCATAGAAGAGGTGCTTCAGAACCTCTGATCATTCTTGTGGCCTCTTATGAACTTGTTCCAACACTTCCATGTCCTTCTTACACTGGGGATTTCTCGCCCTCCGCTGCTGCATCTGTCCTAACGCTTTTACCCTCAAGTTTAGGTGGTAAAACCTTGGGGCAGGCAGGGCAGGTGTGTGCTTCCACATGACTTTCACACGACAGAAGAAATGAGTGGCACAGAAAGCTGAGGAGTCATTTGGCCTGGGGAGGACAGAACAGGGCAGAAGAAGAATAAGCATCCGCACAGGATATCCTCACACTTGGCTGCGTTCCACACAATATTCACTACAACAGCACCACTTCTGTTAAGGTGCAAAATGCAGACTCACTCAGCTGCTGTCCGTCATTCCACATCCATACTGAATATACATCTTTCCTTGCATTTACTCACTGAATTCAGACTTTCATTTGCCATCTGGCAATGCACGCGGGTTTAATGGGGGAAGGGGATAGGAAAAGGGGCTTCCCCCTCCTTCTTTTTTGCATCTGTATTTGCTTTATGAGCTATGGCTAAGGCATCATTTACACATGGGGAACAGGACTAGGTTGTCTCAATTCTTTCCATATGTTCACTTATGCTGTCAAAACATTTTTTCAATCTAATTAATCCACACAGGTCTCTCCGTTCATTTCCCCACTTGGTGGGTTTTAGTATTTTGAAGGTATCTAGCTGGGATTTTGTTATAAAAACAACTCAGCTTGTGCCTACACTTTGCTTTAGGGTTCTTTCTTCAAGAAAAAGCAACCATTTGCAATTTTTCACTCATCTCCAGCTAATGATTCTTTCCCTATTTGCAACACCAGCTCAGGAGACTTTCCTTTTCTCCTCATCTTTGCCATGTTCCAGTGTCTACCTGAGATTAATGAGGGAAATCCCTGCTGCAAAATTTGATTCAGGATTTTTTTTTTTATCTAGCTTATCTCATGTGTGGTTTAGCATTAAAAAACCCCCTGAACCTCAGAATCACAGAACACAGAGTCACAGAACATTAGGGATTCGAAGGGACCTCGAAAGATCATCTAGTCCAACCCCCCTGCCACAGCAGGATCACCTAGGCCAAGTCACACAGGAACATATCCAGGTGGGTTTTAAATGTCTCCAGAGAAGGAGACTCCACAACCTCCCTGGGCAGCCTGTTCCAGTGCTCCATCACCCTCATTGGGAAGAAGTTCCTTCTCATATTGATGTGGAACCTCCTATGTTCCAGCTCACATCCACTGCCCCTCATCCTATCACTAGATGACATTGAGAAGCGCCTGGCTCCATCCTCTTGACACCCACCCTTCACATATTTATAGACATTAATGAGGTCATCTCTCAGTTTCCTCTTCTCCAAGCTAGAGAGACCCAGCTCTCTCAGCCTTTCCCCATAAAGGGAGGGGCTCCACCTCCTTCATCATCCTCATTGCTCTACGCTGGACTCCCTCCAGCAGCTCCACATCCCTCTTGAACTGAGGAGCCCAGAAGTGGACACAATACTCCAGATGTGGTCTCACCAGGGCAGAGTAGAGGGGAAGGAGAACCTCTCTCCATCTGCTAACCACCCCACTCCTGATCCACCTCAGGATGCCATTGGCTTTCTTAAGACACAAGAGCACATTGTTGGCTCATGGTCATCCTGCTGTCCACTAGGATCCCCAGGTCCCTTTCTCCTACCGTGCTCTCCAGAAGGTCAGTCCCCAACCCTTGGGAAAAAAAAAAGTCTTTCACTAATGTAAACCAGTAGAAGGTTGAGACGTTAAAATAGAGAGTGAAACTGCACTAAAATGTGGACAGAGCCTTTGCAGTAAACTTACAGACGTCCTACCTCCAACAAGGAGGTAAAATCTCATAGAAAACTGTCATTTTACAGATACCAACGTGCAGCTGGCAGAGACCAACACCTAAAAGAAATGATAAAACTGATGATTTCTCACTGATCTGATGATGATACTGACCTGTTTTGTTGAAAACCAGCCACCTTCTCCTCTCTAGGTCTCAAAATCAGTGGCAGCCAGGGATGAGAATCTCTTGCTCTCATTTGTTCTTCTGCCATTAAAACTGGTCTATGAGAACAGTGCAGTTCCTAAAAAGCACTTTAAATGCTACATATTGCTCTGAAATTTCAGGGCATTCTTGATTCTTTAAAAATCTGAACTGTGGAATTCCTACAGAACATAATTCAGAGCTACTTGTAAGAGAAAATTATAACAGTCACACAGAGTAGGTGTTCTGCTCCCCTTGCTCCTTAATGTTTGGCTCCCATCTCTTGGAGGCCACTGGGAGCTGCTAACCACAGTTCTGTCCAGCATTAAAAATTACTGATAAATAGGAACCCTCTTTACAGGCATCACTCCTCTGTGTACTGGGACTACACTAGTTGTGTAGAAAAACCTGCAGGCACCAACACACACAAATTTGTTGATAGAAATTATCCTTGTTGGTAAATGTCGGAAGTTATGCTCCTCACTACTATCTGTCAGACCTGACATTTTCCTACACAAAATCAAAACTGTGGGCTATTAATCCCCACTTGCCCCAGAGCCATAAAAGAATCTTCCATCACAGTAACATTACATAACCCCTTCTTATGAGCTAATCTCCACCTGCCACTCAGCACTGCCAGAAGAATTCTGAAAGGTATCTGAGGTATCTTTTTCCTTGGGAGACCTTCTAAGAAACCATGCGTAGACATCTGGCAAATAGAAACAGAGCACATTTTATAGTTAACTGTGCCCAAAACAATAGCTGGTTCTGTCTGAAAACATACCAGTCTGAATTTAAAGTGCAGCTAAGCATGTGAGTGAGTCACTGTGTGGTAGCAGAGTTGGGCTGGCTCACAGCCTAGGATCTCATGTAGCACCATCCTGCTCCAGGGTTATCTTTAAAGCTGCGATCTTGCACACTGGACGGTCTCCACCTTCCCACCTCCAAATGCTGGCTAGGTGGGAGGGTTGTGAGCTCCTATCTAAGTTTTCCCTTTTATCTCCAGGAAGGGAGAACAGCACTAAACCCCTTCAGATAAATGTTCTGACCTTACAACACCCAAACATTCATCACTCCCACTTATACTTTGCCATCTCATCCTATTTTCCATTTTTTTTTAAGAAGCCCCCAGTGAACTCCACCTTGTGACTCCTACTTCCAAACAAACCGTGCCCCTTCAACTCACTTTAATGAGGAATTTTTAACTCACTGTTTCTAAAGTGCTGCTGGGGCAAAGCTTTCCCAGCACAATTTCTATGACTGTAAGTATCCAAGGGCAGTTGGATACATCAGCTTTTGAATCTAAATCTTGGAAGAGTCACACAGGCCTTCTGGATCTCAGTTTCCAATAAATCCATGGGAATCAATAACATCAACAGATAAATATCAAACACTTAGAAGGGAACTGTAGCCAGTGTGGGACACAAGTGAAGAAAAAACACTTTGTGCTTCACGATTTAGCAGATTCTAAGAGTTGAGCCAATTCCTGCTGCTGTCCTTTTATTTAAAGACAGCAAGCCAAGAGAAGAGATGAATAGCAAAGACTCAAATGGCTCATGGAGCTTTTCACTTGTAGGTCACCAATCAGAACCCCAGCGAGGTCAACGCGCGCGCCTGCGAGTTGTGGTATGCAAGCTTTTTATAGTGTCCTTTGCAAAGTGGGTATATTGGCTTCAAATTATTTCGTATTGCATGCTGTTTTCACAACATGAAACCTTCCATTGTTACAGCTCAGCCACTATTAACCCTTTGCAAAACTATGCTGCAGAAACTGCTTCTACCACCTCACCAACTCGCCTTTTAAATTCATATTTGAAGAAGCGTCCTAACTGTGAACTGAGCCTGCATGACCTCTGAGAGCCTTGCCCAGCCCCAGGTGGGGGCACAGCCATGAGAGAAAAGTTGTGCTGCAGTTACACATACTGCTCCTCACTCATGCATAAATCAAGAAAGGCAGAGCCCAGCTTCTCAGGCTTGTTCTTTACTCCCCACAGTGACTCTGCAGCTCTCACTGGGTCTGCTCATGGAGAAAGGTAAGTGTGTGTGCTGGTAGCATCACAGCCCTATTCTTTGCAGACAGCACTTTCTGAGAGAAAACAACAAAACAGAAAGAGCAAAAATGAACAACTACACCATTATCTAATGTGCTGAGATCTCAGCAGAGATCATGTCAAAGATCCATATTGTCTACAGCAGCTGATGAGTCTGACAAGTGCTGAAGCTGTGCTCTCGCTTAAAGTGCTAACATATTTACAGTTTGCAGCCCTGTCCTTAGCGCTTACATGTCATTTCAAGATGAATGCTCCTTTTGTACGGGCTAACTACTTGCATGAATACTCCACCAGCTCAAAATCCCTGATTTGTTTCACTTTTTCACTAGTAGCAATTTTGTACTTTGGAAGTTGCTCAACATAGCAAATCTAAAATAAAGCTAGTTTTTGTCTGAAGATATTGCTTTGGCTGTGACAGAGCCAGAACGATGGGAGGGAAACTCACTTTTAGCTCATGTAAGTCTTAGTTTTATGACACAACTTTTCTGAAGTGCTTATCCCTTGTTCTGCTCCAGCTTGGTTACTGGTATGAGAATAATTGATGAAGATCCATGTAAGATCAGACTGGATCAGTAATACTTCTAGTTAAACCATTTGGCAATTAGTGGTTTTCTCATGATTAACAATCTTTTCTCTACATATAATACATTCAATTTTTTTTAGGATCCAACAAATGGCAAGATCATGTGCGACTCAACAGCTGTCAGTCATTTTGGTTTTACAGGAACAAGAGGAACACAAGACATTCTGCAACTCAGCAACTTAATTTAAAGAAGTACAACGAGAAAAGGATACAGGTCTAACAAAGAGGTTTCATCCTGATAGACATTTTACATTACATTTGTGGGGTTGACTCTGGAATCGACCGCCTGGAGTGGCTGTGGCTGCCTCCTCCTTGGAGGTGTTCAAGGCCAGGTTGGATAAGGCCTTGAACAACTAAGTCTGGTCGAGAGGCATCACTGCCCTTGGCATGGGGCTGGAGCAGAGGATCTCTGAGGTCCTTTCCAACCTGAGCCAGTCTGTGGTTAGCAACCTGTCACAAACCACTTTCAGACGCAAAACAAAAAATGCTTGGCAACGCGAGACGCGTCTGTTGGTTGCGCTAACCCTGCTCCCGCTGCAGTCAAAAAAGGATAAGGTCTGATTTTCAGAAATCTCCTGCAAATGCCTTCAACTGGGGTTTTGAAGGCTCCATACTTCAGCAAAAAGAGCACCCAGCTCTCAGTTACGGTCAGATACAACATTAGATGTCTGAAGCTACAAGCCCGTGAATGAAAATGCTGATGGTGAATTCATCTGTGTTATCTCTAAAGAACAGCCAATGCAAACCATGTATGAGCTTGTAGTCTGGAGGATGTGGTCTCCATTCGTGCCCAAATATTTTCTAAAAGCAAGAATTGTTCATGTGAAGGGCATCTCACCGTGAATGTATAACACAACCTGTAAAAGTCATGACTGCTGTGAAGATTAAAACCCAACAGAAACTTCAGTCGTAGTCATGTTATATTACACGAGCATCTTCTGCATTACACACACAACAATGACAATTACCACACCAAATAAACCCTCTGCAATTGTCAACTAAAACTCAGTTTTCTCTCTTCGAAGTCAACTGATCTTCCAGTTATGGGCAAGTGAGTTGTCAGTCCACTGGCCTTTCTACTCTAATTTGAACCCACTAGAGCAACACCATTAATTATTACAGATACACACTGCACTTTTCATTGAGTCACCTTTACCGTGTCTACAAAAGCAGCCTCTGAGGAACTTCAGTATCACTAGATCTGCTTCACAAATCAGCTGGATGAAGAATAAACAACTTGCTCAAAGTTCCAGCCAGTGGCAAAGCTGGGAATAAACCCCATGTACTCTGACTCTAGAGTTAGGTAACACTGTTTCCTCACTGAAAAATTATCCTAAGTCAGAAAGGCTTGATACCACAGCGGTTTATATTAGATTTGAACCAGTACTGCTGGTGAGAGCATCACCTAGTATATCCATCATCCCCCGTTAACAAGCTAATAAGAAGAACACTTTGGCAAATACAGCTCTGTTCCTCTGTCCCTACGAACTGCTGCACTACACTCTACATGGTGTTTGTTTGATCTCTAAAGCCAGGCTATTCAGTTCTTATCTCGAGGCCATGAAACACGCCTGCTGATTTGAGGTGTCTTACGTTTCTGGACACTCGTGTCTGCTCTTACTTGAGCAGTTATGATAGGAACAGGGCCACTGATGAGCAGATTAAAGCCCTTCTCCCTTAACCCTTGCTGATAATGTTGCATGAAAAACACAGCTTGTGTGGGTGGAGTATGGGCAACACATCCCTGACCCTAAATCATGACACAGTGTTGCAGGCAGCAGGTAGGATCTACCCACAGTATTTCTTCCTGCCTTATGGAAGAATGGCAAATGCCATCACTTGGAGAAACTGAGAAAGGTCCAAAGCAGAGCCAAAAACGTGGCTGGGAGGGAGATGAGGCAGGGAAGTTCAAAGGCAGCTACATGAAGCTTTCCGGTGCAGCAGTTCCTGTGGCGTGAGCCACTAGGGGGAACAAGAGTCACGCTGCTTCACTAAAGCACCTTCCAGCACTGGGACCCGAGGGAAAGGCTGGGCTGTTGGAACACTTTCCTGTAAGCTCTTTCTGACCTTTGTGTTTCACTGTCAGCTCTGTCTAGGCCTTGGCACAGGCTGTGAAGAAGACGTGAAGAATTCATGCACCTTTTCCCATTTTCTAGCTGCACTATGTTTTCACCTGAAGCCCCTAGTAAAAATATTTTTAAAAACACCTGAGAGCAGAGGGAACAAGATGAAGAAAAATGGCCAAAAAGGCAAAGCTGTATTTCTCAGATGCTGAACACTCTGGTGTTGGCTCTTCTAAAGCAGAAGGGAAGACCAATCACATGCAGTTCATACGCAAACTGTGTGAGAAACATGGAGCGATGCTCTTCTGATGTCGCTAGGCTGGGCTAGTGGTTGGGATGGGCGGCAAGACACCAGCAACTCCACTTGTGCCTGCTGACCTGTACATCTGAAGCCACATGAAAAAAGTGTGGTTAGAAGTAAAAGTCTCTCTTAGGCCACTCTTTCTCTGCTGCTGGTGCTGTTCCTGCTGTGGACACAGACTGATTCAACAGCCTGGGGAGGACTGAATCACAGACAAACCATCTTTTTTATTACCATAAAAATGACAAAATTAATAGCTACAGCCTGTAAACACAAGACTCAAATCAAATAGAGATCTGAGTGGTGCACTGTAACTGGAAGCAGGACCCTACTCCTCTTAGAGCCAGCTCAGCCTGAAGAGTATCAGATGTTACTCAGGCCTTAGAAGGCCTAAGACATAAACTATGTGTGTAAGAAAAAAATAAGTCAAATGACTCATGACAGAGTTTGTTTTAATATAAATGACTACTCCTGGCTCTTTGCTTTTAAAGTCTTGCCACATTCAAATTGTCAAGAGCTAACCTAGGCAGCTGGTTCCTCAGCCGGTGTCCTTAATTTTGCGTTTAAAATGTTGGCACTTAGGAATTCATACTCCTTTGGCTAGGGAAGGGCAATCTATTTTAGCAGTGTGATCACTGTTATCATAAATCTTCCCTCTTCCAGTCCAAGAACAATGGGACAGCCCAGTTCTTGCTGTGTGGCTACATGGACCCATAAAAGACAAGGTATCCCAGAATGCTTTACTGAAGTCCTCCAAGCCTTGAGAGTGGACCTGAGGAAACAGCACTACATGAGCCAGAAACCAGCCCTTCCTCTGAAGACACAGGTAAGGGACAGAGATATGTAAAGAGGAAAAAAAAACAAGAGGAAAAGACCAGGAAGGGGCGATGAAGAGACAAGGAAGAGGCGAGTCAACAGATGAGAAAAGTCAAAACAATTATCATAGGATCATAGGATGTTAGGGGTTGGAAGGGACCCAAGAGATCATCGAGTCCAACCCCCCTGCCGCAGCAGGACAAAACTATCTGACACAGATCACAGAGGAAAGCATCCAGGCGGGCCTTGAAAGTCCCCAGAGAAGGAGACTCCACCACCTCTCTGGGGAGTCTGTTCCAGTGCTCCGTGACCCTCACAGCAAAGAAGTTCCCCCTTGTGTTGAGGCGGAACCTCCTCTGCTGCAACTTACACCCATTGCTCCTTGTCCTATCACAGGGAGCAAGCGAAAAGAGCCTGTCCCCCCTCTTCTGGCTAGCCTTCAGATACTTATAAACATTGATCAAATTCCCCAAATTAAACAAAAGAGAAGCCTGAGTAAGAAATGGCAGCCAGAATACAAGAGGAAAGAATAAACATCAGACTGGGAGTAGGGAGAGGCAGTCAATAGGATACCAAAAAGAGAAAAGCCCCACTCTCCATCACACCTCTTTCTGCTGTTTCTTTTATTCTCTTTCCATGTCTGGTTCTGTGGGATGAGTGGAACTTCCACGTCCATAAAGCCAAAAGTCTGGCATTCTGTGTCTTACAGCAAATGTGCCGGCTCTCGAGTGTTTCCACAGGGGCACAGTCACACAAAGCAAATGCAATGCTTAGTCTCCCTTTCATGCAATGCAAGAATCATCCCTTAGATGGGACTATTGCAAAATCAAACAACCTTACAACTACGACCAGTAAATGAGTAATGTGCTTGAACATAAAAGCTTTTACACCAAGCTGTCAAAGAAAGTGAGGCTAGCTCATCAGAAAAAGACCCCATTTATCAGAAGGGCTTCAAACAGCTTAGCATCTTTAGGGCCATTACTCATCTCTTTCACCTAAGCTAAGTGCCAGCTTCCAACCTCAAGGCTAACACACATCCAGTTTATCTGCTGCAAGACACTTGAGCGCTACTGCCCTCAGTCTACAGTCAGAGGATTTAACACCTAAACTACTTAAGAGAAATGAGTGATTTCATGATAACATATAGGAAGACACTACTCCAGCAATACTGCACACAAATCAAGTCTTTCCAGACATTTCCTGACACAGAGCTACTAGGCTCAGCAATATTTTGATGGATATAGCCAAGATGTTTATGTCAGTTCTACGCTACAAAACTGGGCAAAGAAGGGACCTTCCAAAAATGACACGCTATCATGAGGGAGAGGTTAGCTCAGGCAACAGTACAGCCCTCCCCACTAGCCCTGCCCACATGCTTGTGTCATGCAGAGCCTCTCCACAGGAAAAAGTACTGATGAGGAGTTGGTTTATTTTCCAGAGTGCTTTCCCTTGAAAGGTCCTCTGTGCTTCCAAAGCAGTGACATGTTCAGATCCAACCACTGCTTAGTGAGGAGAGCACCACCAGATCCCTTTACTCTGCTCCTCTAAAAAACAATATGGCCCCCTCAGAGCTTCCACACCCATGCTCCTCCCTAAAATTTCTACCTGGTAAAGGAGTACCTGGAAGCTGTGCAGAAAACAGCAACTTATACAAATGGCCCTACAGGGGTCAAAACATATTTAAGGTCTGTAATGCTCAGGGGAACACAGCCCCTCGGAGAACAACCCATTGAGTACATCCTCTATAAATTAATCTTAGCTGAAGACTGCACTTGAGAACTATGACACTGCAACCCACATTTGCTGTGCACACACACTCAGAAGGCACAGCTAGATATGGGCACAGTGGTTCTCCTTGCTTGTGTACTTCTACTGTTCTTCAACCCTCATCTGGAGGGCTCTCTCTGCGAAAAAATTTGCAACTTCTGCTTTTCCATGCCCACTTGGTGATGAGCTGTTCTGCCTGTATATTTCCTTCCAGCGTGACAATTATGGTCTGCCTAATCATTACATGGACACTTGTCCCAGTAAAAACAAAACAGAACCATGAAGCAGTTTCATACTGATTCTCCCAGCATGTCACTGACCAATTTCTCACATCAAACTGCCTCACAAATGCACACAATGGATGTGGAAAGTAGCTTCAAAACCAGAAAAGAAGCAAGGGTTGGGAATGGTTATTATATATCTGTATGTAAGAAAGGAAAAACCCCAAGATTCTATGACTTAGCTGGAGGAGAATGAGATGTGGATGCCAATTGTGAGGATAAGGAAAGCCAAGACGTTAATAAAGCAACTGTCTCCTATTGGAAATACAACTAATAAAGGTCATGGGATCTCTCCTCTAGATCTATATCTCTAGTACTTGAGATCTGTGATTATGTGAAAAGGAATAAAGAAAAACGCCTTTAGTGTTAGCCACAATAAAATGAAACCTACTGGAAACGCCTAGATAGCAAACAAGGTTTTGTTAGACTATACAGATAGGGCAAACTTTCAGAAACAAGGTCCTCTAGGCCTTTTTTAGAACAAAGGACAACATACATGTAAGTTATAAAATGTGGCAGAAGTATGTTCTAGTGGTAGGAACTACTGACATCAAAACCCACGACTAAGTGATCATAGCATCCTTCGAAAAACTTATGATGAAAAAACCTCAAGCATTTCAGACAGCTAATGCTGCGACGCTGCATGCTTGTGCTTTGCCACAGAACAGTCTGATCCCCCGCACTGATACAGCAAGAGTGCAAATCCCAGCTGGAAAATTAATCTCACAGTGCAGCCAGATTGAGTTTCCAGTTCTCCAGTGCATAACTTGCTCTGCTCAGCTACTGAAGCGGTGAGGGCAGGGAGACTTTTAACTTGTTGACATCCCAAACATCATTTAAACAGGATACACTCTGAAAAGGACCTTACTGGCTACTGGCAGTTACAAAGGATCCAGAGTGTCCTTCTTTGCACTCATCCTTCCTATAAAATATTGCTATCACACAGCAGGGGAGACCAAGGTCTTCAGCTGTGTCTCTGAGTATGTGGGTAAAGTTTGTCCTTAAAATAGAAAGGAGATGGATCACACTACATTTTAAAGAAAGTAAAGACACATTTATGGTTTCCTCATATTTATGGTTTTCCTCAAGAAAAGACAGGGCCAGCAAGCTAGAAAGCCTGTAAGGTTGTGATGTTATTAACCTTCTTCTACAGGCTGATCTTAGTCTGCTTGAAAAGAAAGCAACTAATTTTACCTCTCCTCAGACCAACTCCATTGTGGTAATTTCATTGTTTGCTACAAAAAGTTGATGAGGTCTTCTACAGGCAGCCTCACAGCTGCAGGCCCTGGTTCTCATAGGTGATTTTAACTACCCTGATATTTGCTGGAAGACCTACTCAGCCAGCCACCCACAGTCCAGGAGGTTCCTCCAGTGCACTGGTGATAATTTCCTGATGCCAGTGGTGGAGAAGCCCACTAGGAGAGGAGCAATGCTGGATCTTGTACTCACCAACAAGGATGGTCTGGGTGAAGCAGTGAAGGTTGCGAGCAGCCTTGGCTGCAGTGACCATGAGATGGTGGAGACAGGATCTCGTGTGGCAGGAACAGAACAGCTAGCAGAATGACAATCCTGCACTTCAGGAGGGCCAGCTTTGGGCTTTTCAAGCAATTGCTAGAGGAAATCCCATGGGACAGGGTACAGGCAGGTAAAGGGGCTCAGGATGGCTAGTTAACATTCAAAGACCACTTCTTTGAAGAACAAGAAAAGAGATTCAACCAGGAAAGAAGTCAAGGAAGTGAGCCAAGACCTGCGTGGTTAAACAGGGAGCTGTTGGGGAAACTGAAAAAGAAGAAGAAAGCCTATAGGTCGTGGAAGGAGGGGATGGCCACTTGGGGTGATTACAAGGCTCTGGTGACAGAATGCATTGACGCAATTAGAAAAGCCAAGGCCTCCTTGGAATTAAACCTTGCAAGAGAGGTCAAGGGCAACAAAAAGGGCTTCTTCAAACACACTGCAAGTAAAACTACAACTAGAGGCAATGTAGGCTCCCTGATGAGTGAGGTAGATGCCCTGGAGACAGAGGATACAGAGGATAACTTCTTTGCCTCTGTCTATACTTCTGGGGGCTGTCTTGATATCAAGGCCCAGACTGCTGAGGCTCCAAAGGAAATTGAGGCAAGAGAAGAGCTTGTCTTGGTTGATGAGGACTGGGTTAGGGATAAGTTGAGCAAACTGGATGTACAGAAATCCATGGGCCCTGATGGTACTGATGCATACTAAGGGAGACAGTGGAAGTCATTACTAGGCCACTCTCCATCATCTTTTCTACGTCCTGGGGATCAGGAGAGCAGCCAGACTGAGGCAGTGTGGTCTAGATGATTGGGTAGTGAGGTGGATTGTGAACTGGCTGCAGGATAGAAGCCGGAGTGTAGCGGTCAGTGGGACAGAGTCTACTTAGAGGCCTGTATCTAGTGGACTGACGCAGGCGTCAGTGCTTGGGACCAGTCCTGTTCAATCTATTCATTGATGACTTGGATGAGGGATTAGAGTGCGCTCTCAGCAAGCTGCTGATGGCACAAAGCTGGGTGGTGTCGTCAACACCCCTGCAGACTGTGCTGCAATTCTGTGAGACCTGGATAGGCTGGAGAGCTGGACAGGGAGGAATTTAATGAACCATAACAAGGTTAAGTGTAAAGTCTTGCATCTGGGCAAGAACAACCCCAGGTACCAGTATAGGTTGACCTGCTGGAGAGCAGTGTAAGAGATAGGCATCTGGGGGTCCTGGCGGTCAGCAGGATGACTATGAGTCAACAATGTGTTCTTGTGGCCAAGAAGGCCAATGTCATCTTGGGGTGGATGAGAATAGGGGTGGCTAGCAGATCAAGAGAGGTTCTTCTCCCCCTGTACGCTGCCCGGGTGAGACCACATCTGGACTATTGCATCCACTTCTGGGCCCCTCAGTTCCAGAAGCACATGGAACTGCTGGAGGGAGTCCAGTGTAGAGCAATGAGGATGATGAAGGAAGTGTAACACCTTCCTTATGAGGAGAGGGTGAGGGAGCTCTCTAGCTTGAAGAGGAGGAGACTGAGGAGTGACCTCATTAATGTCTACAAATATGTGAAGGGTGGGCGTCAACAGGATGGAGCCAGGCTCTTCTCAATGTCATCTAGTGATAGGATGAGAGGCAATAGTTGTAAGCTAGAACATAAGAGGTTCCACATCAATATCAAAAGTAACTTCTTCCCAGTGAGGGTGACAGAGCATTGGACCAGGCTGCCCAAGGCAGTTGTGGAGTTTCCTTCACTGGAGACATTTAAAGCCCACCTGGATGTGTTCCTGTGCGACTTCGTCTAGGTGATCCTGCTGTGGCAGAGGGATTGGACTAGGTGATCTTTTGAGGTCCCTTCCAATCCCTAATGATTCTATGATTCTAATACTCAGCTAAAGTAAATGGGTGGTGTGGTTATAGCCAATATATAACACTGACTGCAGCTGCCTTTCCTTGTCATGAAAGAGTTACTGAGAAATTCCACATCTGAACATTTATGCACTCTTTGACATTTACAATGGAGCACGCTAGCTTTCCACAAAGGACAGCACTTAGCAAAAGATGCTGCCTTCATACCCTATTACCTAAAGCAGCTCCAACTTGTTTCTGAATGAGGAATAATATAAACCAATTGCAAGGACTCTAATAGCCTTTATTGCTTCAAAATGCATCATCTACCATGAACTGTGTGTCAGATTCCTTCCAGGGCTCTGGTCCAGTAAAGTACTTCAGCATATGGGCAGTCCTGCTTATCTTCAACCTTGCTTACTTTAAAGCAAGAGCTTCTTGCCTACTTGAAAGTGAGATGATGTACCTGAGTGCTTGACTGGATCAGAGCACTGAGGCAAATTGGTGTCACTCCTGTGAAATCCTGGAGCAGTACTGTTTTACATGAACTGAGAATTCTGCATAAAGGCTATGGACTAAGATCATCTGTCGCCTCAGTGACTATATGAGCTGCTACAACAAACTCTGACACTTTCTTACATAAATTTTTACCTGTAATAATTTATAAACCAATTACAAATCTTCTAATGTCACAGTAAACCAAACACTGTACAGCATGTACTGATCTGATCATACATCAAATGTACGACAAGGTATAGCATTAGACACTGCTCTCCACCGGGAACATTTAGGAGCAACTAAGTTATTCCTCTCAACTCCAACATAAAAGGCTACCATCAGGATGATACTGGGTAATGGCAGCTCCACTTCTCATAAAAGGACCTTGGGGACTCCAAGGAGATTTGTGTATCTGCACTTCAACAGCATAGCAATGTGGAAACGTTAAAGTTAGTAAAGCAAACAATCCTCACATGAGAAGGGCAACAGATGTTAACCAGGATCACATGTCAGTAAACAGCAACAAGACTGAGGGTACTTTTCTTAGTGCTTTTGTGAAAGCATTGTGCTACCAGCTCTAGCCACATCTCAGCTGTTTGCCTCTCTACGTGGTGGTGCCTGTAAGTGTGATTTAACTCCCACCAAGAGAGGATTTCTAACTGCATTAAATACTGTCCACTGGAGTCAGCCGCAAGAAGAAATGCTCCTGTATCTTTATTGTGGCTTTAAAAGTGAAAAAAAGTCACACTCATAAACTGATTGAAAGCTCATTCTGTGCTTGGCAGAGACAGACAAGCTTTTATACTGTTCAGCTTTAATACAGAAGGATCATCCTTAGGGCAAAAGAGTAGTTGTGATTCATCTGCTTTCCACCCTTACTGCAAAGACTTCTGACAGTAAGGCCAAAATATGCTCGCTGAAAAGGCACTCTTTGTACCATAAACACTAGGCCACAAGGAACTGGACAGTGGCCATTAAATCACTGCCTTTTAATTTTTCTCTCTCATCTATATTTCTCTAAAGATTTCTGGTAAGAAGGCAGCTGACTCTACACAAAAGCCAGAGGCATTGCCAGTATCTTGGTGGTTTCATGCATGCCGTATTGGATCTGACTTTATTACGCTAGAAAAAAGCAAACCTTTCTGTTAGGCAAAGATGCATTTGAGGGAGAAAACACCAAGGGAAGAGGTAAAGAGAGAGAGGTCTTCCACTGCTGAGTCACTGCTTTATATAATTGCAAATATATTCCACAGCCACTGAACACCATGGCTGCTTACATGGAAATCAGTTTGGTTCTCGGCAAGCAGCAGAGTCCACTTCTTGAACTGTCCATGACTCTGCTGCCAGTCATAAATGAGAGAACACATGAATGGACTGTAAAGACTCAGCTCTTTACTCCATCAGAATACACCAGGCACTGACATGTAAAGCCATTTGGTTATGGAGCAAACATTTTGTCAGTGAGGCTGATCATATACGATCCAGGCAGGAACTTTTTGAAAAACCATTTAGATAAAGGAAGAGGCCATACTCAGCCATTACAATACTTAGAAAAGCAAGAGCTGTCACCTAGCCTTGGACAATCTAGGTGACATCCAAGGATGGTCAAACATTCAAACCTAGGATGGTCTCTGCAAAACTTTGGGCTCAAACCCTACAGATTTGGAGCTCAAACCCACAGCACCTTAACCCACTCCTGTACACCATGGTGCCTAAAACAATCGTCTCCTTCGTCTTTCCAAAATCCAATGAATAAGGGAACAGGAGGGGAAAAAAAACCTCATCCCAACAGAGCAGGAAAAGTCTTTACTAAAAGCTGAATTAATAGGGTAAGGCAAGCCAGCAAAATTATTAATTTGCTGCTGCCCTTCAATATTATGTTTACACAAGTTGATTATAGCACTTAATTACTAATTCTCCCTGCTCTAAAATGAGACTGTTTTACATTTTTAATGAGGTGAGGGAAGGCAACATTCCCTAACCCAACAGGGAGAAGACACTTTATTTTCTCCTTTGATTTCCCAAGTTATTACCATTTCTAAGGAAAAAAACCTTTTCCCTCCCTGATTTTTCTCTGGATTCTTGCTTTTGAAAATACAGAAATCAACAAGATACTTGTATTAGTTTCAGTCCATGACTTGACAGATCATGCTTTGGAAGAGGAACAGAGGATCAGACCATCAGTTGAAGCACATCCCTTGAAATAAATGAAACAAAATTACACCAGAGACTGCCTGATCCAGAAATGGAAACAGCCTAATCCCCTTCCGTTCTATCAGCAGAAGTGCTGAATACATCCCAGGTCCGGTGTTCTTACGCCCTCCATTCACAATTGCCAGTTGGTCCACTGCCGACTCGTGGACTAACTGGAGCACTAAGACACTTCTTCACATTCATGAGAAGTCTGTAACATTTTTATTGCTAAGAAGTAAATACATTGCCTACTGCATGTTATTTGTGCCTGAACTTTGTCAAACTCCTGTTCCCTGTGGGGTCTGTTGTTTGATTTTATCCTTTGCTCACACCCAACAAGACTGAGAGGAGATGGCCACTAAATTAAGTGCAACTGAGCAGCGCGCCACTTCACACTCGCTTGAGTTGCTCTGGTACGGAGTTCTAAGTGAATCACTTCCCCTGCACAGCCATCATAAATTCACCCCTTGCCTACAACGTATCTCCCTCACAGGTATGAACTTCATGCATGTTAGCTTGAGGGTGAGCCAGGTGACCCACGTAGTTTCTAGGGCTTCAATTGTACCTAAGGGTACTTCCCTTGCTCAGTGGCACTGCTGCTAAATAATCTAGGTAATCCCCGTTAGGTAATTACCAAACACCTCTGTCTGTTGAATTCAGCTCATATTTTATCTCCAATCTGATTTATAAAAGCTCTTCCTTATCTTTTTGCAACATACACCACTAACTTGTATAACAATCAAAACTAACACAAAAGGGCTATGCCTCCCTTAAAAATCAATATAGATATATAAATGGAATAAATAATATGATAAATAATATTTGTTATATATCTGAAATACCTCGTAATCATGAAGACTCTCAATTTCCCGCTCAATGCCTGACACCACAACATAAAGTTACCAGTAAATGACATAAAAGTTTCTTCTCTTCCATATTGGCCAGTATGACCCACATTAACACAGCAAATCCAGAATTAATCAGGTAGTCTGGTTTCATACAGGTGATTTTATTAATTGCTTTAATATCCAATTAAGGCCTAGTCAGTGGGCTGCAGCATTTTGTAAGGCAATAATCCTGTTCCCTGGTTTACTGCTTTGTCCCCAAGACTGGGCAATCCAGAAAAATGAGATGGATGCCTGCCAAATCAAACAGCACCTTCTTCTCATTTTTCAATTCATCCAAGTGAGGCAGAGTAATGAGGATATACTGGAAACTTTGACGTTTATTTATTGAACAGCTTTGCTGAGAAGGAATTGCTGGCTTGCTATGCCGGAAACGATATTTTTACTACAGAAACACTCCCATAGAAAACCAGGATCCTGCTGCTCAGTATGAAAGGAATGGCTAGAACCAATAAATCGACCCATCGAAGGCAGCAGCAGTAAGGTTGTTTCACTCAGTGCTGCACATATTTCAAAAAAGATATGGCATGTATTTCTAAAATCCTTATGCTTACCCTACTTTCACTTAGAACTGTCTTCTGTGACCCAGCCAGGCGGTTACAGCTCCCCAGACACACACACAAAAACACTAAAAGGGTGCAGCATGTGTGGGGGCAAAGTAAAAGACAAATCACATGGCAAGGAGAAAACCAGAAGATTTCAGAAAAAAAATCAGATTTTCTCCTCTTTCCATAGATTCTAGAGACTAAATAATCAAAAGATTAAACAGGGAAGAACTTGCCACACTACATGTTTGGGGTGGGTTTTTTCCTTTTTGGATAGATTAATTTTTTTACTTCGGTTTTATGACAGAAGAGAAAAATGCAGGGAGAGTGAATGCAGAGGAAAATAGAGGAGTCAACATTCTTTGAAGCCACATATGGTGACCAGGCATGAGAGATGGAGGTTATAAATCTCTCCTTGACAGAATTACCTAAAGAAGAAACTCCAGCTTTAAGGGATTTGAGCCTTTTATAATGACACTAGAATCTAGCAAATTAATCTGTATGGTGACAAATTTTACTGCAACCTTCATTTCCAATACTTCTTTGCAAAGCAACATCCTGTGAGTTTTGGTACTAACACAGATGTGGTCAATGGGAAGCATGAAAACCTCTCCTCCACAACACACTCCACATATGAGTAAAAAGATTTGAAAATTAACAATTGGAACAAAATGCTGCATCGTGGCAAAAGTCACTGTTGTGGTCTAGAAAGGGAAAAGGCACAGCAGATACACTGGTGCTTGTTTCTTTGCGAAAAGAAGTTCATTTAGAGATACCAAACGATAGAAGAAAAGCTCTGCAGTGTTCCAGCCACTATGACCAACTGCTCAAGAAAGTCAAGGGTGAGAATCCTGTTGTCTCATCTACTCTGCTGAGTGGGTTTCCTGAACAGTGATATGTAGGCAATTAAACTGCCCATCTTTGGAAAACCATCCTCTGGTGTGTTACTGAAGCCATTCCCAGATCCCAGTGATGGAATACCACAGGGTGATGACACCACGCTAAGATGAACAGAAGTGATTTTGAGGGATCTTGGCTGTCCTAAAGATGCTTGAGTTTTAGAAAATGGAGAAGAGCCAAGCCATGGAATCCAGACAGCTTTTACGTGCTTGGATTTTGACACTGAGTGGAAATGTCCAAAAATTATTCTGAGAAATGTGACCAACCACCGGTACAAACACAGCAAAAATTCCCCTTCAGCCAACCACAGACATAAGGAAAGAGGTTATTGGTAAAAAAACCCCACTTTCTCCTTTACTGTGAGCCTGAGCAAACAAAATGGTTTGGAAAGTACAATAATTAAGCACAAACCATTTATTGGGGGACAGGTAATAACGTCTATTACCTGCAAAGACTACGATGACAGTGAATGTTTGCAGTAGCACCTCTAACAAGTGTCGCTTTTAGGTAATGTGTTAGAAAAATGAATGTAAGAGAAGCTACTGTGCTGCAGTGCTAAATATGTATTTATACATCCCTGCCACACAAAAGGCATTTATTCAGTTCCTTGTTTCTTGATCCCATTAGCAGAATTATTAAAAAAACATTTTTACACAATCTAATCTGTTTGCTGCACTGCACCGCTGCTATTTGATGACATCTATCTGATGACAATCTTCTGTACGCACACTAAGCCAAAACACTTAGTGGGTGGTTTCTTCACACTGCAGAAATGTTGTGGTATCCTGCACAGGATTCAGGGCCTCACCTGGCTCCCAGCGATCACCACAGGCAGCACAATGCAAAGAAACATGTTATAAATGCCCAGTGGGATGTATAATAGCAGTGATTTCCACTTCTCTGTTTAAGAGATGTCCCAGGGAAGCCCAGAGGCTTGACCCATAACTCAGTGAAACAAAAGAAAACTCTCCTGCTGACTAGCAAAACTCCTGGAACCAGACCTTACACAAACAGCTCCAAAAAAGGTTTGGGGAACCAGACTGGTCATACAATGCTGAGGCACTGGACTGCAATTTGTATTTTGTATTCAACAGAATCACACAATAGCTTTGGTTGGAAGAGACCTTTAAGATCATAAAGACCAACCTTCAACCCAGCACTGCCAGGTCATGTTATGCACTGGCACTAACTGACTTGATTCAAGCAGAAAATGGAAGGGGGCACAAGGAGTCGTGAATTCCAGCTCCTGACAGTCACATATAAGCCCTTAGGACATGGTTACTCCAGGAAGAACTACAGAACCTGCACTGTACTCCTGACACACCAAAACCCATCTCCATATCCAGACGCAGGTACCTCATGACACATCATGACAAGTGAAAGAGGAAACATGTTTTACATTGGAATCTGCAGCACAGCTTGCTCAAAGCATCCAGTTTCACTGAAGAAGACTGCTGATGCTGCATGCTGTGCAGCCCGACATACATGTATGCGTGTGTAAAATATCCAGATCTGCTCTGACATTACTGGATTTGTTTCTGAAATGTTTATACATAGCAGGGCAGAGTCAAAAACTAAAGCTAAATGAGGAGGCTAAGGGGAGACCTCACAGCTCTCTATAACTACCTGAAAGAACATTGTAGAGAAGTTGGTGCTGGTCTCTTCTCATAGGTAATTAGTGACAGAACCAGATGGAATGGCATCAAGCTCCAACAGGGCAGTTTAGATTAGACATCAGAAAAACATTCTTCACTGAGAGAGCGGTCAGGCACTGGAATGGGCTGCCCAAGGTGGTGGTTGAGTCATGATCCCTGGATGAGTTTAAAAATCGTTTAGATGTCGTGTTGGAGGATCTGGTTTAGGCGTGAACTTGTAGAGTGTGGTTGATAGCTTGACTTGATGATCCCAAGGGTCTTTTCCAACCAGAATGATTCTATGATTCTACGAATACACCCAAATTGCACAAGCATACATCACACAGTATTTCACAGCCTTAGCGTTTTCTAGGAGTTATGACGGCAGACCTAGTAAAATCAGTATTTGAGACGTTGCACAGCAGTGGACAATACCTTAAATTTGGGATGAAGTACCTACGTATTTGAAGACAAAACATTAATAAGAGTAGGTGTTCATCACCAGAAGTTGCTTCTGGAATGAGATTTATCAAAGCAAGTCTCTTTACAGCACCAGAATGATTATTTTTATATATATAGATAATACACACACACATATGTATACAGTGGTATTTGTTGCAATGGGATCAGCTTTAAAAGAAAAATTCTTATGGAAGGAAGCCGCTCTTCCTGCTAATAGCTCTGCAGAATATCCACACTTAGAAAAATGCCAAACAAGGGCCAGTTCCTCAGCTTCTCTTGAGCTCTTTCAGCAGAACTGCATCAGCTTAACCAGGTTGAGAAGCTGATCTCCACAGGCAGAAAACAGAATCAGTTAAGTTTTTGCGCAAAACTTCATCTACAGGTATCTCTGCCTGATGTTTCAGTGAAATGTCTATGTAGGGACCGTTCTGATAAATACTTTTGCCCACTTGAACTTACTGTCTAGTGTCTTTGTGTAGCACAAGGAGAGGATGTGTCTCACACTGGTGGGACTGCCAGGTGGGAGAACAAGAATGCACCCAGACCATTCTTTGGGTTTCTGTATATAAAAATGTAGCTAAGTCATGCTTTGGCTGATCTCTCAAACATAAAAGCCTTACTGCTACTTTTACAATGGCTAATGGATTGAAATAACATGAATAAACATGAAATACAATCCTCATTAACTCTGTATTCACTGTGGTCAAGGCAAGAGATTTAGGTGTGTCTATTTTTTTCTGCATAAATAGTGCTATGTTGGGGTTTTAAGCTTAACATTTGTTTGTGTGAAGGAAGGAAAGCATGACAAACATAACTGAGATGAAAACGTGATCTTCTTGCTTTTCTGTGTGTAAAATTCCATGGTCTGACAGCTTCTACCTGCATCTCCCTACGGTCAAAAGAGAAATGAGCCTTCAATACACCTACGTAACTTATTAAGTTGAAAAGAGAGGGGAGAGAAAGCAACTCTGGCTCTTGTCTGGCTGTGCAGAAGGTACAAACTTTTCCACTTGGGTTTAAGTCTGTGCATGGTGCCATGCCAAAAGGTGAAGTGTAAAACACGTTAAAACTAAACAAAAAAGGCAGCTCCTGCATACCTGTATAGATGCAAAATCCCCAGAAGCACAAGCTCCAAGAATAGCAGCACCCACCAGCACAGACTCCACTTCTTTGGACAGGACAACAGGCTTGCCTATACAAGAAAAAGCCATGCCTCTGTTAGGGAGAATTCAGCAGCACTGCACTAGCGGCACAGTAAACGATTACAGCAAACCAAAGAAAACAAGGATTAACAAGGACTTGAAAACCCTGTTCACAACTCCATTCACAACTATAGCCTGCTCTAGATTAATGCAAATCTCTCTGCTCTGTGGTTGCAGGCTCTAAGAAAAATGTACAAGTAAAACAATTTCAGCAAAATGATAAAGTGGAACATAAGGCTTAATAAAACCCAACTCCCCAGATCCTTGACACTGGCTATTTATCTCAAAGGGTTTGGTATAAACCTGTTACCCACACCTTCCAAATCCACATGCCTATTAAAAGCTGACCTTGAGGGGAAAACAGGGTGGTATCCTTTTTATATCTTTTGCAAAAATAAAAAGCTTGTTTGTGTTTGCTTTAAAATATGTAGTCAACAAAGGCAGTCTGGTTTTGCTGGGAGACATGAAAACATGCCTCGCAAACTTTCACAAGCTATGCATGAAATAAGAAGATAAAACTTGGCTTCCAACTTGGGCAAGATACTCAAAACCAAGATTAAAAGACTGGGCAAACAAATAAACAAACTGAAGCAGAATTAAACAAACTGAAGTAGAATTAAAAATGGTTTCATCATTCATGGGTGCTATCATGAATATACTGTTGCGCATGTTTCTAAGACCTTTACTACTGTGTAAAAACACAAGAAAAAAACTAACCAAGAACTAAAAACCGGTATTTCTTCAATCTCACCCTAAAAATCTAAAACAATAGTGTAAGTCTTTTTCTGCTGAGCTTATGCTCACTAGGGCAGAAAACGTAATATTCCTACAGTATTTGGTTTGTGTCTGTATTTCCATTACTGACACAACTTCCCTCAATGAATGCTGATGCAAACACAGTGGTGGGAGGAGAGTTTCCTTCTCTGAATAGCCTCAGTGATATTAAGCTCCAAAATATGCTGCTCCTGAGAGCCAGCTGTATAGATTAGAAGGCGCTGATTTTTGAAAGAAGATCTAACATGAGCCATGCACTACTCCTACACAGGAAACAAAAAGACAGACACACAGTTTTCAATAAGAGAAGTAAAACTATTAACATAAGAAACAGTGACACAAAGCAAATTCAATCCCAAGCAGACAGGTGCATTTGGGTTGTAGGTTAGACTTGGTGATCTTGGAGGTCTCTTCCAACCTTAATGATTCTGTGATTCTAAGATTCTATGATTATGCTAATTTCCCATCTTTCCAACAGTGCAAAGCTGCTTACAGCCATCTTCCAGTGAGTGACGTGAAGGTGCCACAGTAGTCTCTGTGCTGTTTCTTCTTAGCACAGCGAGAGTGCTGGGGAATTAAAGTGGATACAACAAGAAGACCTTGTTGTCTGACTGCTGGAATGACTAACAGTGAACTAGTGTAATAATGGCATCCCTTAAATTTCTCTGCCCAAACAAATGCACCTTAAAAACACTGGGGTAAGGTCAGTCACTGGTTCAGATGGACAGCAGCTCAGGACTTGTGTTGACTTGGAACAGAGAACAGTGGAGTGCAGCTCAGAGCTGCATGGCTGTTTGCCAGGCACTGAAGCAGTTTTCAGTCTGCTCTAAAATTTACTGCACATCTCCCACATCATCAGAATGAATGCGGAATTCTTACCAGGCAAACATAAAGTTCAAGATACTTTTCAAGTGCCCTGTGAAAGTATCTGTTGGATGTCTGCATGGCTGAGTCACGGGCATCTGTGGCTAACAACAGTATATTCAGGGTTTTTTCTTTTCAGGAAAGAATGGTGGATTGATCCTGGAATGTTAGTTATTTTATCTGATAGGCTCTTAACGAGTTCATCATAACCGAGAGCATTTCAGTTAGATGAACTCTGACATCCCTTGTCAGTCACTGATTTTACAAATGGGGGAGAACCCCAAGCTGCAAAAAGGCCTTTTTGTACCTAATTGTACTTGGCCATTAGCTACAGTCAAAGAACTTCTGATTACATTTTAATCAGAATACCTTTTCACAGACTTTGTATTTTACATATCATGAGCCAGTTTCCCCACTCTACACATAGCTGAAAGTAACCTAAAACATCCGAGTGCTGTAAGAAAAGGCTCAGGCCCAACAATTTCATTTTTCACAGACAGGATATGTCGCTTTGACTACAGCATTATGCAGTGAATTTTCAGGTCAACAGGCATTGTGCTTTTTGCTTCTCCATTCCTGCTTTCATCTCAGGTAAACCCTTCAAGTATGTTTTCCTCCTCCCTCCTGGATCAGGGTTATGAAGTGCTGTTTGATGCAAAGGCAAATCACATGCCCAAAATCTTAGCCTTTATTCATGACAGCTCAACTGGTCTTAATCTGAAATAAACCCAAACCACACATCACTTAAAGATTCTCTGAACTCTGTTACACTAGATTGGGATTTTTTTCCATGTTTTTAAATACATTCATCTGACTCACAGACAGGCTAAAGGAAGACCAAAACCACCGTGCAAGCCTGTGACCTCCTCTGGTCATGGGCCACAGAGCCAGGACCTTCCACGTATAAAAATTCTACAAAACCTAACGTGACACCATACAGGAGCAAGGACCCAGAAATTGTGCCCTAAACCACGTTAACGATACAGACGTGGAAGCAGTTCAGAGAAGAATTGTTTTGTATAACAGAAATTATGCCCAGCATGGATGGGAGGTGTCAGAAATCCAACAGAATTCAAATAGGATGAAGCTAATAGAGGTTTTAGTGAAGCACATCCTGTTCAACCCACACTCTTCAAACACAGTGGGCACCGAACTGGTGTCTTGTGACCTGACTGAACGGAGAACTTTCTGTAATTTTTAAAAACTGACAGTGAGAAGTGTTTCTGACATGTAATTTACACACATTGGCTTTACAACTTCCACACTCAGTTTTTGTGTTTAGTCTGTTGCACTTTGTTAAAAAACCTGTAAGTCTAAATTGGAAATGATGCTGGAGGTTTCTCCTTCAGTCTCTTTTCTAACAGTATGGCGTATGGAGCTTCGTTTATACCTCATGTCTGTGTTGTTCAAAAATCTTTAAACGTCAGCAAATTTGGATTTAGGGAAGTAGCATTTCATTACACTCTTTTGGCCACCAGCAAAACACAAGTCTATATAAAGAATGTATTTACTTTTCCAAAGACCAAGTATTAAACCACCTCAATAAAGAACTTCCCACTCCTTTCCCCATACTTGCTCTAACTTACCAGTAATGTCAGCGTGCATCTGCACAAAGAGGGGGTTCTTGCTCAGCCCACCACACAGAAACAGGGTGTTGATACAATGCCCTGCAGCCTCCATAGTTTCCAAAATATGTCTTGTTCCTAACTGCAGAAACAAAAAAACCCCAAATGAGCACAGGAGAGCAGTCAGAGGAACAAATCTAAGAGCACAATTTGCTAAAAATTTACTAACAGCCCCTACCACCAACTGGAGTGTTGGGAATCAACCTGCACGTGTTTGGCCTCTGCTTAGGTTCCAGCCAGTAACAGATTTTGTAGCTAAGGACTAAAAAAATTGAACAGATGGCATCAGGAATTGGGAAATATAAAGGACACAGCATATTGCAGATCTTGGGGCAGGCTGATGATGAGAAGTACCACTAGACAGTTACACAGAGAAGTGTGGACAGCGATTCCAAGCTGACCCGGAAATGGGCACCAGGAAAAGCTGATGGCCGCGATAAGCAGCTGTTTGTGACCAAGTGCAGCAGAGCATGGAGAACATTCCTCATCCAGAATTAAACTTAGATGGCAAAGATCTTCTTTTTGTAGAACAGTATCTCCAAATTACTCTCAGTAAAGAGATTTCAATTCTGAAGCCAAAACAGACCACAAAAAGGAGCCAATAAAATCCCGTTTTTTTCTGTCTTTTCAGCAAGAAGGTAAACCTGAAGAATTTTGTACCGGCTTAACTATTTCTCTTGGCCTTTGCCCTACGCAAAATAAAATGTTCCTTTCCATTCCTGGATTAATTGAAACATCTAAGGCATATTTTTAGACTTCTCATGTATTGTCTCCATTCAGAGACACTCAAATTAGAAGAGCTCAATGTTCCACTCCACAAAGGATGAAAGCAAATGCTTTGTCATGTCAAACAAACCTTTTCTCTTTTTGTTTGCTTTATTTGCCACCAACTACTCACCAAAGTCAACCTTCTTTCCTTTTGCAAGAATATTTTCTGTTTCTGTGACAAACTATTTGTCCAAAAACGATTCCCACCTCTTTATTATCCCTTGGAAATTAATTTGGAAGCTCAGACTGGACAAAATACCAAATTCAAGCCAACACTTTGCCCAAGTTACCCACAGAAGACAATGTGGTCAACAAAACATCACTGATGTTTTCCTTAATAAAGTGCTGCAAATTCACCGAGAAGTCTGCAGCCCACAATCAACCCCTCTTGAAGCCATTTATTGGGAACGACTGGCACCGCTCTGGATAGGCCTTCAAACGTATTTTGGTTCCTGAGGAACTTCAGCAGCCGCCTCAGCAGCTGACTAAATCCATTGCTTCCCTATTGACACAGAGGGCTACCTTCCAAAGCACACAGCCCCGATTTTAACTATGGAAAAACAAACTGCTCTCAAAAGAGCCTGTCTTCTTCAAACAGGCGTGACGGCCACAATGATACCTCCGATGCCGTTCTCATCCGCCTAACTGCTGCACCACATTTCGTGCTGAACAGTTAAAAAGATAATTCTCTTTCACTAATTCTGAAATTCAAATTTATTAACAACTCCTCTTGCAACACACACACGTCAAAGACCCTGAGAAAGAACATGCTGTGAAAATGATTTTGTGTTTACCTGCCTGGAAAATTGTATTCACATAGCAATTTTAATTAAAGCCAGATTTATTTCACTGGGGGGTGGGGGTGTAAACTAATTTAATCCTGGACTGGAGAAAATGCAAATCAAGGGGCTTCAAATGCAAATTTTATATAAAAAGAGAAAAAAGCATCGCTTGCTGAAAAGAAAACTAGAGATTAACATTCTCTGAGCAGGCCTGCACTTCTTACAAGAATTTACTTAGGTCTGAAGTCCATCATGTGCCTGTTGGGGACAGTTAACGGTGCAGGACTGGGGCTGTGCTGAACAAGAAGGGATTCCTTCAACAAAAGTGAAGCTAAAATGGGGAGTGATGTGGCATATGGGAGGAAAATTACATTTCCTATCTATCATGTCAGCAGTTGGTAAATACATCAAGTCCTGTCTACCTCTTAGTTCCTGTGTCAGTAGCCTTCCAGTAACTTCCATGAACCTACAAAGAAAACTACAATAGAGCCTTATCATACTAGATCTCACGAGTGGTGCAGCTAGGTCTCAAAAACTTATAATGCCACAGAATTCAGTGTTCAACAGTTATCAGCATTTCACAACAAAATTTGAGTTGTGTCATATAATGAGATAATAGGTGACTTTCCCAGGATTTCCAGCAGAGAACGTTTCCACTTCGTTAGCACAAGATAATGACAGAGCACCTGTTCTATCCCGGATGGTTCTTTCCAGGAGCAGCATCAGTCGTTGGCATTGTCTACACTCTCCTAGACATTCTTATTTCAATGGTGGGATTATAGTGAAGCACCAGGTATAGCCGAGCTACATTCATCTTAGAAAGGATCAGAACTCACAACAATGAATTCCAGGCTGGGGTTACTTGGTGCAGAGGGAGGGTAAATGCGTTAAGATGTACAATGCAGAGTAAATTTACAGCAGCCGCCCACCCTCTACATCCCAGATGGCTGACCCAGCCTAGCAAAGTTGCTCTTTAACCAGTAGAGGAGGTTTGGAAGTTTTCCAGCTGAACAGAGTTTTGTCAGGAAACTCCCCAATTCATCAAACTGCTAATGTTTTGCAAAAACACCTCAAGTCCAACAAACTTTAAAACAAAAAAAAAATACAAAGCACTACAAGGATGTCAAAGGAATGGTGAGTTCAGACCCCAAATGCCTGGGGCCAGCCCGCCCCACTGAAAATATTCTTCAGCAGGGTTTCAAAACAACTTCTTTGACCCAGGTTCTCACTTCAAAATGGAGGTTTTCTGATTTGAAAGTCCTGGCTTCCAGAACAAAGCAAAAGAAACACAGTATTCCAATGAAACTGCTCATCTCCGCATGTTAGCAAACATTGAGGACGTTCTCATAAATAGGGTCAGTCTGTTCTTACATGAAGCACAGCCAAAGGCTAGAAATGCTACACGTGAGACAACTGCTTCCCTTGCAGCAGGGAAAGGGAGGAATGGGATCTGGCCTGTTTGGTCCGCAGTGTTACGAACTGAATCACAGACCCACTACGACCCACTGTGATGCTGAATTGTGACTCATCCAACAGGCAAACAAGGGAAACCCATGGATTTAGGAGCAATTTGCATTTTAGGGCAGTGCAAGTTTCTTCACGTAATTACCAAAGTGGTTTTTTTTTCCACTCTCTCAGCTTCCCTCTAGACAGCCCATGATATTAGCACTCCCTCATACAGGATCGTTCTCTTTCCTCACATCCGCACCAGAGGCAAAAGCTCCATATCCAGAATTGCAATACGAAGAAAAATTTTAGGGGTAATTTTGTCCCCAGTCTGTTAATTATCCAACAGTAGAGAGAAATCACCAATGTGGGCAAACAATGTCTTGCCTCTTTAAGAAGTCCATTAAGTGCATTCATCTATTAGAAATCTGTTTCAGAGTAGGGAATACCAGTCTGCCACAAAACACAAGACAATTAATTTATTCTTTTATGCACTTAAAATGGCTTACAGCGATGGCTTGAATCGTGGCCAAGTAGATAAGGGCAAGTTCATCCAGACTCCGAGACAGCGTTAGGCCAACAACCTACACAAAGATCAAAAAGAAAATGTGCAAATCCAGGCAAAGTAAAACTGATTCTTCAATGTCTATGGTTTCCTGTTGTAACAAGTATTAAGTGCTAATTCTGAGCTCTGCTTTTGTGAGCTGTACATGTTACGTTCAACATGTTACTCCTGATCTGGGAAGAACCACAAAAATTGCTCTCATCCTTGCAAAGCAATAAAGAACAGACAGCAGACTGTATGGGATTAGAGATAGATTCAGCCTGACAGTTTTATGCTATGACTCAGATATTGCTCAGGAATTTATTGAATGTAATGATATGAAAATGCTATTACATAAAAGTAACTTCTTTAAAGCATTCCCGCCCCCTCCCCCCTCCAATCACCCTAACACTGAAACACAATTAATAATTAAAGATTTTACCCTGGCATCAATCAATACTGCTCTGTAGTTACTCTGGGTTAATATCGGCAAAGGCAAGACCTGAATGCAGCCGTAACTGTGGCAGAAAATAATGTGCTGCCATCACCAGCACTTGCATCCAGACAACATACCAGGGAAATTCTGATTCTGCTGCAGCATATAATAGTTTCATTAAATAATACTGGTGTTATTAGGACTGGTGTTGCAGTGTCCACCCTTCCCTACCTCAGCCTCAATTACAGCAGATTTTGGTGCTGCTTAGTAGCTTGAGATGGATAAGATGCCACTTTGAATGGCATTTGTGTCTCAGTCACCAGGTACCAACCAATTATTCTTCTGTAATGGTCCCATACAGTAAGAGCGTAGTATGCTGTCACCTAGTTCATCTACCATCAACTGAAAATCTCTCCAGCAGAGGTTCTCTGGTGAGCTTCTAAAAGCTGCTCTGTCTGGCTCCAGATTGCAAAAAATTCTGGTAATTTCTTGGTACAGAACACAATATTTAAAGTCCTACATCTTCCAAAAGGAGCATTTCACAAGGCAGTTTCCAATTCAGCTTTACCTCTGAACAAAGATAAGCAGAGGAACTTTTCAGTTTCTGTTGAAACAACTCTGATACAGAATATTTACTGAATATTGATTGGTTTAAATGAAGCAATCCCTTCTCAGAATATTTCATTCCCTTTTCCAGACAGGCGTACCCAAATTTATGTTGAAATTTATAGCATGAGATAGGCAAAATCTGTTACACAGTTAATGACAGCAAGACACTACTCTGAAATGTGATTCGAATCTAGCAAAGATAATGGGACACATCCATACTTTTAGAACATAAAGGCAGCTGTAGTGCTATCTCAACCACAAAGATCTCTGGTTTTCTACTGAAACATTAGCACACTTCCAAATGCAGCAAGAAATCCAGATCCTATGGGATGGTTTAAACAGCTAGGGAGGAGTATGCTCAAAAATGAAAAAAAACCTCCTGCCAAGCTTCCTCCCCCCCATATTGACCTTTTTGCAAAGACAGGCTGTTTCTTACCATGCCCTTTAGTGTCAGATCTGTTAAGGGAGATCTGTTACCATGGAAATCTGGCCAAACATGTAAATCAACAGTGAGGAAACCCACAGGCAAAGATTTCTTAATCAGATCCAGGTGACTGTTCAAATACATATATATACTGTGAGCACTAGAAGAAAAACAAGTTGGAAAAAGAATGGGGCAAGGTTATTCATCAAACATAAAACATTTGTACTACCATCACATGCAGAAAACCCTTTAAAGAACAGCAAATCCCAAATGGAAACCAAAGAGGGAGAAAGGCAAAAGCGAAGGCTTGCCCAGCTGCTGCCACTGTGAGCCATGGGCAGTGGAGATGTCCTACAGGCCATCTGAATGTCCCCGTTTCACAGGATGACAGGAGACAATGGTGATTTGGGATCAGGAGTTTGTAACATGGACTCCCACAGGTCCCTAGACAAGATGCTGACGTTTTGGGGGCTGATGACTCTGGTCTTATCAGAAAGGTGCTGACACTGTAGAAGAAAAAAGCTAGAGAGAGATGAATACGAAGGAATCTAGGCAGAAATGAAAACCAAATTCCTTTTCAAACATCTAAAATTTTCTTGATTAATCAACAACACTGGACTTACGGCTTTTCTATTTTTACAGCATGATTAGTTTAGTGTGTGATGTGAATAAAATGCAGCACCAAGGGTGGAGGAGAGAAGGCGAGCACAGGCCAGAGTACAATTGTATCTACATTCAGATACTACTCCCAGCTCCGCAGTACCACACAGACTTTTTGCTGGCCCAAGAGTAATGTTAGGGGTGAATCATGCAGTGCTGTGGCTTGCAATGGCTCCCATTTAAAAAATGTTGCAGTAATGTTCAGAACACTTTCTCCAACATTCACCCTACCATAAGCAGACTCATACATATATTTCAACTCCTCAGAAACCTCCAAGTGTGGCATTTAGTTCTAGACATGTGGGTCAATAATAGCATCTAACCCTAATTACAATTGATTAGTTATTGTCTCATCCACTGTAGACCCAAATAGTGATACTCATTTAGCCTCTACATGTATATTCAATCATGCACTAATGAGATCCCTATGGGAATTTGGCATATGCTTTACTAGTTTGACTTCTGACCTGCTAGCAGCTCTATATTTATACTTTGCATTCAAGCATTCAGCTGCATGTTTTTTCAATTATACCTTACCATGTGCATGCTATCAGAGGATATCATTCAAAATGAAGTACACTTGGAAGACTTTAAAATAACTAATTCACATCATTATTCACATACTTGAAAATGTACTTTATGTTCTTCCTGGGCCTGAACTGTGATAATTTTGAGGTCGCAATCATATTTCCCCACCTTGTTGGAAAAGTGGCCCTGTTTTCTACATCCCCAAAGACTGCACTATAAGCAGTACATGTGAAGGACAAAGTAATTTTATTTCCGGCCTAAATTATAGCTTGGGAAGAAAAAGAAAGGAAAGCCTCACTCAAGCACAGACCTACCAAACATCCCAGCTTCTATCTGCTCTCGATCTTACTTGATTACTCTTGCAAGGATTCATGCAGCTCTGACAGAACGTAAGGACTGCACAAAAGAGGCTGGAGTTCAGCCAAATATTCTTAAGACACAAGTAAACCTGGAATTCCACCTTTTTTTACTTTACTTTTTACCTTTTCCTTGGTTTTTTTTTCCTACATGCAGAGATGGGTTCAAGGTACTTCATTTCCATGAGTCATTGGCAAAATCCTTCAACACTTGCTGGTTGCAGTTTCTACCAAGTTTGTGCTGTCTATTGAGTTCTAAGAGCAAGCTGCCAGTTGCAGCTGGATCTGACATGCACAGCTGAGCACAAGCTACTGATATTAAAAAGGAACCATGGTGAAAGTGGGGAACAAGATATCAGTGTGAGTTTGCTCAGGGTTATGTTCATATTAGGGATACAACTTCAGAAAGCACTAGGAGGGTGGTATTTAATCTGTTCAGGAATGCTGGAAGGTAAGAGCAGGTATTTTACGTGATTTTTAAAAAGGCTTTAAATCATCCAGAGGTGCACAGAACAGCCAGATGTGATTATTATGTTCTGCTTGGAAGATCTCAAAGCTGCTGACAGATAATGTATGTGTCACCTCACTACTGCCTTTCAGGAGTCATCTCTTTAGATGGGGAAATGGCACAGAGAATGAAGGCAAGTTCTGTCCTAAAACACAGCAGTACTTCACAAAGAGCCAAAGGATACAGAATCTTAGCAGTCAAAGAGTTCAAAACATTTTCCTCCAGAAGATTGGAAACTGTGATTCTAGGAAACAGAAGTACCTAAACTTTGTGGTATAAACGCTCATATTTTGTTTCTCATTTCCTACCTAGTCTTTAGAGCATTCAGTATCTCAGTGATGACTAGATGTCAGACCTATACCATGCACAGACTGAAGATGAGAAGTGCTGTACACACAGCAACTTCTGCACCTCGCTGAACTGCATGAAAACCCCAAGGTTTGCTGCTCACAGAAAATACCAATCAGTTAGACCTAATGCTAAATTTACAGCTATCCAGATAAATCCACATGTAACCCAAACCTCTCTATTTCCAGTAAAAGAAGGGAAAAGAGAACATAGAAATAGTACTGGAAGGGTTGCACAAGACTGGTCTTCAGCACAAGTGGTCAGTAGGAGCTGGTTTCTGGCAAGGCTGTTAAGCCATTTGCGCCCTAACAAGTTACCACAGATTATTCAAACAGTGGTAAATACAGCTTGCAAACACTTGCAAAGGAGCAGAATTCTGTACAGTGAATCTCCCGAGATCAGCTGCTCAACACAGGGTTTGCCATTGCCAAACCTACTTAGCAGCACTGGGAGCCTGGGAGAAAGGAAAGGCAGGTTTAGGAGTAGGTGACAGGCATCTGCAAGTACGAGGTGTGGATTTGTGACCTTGGATGTTGGTTTTTAGTGACCTAGACATGCCTGTGCATCTGGTCACTACAAAACCAGCCTAACTCTTCACACTGTTGTTGCACCTAGCACAGGATGTATCTAATTACACACTTAACTATGGAGCTGGCATTTGGGGTTCGTTCCATGAGCACTTGCAATGGCTGAAGAGTTATAAATTCCTTAACAGAGACAACATTACAAATGAAATTCTCTGAAATACTCTGCTGAGAATTCCAGGCAAATAATTTATCATCACCAACAATCCTCCAAAACAAGATTACATTCTTAATACTTGCACGACACTGTCAGTAAAATACACAGTTCAGGTCAACGCTGTTCACTAAAAAAATGCCTCACATTTGTATAGCTACTGTTACTAGTCCCTATGAAAAAGGTGAACCTTCTGCTCCCTGTAAAAAAAAAAAAAAAGCGAAAAATTCATTCTGAAATGGCAAAGTTCCTGATTTTTATTTGTTCAAATTGAATTGTTCAACAAATAATTGAGAAAGACAGGGAGAAAGGGGATAGGGGAATCAAGGGACTTGTTAAATAAATTTATACGTATCTGAACATCTAGATGGCAGACTATTATTATTAAAGCAGTTTAAAAATATCACTGAGTAAATTATATAAAATATCATAATAATTTTAATACAATTTTATAACTTTTTGTCAAGGCGAAGTCCTTCAATGTTTTACTAACTGCAGGAGGCTCTAACCCAAAGTTATCACAACACACTCTTGGATTACCATGAAGTTCTAGTCCCAAACGTCTCATCAGAGCCCAACGTTTTTGCTCTCTGACATTAGCTGTGGTCAGTCAGTTCAGTATCAGACAAACTAGCCACTGCAAACACATTTTTCCAACACAAAAGAAGAAAAGCTTATCTTGGTGTTACAGACTAAACCAATTGTTTTCTCATACTTCATAGGAGGGCACCAAACAAATGGCCTGGGAGCCAACAGTTTGGAAAAAACCTCTGATCAGTCCTTACTCCAAACTTGCTCAGATGCATTTATTTCCTGGTCTCCTTTTTTTATAGAACAACAAGCATGAATCTCTTTCATACTGACTGAAGTCAAAGACACTTGTGGGAATCTCAGGCGAGTCCTTAACAAACAAGTAAGGCATTGGGCACTGAAAAGCATGGAAGGGTCTGGCTCATCCAGAGAAACCAGGTACCTTCATCCCCACTGGGACGACTGAAAAGAACTGTGTGACTGCATGTGCATTACACAGCTGTCAGGGCTGAGCCCTGCCTTTTACACCAGAATGATAAACTGAAGATTAAGTGCCAAGTTTACTGGGTTTTGGGTTTTTTTTGACTTAAGGAGGAAAAATAAATTAAAAGAGAACAAAATTTTCACCCATTGTGCCCAAACTGTTTAGCTGCAATCTCTCTGAGAGTAACATGAACTATCTTAAAAGGAATCCAAGCCAAAATTGCTTGAGAAAGTCCAGATCTGACTGAAGTGTCTGGACTCTCTTCATCCACTTGTAAAGCAGACCAAAGTAAAATTCCACATGACACACAGCCTCCTGCTCAAGTAACTGTGGGGTTACCTCCAATTCACTCCTACACTTTGTGTTCTGTCTGAAAATTCATCCCAGGTTTCTCTGTTCTCTTTGTGCTGCCACACAGCAGCTTGCTATACAGTGTCTACACCTTTCTTTACATGACTGTTACAAAACTACTGAATAAGCTATTATTAATTTCTATCTCATCTTTGGAGCTTCAAATTGTCACCTACATATTAAAGCCAGTCATTAGCCCCAAGGCATGAAGTTCTGCTGAACAAAGCTGATGCTATAGCATCAAGAAATACCTCACAGGCAAAAAGTTAATATCACACTTAGATATGCCAAAGGTATCTGAGGGGAGTCTGAAGCTTTCACCTTTGAGCAATCACCTGGCAAGCCTCTGTAAATACTTCCAACCCATAATCACCCCATTAATTCCCCTTTTTCAGAATAAGGATATGGCAGTGTAATTCTGCGCTGCTGGCAACACACTACCAGGGGATTGGACTAGATGATCTTTTGAGGTCCCTTCCAATCCCTAATGATTCTATGATTCTATGATGTATTTGTAAGGCAGGTACTTGATAAAGGAATAAGAACAGTGACCTGGCTGCAGCTTTTGACTGTAGTTCTGGGAAGGCGGCATGGCTTCGGACCACATGATCTATCTGAAAAAGAGGAAAGCAACATTTTTGGGATTATTACATCTTAAACATTCAGCCCCAGGAAAAAAGGAATGCAATGTCATAACTTAAAAAAGACAAGAGAGCTTTAAATGACTCATGAAGTGTTAAGTTCTACTCCTAGTGAAACCAATGGCAAAACTCCCTCTGACATTACTAGATTCAGGATTTGGCTTTAAACTGTAAGACAAAAACAACCAGTGCTGCACTTGCAAAAACTGGCAAAATGCAAAGCACACAGCTCCTCAGTCAGAAGAACAATTTGAAAGCACAAATTTCTTCCTTTCCATTGCTACCTGAGAGCCTCTTCCATTCTCTCACATGCATACCTTCGTTGGAATTCTCCCAGGAGCATCTTCTTGGCTCAAATCTGTATCACACAGTTGTAATAAAACATGAGGTGTGTTGTCATCCCGATAGATGCTCCATGTGTTCATTGCAGCAAACAAAATGTATATCCTGACAAGCAATTATTGCTATAAAAAAAGGGTCTGTCTTATACTGAACTTATAAATCAGTTTGACCTTCACAACAGAGCAGATAACAATTATTCACAAAACAAAATATCAGGTAGAATAACTTGGGCATTAAGACAATGGTTCATCAGGTTTTGTGGCCTCTTGATCACAGCCCATCGGAGGTGACAGTGAGAGCTCAAGAGGCAAAACAAGAGCCACTCAAGTAGCTACTGAGCACTTATTGGCAGCAAACCACATCAGGTATTTCCTTTTTAACAGTGAGAGACAAGTCCTTAACCCATGTAGAAAAACAAGGGAAGTCCTTAATGCTTCATTTGGACTCTATCTGAGCCAGTTCTCAAAATCCAACACCTCTTTTTTTATTGAAGCTGTATCAATAACAAATTTAATTTGAGATTTTTAAGGGGAATTTTAACAGTTTTACTTTCACAGAATCACAGAATATCAGGGATTGGAAGGGATCTCGAAAGATCATCTAGTCCAATCCCCTTGACACAGCAGGATCCCCTAGGCCAAGGAACATATCCAGGCAGGTTTTAAACGTCTCCAGAGAAGAAGACTCCACAACCCGCCTGGGCAGCCTGTTCCAATGCTCCATCACCCTCACTGTGAAGAAGTTTCTTCTGATATTTGTATGGAACCTCCTATGTTACAGTTTACACCCATTGCCCCTTGTCCTATCACTAGATGACATTGAGAAGAGCCTGGCTCCACTAAAGAGGTTCAACGTACAGCTCCAATTTTATAAAAATAAGCGACTTTTGGGCATGACTTTTTGGATCAAGCAATGAAAAGAATCTCCACACATGCCCTTTTTTGTCTGATTTTAGAAAGTTTGAGGTATTAAAAAGCAGGATCTTAAAAATTCTAGAGCTTTCAAATCACATTTTTAATACAAATACATTATAAATACATCAAATTAGCTTCATAAACAGAACAACTGCAACCTGTGCTCCCCACAGTGTAAACAGAGATTCCTCCTATGGCTCCCTACATACATGCTTTCTGTACATACAACCACATGAGCTATCCTAAGGATGTTTTACTAGGATAATTGCCCTCATCCACCTAACAGGACTTTAGATGGGTCCAAACAATACCAGATGTTTTCCCCAGCAATTTCTTTAATGACTCCGGAACATCATCTTCTCTGGTACTAGACTGGAAAAGACTTTTTAAAGCCCTCTTTCTGAAATGCCCTAATGCTCATGACACATTTTAAGTGTGAAACCACCCTGAGCCAGTCAAGGAAAAAAACCTCACTTGCTGTGTCCTCTCTAGAGCTCAGTTCAGTTTTTTCACCAACAGAGAGATGTTTCTTCTCAGAAGTGTTTCTATCAAGAAATACACAGGATTTGCCATTTTCTTTTCCAGTAGTAACTTACTTCTCACTGTAGCAATTACCTACAAAACAGGACACTTTACTTCTAGCTCCATCTTGATCTGAAAAATGTAAAGCCCCTGCTGTGATGCTGTGGAGGGCTTTAGCCATGAGGAGGGCCTGGAGATGGGATGGGAAGAAGAGACTGTAGAAGGGAAAAAGAGGTGACTCTTCCATTGAAGCTGTAACACTGTACAGAGAAATGTCAGATTCATGTGGCCAAGGAAAGAAAGGACAGGAGGAGGGAACACCAGTACGTAGCTCAGTGCTGAGGTATGTCTGGACTTCCTGATCCAGCTTTATGCCTGTTGCTCTTTCAGTGACTGTTTCATATGGAATGTATAAACACACTGATGTCCCAGCCTATCACTTCCTGGACATGTGTCCTCGTCACTAGGCTTTTAAAGAAGTGGGTGGTGCTAAGCCTGAGTAAGAGAGAGCAATTACACCTGCAATTTGGACCAACCCCCATAGGTTACATTAACCTAACAGAGCCTCTGTGCTGAAGAAGATTTATGCAGTATCCACATAAGTGAACCATAAAAGTGGGGAGACACCCAAGGAGGCTGTGGATGCTTATCCCTGGAAGTGTTCAAGGCCAGGGTGGATGTGACATTGAGCAGCCTGGTCTGGTGAGAGACAGGTGTCTCTGCCTACACTAGAGGGGCTGGAATTAGATGATGTTCAAGGTCTGTTCCAGCCTAAACTGTTCTATGATCTATCTAGACATGTTAATATACTGCTGTTCTGTACATACAATACATCTTTCATTTATGCTCATCGATGAGCACATCTGTTCAATGTAACAGTACATATCATAATTTTCTTTATCTCAACATCTCTCTCAGGCACCTGCTAAATGAAAGTGTGCATGGTTATTTACCTGAGAAATTAATCACAATCATCATAAAAGGAAGACATGCCTCTAGCGCTCTGCCTCATCCGTAATCCTCTATCAGTATGTTAGTGAACAGTTTGTAAGAGACACAACAGTGAACTGTTAATTGCTTTCAGCATCATGATATCTCCCATGATCCTACAGACATGATATGGGCAGAGCTCGGCATGAACTGGTAGTGAAGCTACCCCAAGTGACAGCAGCTACAGCAGACCTCCTATCCTGGAACCTGTTAGTGTCCCCAAACACTTACCAGTTTTCCTGTAGCACTTTGGCCACCCTCATTCAACCACAGTCCAGGTACCATTGCAGAGAAATAAGGCCCCCAAACACCAGGCACAAAAATGGGTTTTTCACTGACCTGAAAAAGCAAGAAGAAGCTCTAGTGAATCAAAGTGCTTGTCAAAGTGGGTACTTCATGCTAATGTTTGGGGCAATTAGAGTCCAATACCAAAACAACTTCCTGCTCCTCCACTGAAGTTACCAATATAAGTAGAGATGTACAGTTAAGAGATTTACTCTAATGTGGAGAACATGTCTTCCATGTGCATCATTTTTAGAAGACATGACACAGATGCAGCTCCAACTGCCCTCCCTCACTCCTGTTCACAGAAGAGCTGGGTCTGGCTATGCAGAAAGTAAGACACTGCAGGACTGCAGAAACAGGAACTGCATTTTACAGGGAAAGAGAAACTGCCTCACTTCTCCAGAAAAACACTTTACTTAGAAGGAACAGCTGGCTACAACACTGCTTGACAGTCATCACAAAATGCAGCCAATGTAACTGGCTATTGCTACAGAGTACTCATCCTCTGTGTTTTCAGAGCTAAGAATTGAGACAGAATCCTGCTTACAAAGGACAGTGGGGTCTTCCCCAAGATCTGCCATCAACTCTCGTGGCTTGTGATGGAATCCCAAGCTCTCACAGTGCCATCAGGTGCAAATCTGGCCTGGGGAAAAGGGGATTTACTTGTGTTAGCCAACAGGAAACATTTGCCTGGGTAAACAAAAGATTCTGCCCTTACTTAGGCTGAGCTTTACACAAAACACTCCTTCCCTCACACCTGGGAACCCTTGCACCAAGGCAGATATCTGTGCATTACCTGCCAGAAGCTGAACAGGACTCTATCACAAAAATACCACCCACAGGCACAGTGATGCCCTGCTCCTCTTCATATTGTAATGGGTAGACCGCTAGGTTGTGGGAGATGCTGCTTCATTTCCTTTCTCTGCTTCAGAAGATGCAAACTGCCACTTTGCAAGGGAGCAGGGCATTTTTTTCCTCTTATAAAGCAGTTTCGGTGTTAACATACCAGACAGACTTTCCAGACTTTCTTTGTCATTCAGGAGGAAAGCCTAAGGAGGGATGCTGATGGCCTAGTAAGTAAAGCACAACACACAGTGGGGAAGCGAGCGGTGGAACTTGGGTCCTAGCACTTGGTACAAAGACTCGTTCCGTGTTCTGCAGTGGTTGAGCACATGGATTTCTTCCAACCAGGGCTGGCTGCTGTTTCTCTTGGAAGCATGATTCATGTTTTCTCTTCCAAAACCAACAGATACATATAGATATATTTGAGGTATATGCAGCCATGATTTCACAGGGGAAGGAGAAGGCCAGTGCAGTCCTATATCATGAAATACTGCACAAGTGCACTTCCCACTGGTCCATGCTAACAGGATGGTTAAATCTGCAACTGCTGCTCTCAGAAGGTAGCTCCAAGAAGAAAGGAGAATTCCCAAACACACTAAATCTGTAAGTCTGCAATGGTGGAACAGCAAAAAAGATAAGTCAATAGGATAAAGTTGGGTTTTTAAATTTAAAATTGTCTCTTCACTAGCAAAATTCTAGATCCATTGAAGGATGCTTATGGTTTACTCTTGATTTCAATAAGGCCCAACCTCATGTCAAAATAATTTTGAGGAGGAGTTAATACATCTGGAATATTGTGTCCAGTTCTGGGCCCCTCAGTTCAAGAAGGACACAGAGCTGCTGGAGGGAGTTCAGTGTGGAGCAACGAGGATGNAATATTTGAGTCCTGTTCCTGTTAAAATTGGTGCACATTCTCTCTAAATTTAAATGGGACAAACTTTAAGGGCAGTTTTTGCTAGCAACTGGGGAATATGCTCCAAGACATAGTCTACTGGCATTCACACATGTTTAGTAAACACACCAGCAGGGAGGTTTCTGTGCAAACAATACTCTGCTCAAGCCATAAACTTCCACTACAGCTGATTCTCATCATGAAGAGAAGCAGGAGAAAAAACCAACAAAAACTAGGTTCTCAAAATACATTACTAGACTGTCAAGCAACCATGATTTCTCCTAGGGACACATCTAACAAACATGAGGATCTTGCCCGATTCTCCTATCAGCTCTGAAGCACTGACTTTTGCTAGAGATATGTGTGCGCACATGTGTCTGTGTGTCTGCAAAAGGTTTTGGCTGACTAAACCCATTAAAGGGCAGGAATAGCTGCGCTGAATTTAAACAGGCACTGATGACTCCAAGCAGACGAAGCTACGTCAAAAACATTGCAAAGACATTTGGTTTGGTTTTGTTTTCTCTTAAAACTACAAATTAATACAGCTTTGAGTTTTCAACACCTCCATGGGGCGAGCCTTTTTTTACAACTTCAAAACCAAAATGAAGTGCAATAGAAAGGAACTCCTAAAATATCTTGAGTTTTAGACCAGCTCTACATCACTGACCTTACCGAGCTCACTGCATAAGGTCAAAATTCCCAGTTAGTGTCTGCTCTGAACTAGTGATGGAGGCATACTGTGAACCCAAACGTCCCAGCTTGTTCCCGTTCTATAGCTGGGGACATATGTTTCTCTACAGGTGGGCAGGAACATTAGGCACAGAAGGGGCCTGGAATTTTGAAGTCTCATCTCAAAATATTTTTAATGGGTCAAACTTGGCTGCAGACTGGACTCCACGTCACATGTATTAAGCGTAAAATCCAGCTGCTGTGCAGTCCAAAGAAACTTATTAGTCTAAGGATATCAAAGGCACAAACAAACTTTGTGAAATCTGGGGAAGTTGTAAACATTAAGGAGGACAAAATAGTTTGAAGTAAGTAGATAGACAGAGGGACTGACAGACCAACAGGCAGCCCAACAGATAGACCAACAGATAGACAGACCAACAGACAGACCGATGTATAGATAGACAAACAGATAGATAACCTTTTCTTCTACCAGTAGTCCAGTATTTACCAGGTTTTATCCTACATGCCTGATAACACTACAAGGTTTAGATTGATTAAAAAGACTTAACTTTCCCTGGAGCCAGTACTTCTGGACCAGCATTTTGGACACCCACAGGAATTTGCCAGGACAGGGTATTTCCATGCTCATTCTTCTCAAATTGCACTGAGACTTTCTTATCATCTCACTGCTGAAGCACTGTTTGTACACATTCCAGCAGACTTTCAACACATAAACCGTGGAAACAAGCAAGCTGGGTATCGCTGTGCTGCTGAATACCAGTGGGGTACTAGCCTGTGTTTTTATCTGCCGCAGGAGCTTTTAACTGGAATAAAGAACACTGATTATCATGTTAGGCTTTACTGATATCACATATGGAATGATCAGATTTCTTACTTCCTACTCCCAGTTCAGAGTTTAATTTGCATTCTGCAGACTCAGCGTTTTGAAACATGTAAAAAGTGACAAAACTGGGAAATAACACACTCCCTGAACCAGACACACAATCTCTGAGAAGCAACAGCATGAACACCCTTCCATAGACATATGAATAAGAAATGGCAAATGCTTTCCATTTCCCCTCCCTGAAATATTTGGACAAAAGTTTTTCAATCCATGCGGCAGCTGGCATTTGTATTTTCATAATACAGAAATGCCAATTCTGTTGAGAATACATACCACCCCACCCCACTAAAACATATGACCAGACCTAAGTGTAATGGTGGAGAAACACTGCAACGTTTACCGCAGAACACAGCAGACAAGCACGATTTGTCACAGAATCCAGGAGCACAATTTGCCAGGCTAAGAGTTATTTTTGTTAGGTTCATACCATGTCCTTTTTGTAGCTTTTTACTGCCATCAGACATTCTTCTGATGATATGGGAGGATCAATGTGGTGTCATTATTTTTTTTCCTTTAATGAGCATAAGAAAATCCTTAATCTTTTTAGTAGAATAACAACATCTGGTTTAGATTTATGGACAATTGATTTTTATTTTTAAAGCAAATAAGAGATGTCACTCTTTGAAAGTTACAATACAAATTCAAAGGGAGCCCTGCATTTTCTGCCTTCCATTTAACTTGAATTTGTCCCGTGACACACCCCTACCAGGAGGTATATTAATGTTTATTATTTTTTGCATATATTGAAACTCAAACACAGGATATCCTCTGGGTAAGATATGAAAATGATCACTGCACACCAGCTAGTGCAGCAGGTATCTGAAGATATGAGATGAGAAGAATCTAGCCACGGTTTGAGTCAAGCAGCATGTATATCATTTACGTTGAACATACTCACACAGAGACTATAGCCCTCATCTGTGATGGTACTTACACAAGGATTACAAGACAAGTAATTCCACTGCACAGTTATTTTGTCTCTGATGGGGAAGGATCTTTTTGTGCAAGAAAATGCCACCTTTCCATGTCTCCCCAACACATCCACTCGTATTTGCTCAGGCTGTCATTACAGATGAGACGAGCATTAAGCATTTATAGAATCAGAGAATGTGTTGGTTGGAAGTGACCTCAAAAGGTCAGCTAGTCCAACCCCCCAACAACAAGCAGGGCCATTACCCACCAGACTAGATTGTCCAGAGCCCCATCCAGCCTGGCCTTGAACATCTTCTGGGATGGGACCTCCATCACCTCTCTAGGGCAGCCTGTTCCAGGAATCCCCTACCCTCAGATTAAAGAATCTTTTCCTCATGTCCAGCCTCAATCTCCCTTTTTCCAGCTTCAAACCCTGACCCCTTGTCCTATAGTTCCTTGCCCTTGTGAACAGTCCTCCTCAGCCTCTGACAGCCCTCTTCAGGGACTGAAAAGTCACTATAAGGTTCCCCTAGAGTCTTCTCCCTCTTCAGGCTGAACAACCCCAATTCTCTCAGTTTGTCTTCATAAGAGAGGGGCTTCAGCCCTTTGAGCATCTGCATGGCCTCCTCTGAACATGCTCCAAGTACACACTCTGTTCATTTGAAGGGAAGAATTCAAAGAATCACAGGATCATTTAGGCTGGAATAGACCTTTTAGATCATAAAGTCCAACCATTAATCCAACTGTCCCAAGGCCACCGCTAAGCCCTGTCCCTAAGCTCCACATCTCCATGACTTTTAAACACATCCAGGGATGGCGATTCAACCCCCTCCCTGAGCAGCCTGTTCCACGGTCTGATGACCCTTTCAATACAGTTTTTCCCACTGTCTAACCTAAACTTCCCCTGAAAGCAGAAGAAGGGGGGGAAATAGTTCTGTCTGGGAGGATTTAACCTCAGTGTGTGCTTTACAAAAGATCATACTAATATGTAAGATATGTAAACATTAGAGAGCAATCAGAAACAAATGAAATGATGAATTCGGTTTAACAATATTCAGCTGTGGTACAACTGCCAGAAGGCACTTTTTGTTATGAATAGATCATTTGGATGAGGTACAGACCAGATTACAACCACGGTGTGCACTAGGGAAAACAATGTCAAACCATCTAAGATCAGAAGGTATCAGCAATACATTTGGCAGCCCACAGAAATTAAAAATGTCTTTAATATATAATGCTATATAGAACAAAGTTAAAAGTATAAAAGGATCTGCTTAAATAGCACTACTGTGAGATCTGAAATTGATTTATTTAAGTTTAGCCCTTCCCACTTGCCTCTCTCTCCAAAGCAAAAACAGGCAACAAAAATCCACCTCTATTGTAAAAATCTATGTGCAAAAAAGCACCACTTACCATTTACACACTCACTTACAGCTCACATATGGGAATCAGTGAAGCCTGACCCTTTAATCTAAACTAAGTTCAGCTTTCTGGACTGTCATTTGGTACAAAGAGTGGAACAGAACACAGACCTTCCCAGACAAGAAACACCTCAGCATACAGCCATTCCATAAAACAAGCAAGTTGTGATGAGAGATTTATTTCATTGAGCTTTGTTTTGCTACATCAGCCGTAATTCTCAGGCATGTGCTTGTGTTTCCTCCCCAGTTTTCTATAAACATTACGATAAAATAAAACACCCCTACACTGGGGAGAGCACTTTGATGGAAGCAAGGATTTCAGCAGAATCCTCTTCCTTAGCTGACATAATCTGTTGCTGATGTAGGTTTGAAGTCCTTACAATAACACTGTCACAGAATTTGGGATTATCTGCAAACGAAATCTTTATATTAACAAGATACAGTGCCACACATCCATCTTCTTCCATTCTCATTTCTGCCTTCTAATGTCAGGCCTCTGATACCTGGCAGCATTCTGTTATTAGTGTTAGATACTCTGCTTGCTTGCAGTGTGCCATAGAGAAAGAAAATCAAATTACCCTGGAACTCCTCCTGACTCACTTACATGAAAGCAAGATTAAGCCTTCATTGTGCTGTCACAATGTTTTCAGAGTAACCATTTGGTAATGAGAAGCTAGGCCAGAAAATTTGTTTGAAAAATCACCTCACTTATCAGCTTCTATAGCCAGAAATTCAGCATAACAGCTGCTTTTGTTAGGTTCAGGCAGGTATGAAAAAAGATATTAAAAGAAAATAGATATTAAAGGAGAGTAGAGAAAGGAACAAGGAAAAGCACCATATCAGTCATCAACTAATAAATGCTCTTTACAGTTCTGCCCTTTGATCACTGACAAGTCAAATACTTTCATTAACTTCTCTGCTGGCTTTTAACTTTCAAAGTTCCTGGCTGCCTGTGGATGGAGAATACTGACAGTCACTCAGGTCAGGGGCTTTACCTTGATGCATAAAATCCCATATTAAGAAAACTGTATCATTTTGCTTCTGCTGACAGATGGGTCTTACATAGCCACTTGATCACATCTCTCTGACAAAGAATGAAAGAAATTTCTTTAAAAAAAGGGGAGAATTAAAAGGGAAACCTGAGAACGTTTCATTTCTAGGTTTCTGGTTCAAACTTAGGTCATAGAAATAGCTCCTGAATGCGTGATTTACTAACAGCCCTTTTTGGTGGCACATAGACATTAACTGGGAGGAGCTTGGGCATGGGATTGTATTTTCAGTGAACAGACGCCTACGCTAAACTTGCCATCTTGGCATTATTTCTAAAGCATTATATGAGTTTTAAACGCAATTAACTTCTCTATAACTCTGAAGGCAATTCTCTGGGTCAGGCCTATGGTCAGTACAGTTGACTCCTTAAAATATATTTATTATTAGCTGTAATTACATAGTAAACACATAACAGCATTCCAACTTTAACCTGATGTAAAATATATTTAATAACATAAGGTATTGGAACACAAGAAATGTATTTTAGAGCAGAAGGGAAATTACAATGTACTAATATTCAAATTCCTATAGTTCATATAGCACCAGTAATTTATCTGATTGCATTTTAAGCTGTATCCCCTAGCCATCATCGGTTGGCTATGTAGCTGCATAGCCTGTGGTGGCAAGTCACACAGTTTTCTTCTGTGTGACAGGCTGGCATTTCTTGGACCATCTACAGTGACAGAATTGCTCTGCAATGACATCAGGACTAGGTCACAAAAATTTCTGCACAGGGTTAACTATCCTGCAGCAAACATGGATCTTAACTTGAGTGACAGCAACACAGATGCAGAATTGTGGGGATTTGCCTGAACACATCCACCCAGAGAGGATGATTTGGGTAATCTGCTGACACACAGTTGAAGAATTCTGGCTTCTGTGACAGAATCACTTTCATCAGTTACCTGCATCGTCTGGTGCCAAGGCTCTGTGACAACTTTACCAAACCCAGAGACCTAGAGAGTTACTAACATCTAGTCAGGAGCATGGCAACAGAATGAATCACAGCAAACCAACACTGTTCAGCTACGTCTATGGAGGTTATAGAATCATTATGGTTGGAGGAGATCTCCAAGATCATCAAGTCCAACCTACGACTCAATCCCACCCTGCCCACTGAACCCTTTTCCCTAGTGCCACATCTACTAGTTTTCTGAATCCCTCCAGGGACAGCTACTCCACAGTCTCCCTGGGCAACTACAAAAAATACACTCAAAGACATCAGGCAATTATTTTTTGCAGTATAAGATACTTCAAAAGGTATTTCAATCCAGCAGCTCAGCAGGGTTCCTAGTGCAGCAAACCCATAAGGGAGCAGTATGACAGCATCAGAACAAAGACATTTTGATTTTGCTGCTTATCCTGCTCTGTTCTTCTGCTCTCCCTAATATCACAAACTTGTGTGACAAAAATTAAATAACAGCCTTAAGTAAAAATGGTAAGAATTAGGAATACATAGAGTACACACCAAAATGCTGACTGGGATCTAGAATTTCTGATGAGGATTTGGAGCTCATATTCCATAACCTAAAACACAGGTAAATTCTTAAGGACCACAGTTAGCTCTTATTGCAAATAATAACCCTTATGAGAAGGGCAGCCACACGTGAAGGACAGGTGTGCAGAACTATTTCTAATTTTCCTAATTTTCCGTAAAACATTAACTGGTCTACAAACTACAGACCAAACAAGGTATGTGATTAATGCTCAGTAAAGAAACCACACTCCCAGGGCAATCTGATTGCCTCATCTCTGAAAATATTTCACATGAGTTATGTGAAGGGACTATATACTGCATTATCTGGCTTTATATCTATTGCATTAATCAGTGGAAAACCTCACTAGGATTATTAAAGATTTCTACACAGAGATCTTTATTCAAGGCTAAATAAGGAATTTAATTTTTTTTTCAAATTTTGTGGGTTTTAATGAAAGAATACATTGCATCACAGTTCTATTCAGCTTGTACTTCATTTATATTTACGGGTGAAAGAGAAATTAATCTGGACCAACCTTGGGAGCCAAAGCCTCAACATGTACAGACCAGCACAGTAACCATCAACTTCCACAGATATGCTGATTTTTTAACCTGGGCTAACACTTACATCTAGACACTTAAATAAAAGCAAAATAGCCATACTTCCCATTGATTTCTGGCTCTAATATTTAGAAGATTAAGCTGGCATGTAGGTATCTACATGTGGCCTTGGGTATTTACTCTTAGGAAGTATGATGGCCGTAGTATTTTTGTCCACATATAGATGAGAGAGTTCTTGACACAAGAGAGATCAGATTCTGAGATACAGAAGAAGATGGAAATCTGCCAGTTTCTCCATGTTCATGTTCTCCATTTCTTTAACGCTTAGCAAGAGAGTTCTTTAAGACTGCTCCTGCATGTCAGCACTTTGTCTCTAAGAACAGCATTAAGCTCCTAAGGCTTAACTGAGAACTGGACGTGCCACTACTAGACACGATCCTCACCAAGGGGGGTGACCACATAACCAAACATTTACTGCTTTAAAACTAATCCACCAGCAGAAAACGTAAGGCTGATTTTTGGGGTTCCCACCCTCACTCAGAAGGTCCTGGTGTGTAAAACAGTCAAACACATTGATTAAAAACTTGCTTTGAGCTATCAATAACAATAACAAAAAAAATCAAATTAAGCAAATAAACCCTCTGTTTTACTCAGCAGGACTTTATTTTGCCTTTTAAAATGCAATAGATCAGGCTCTTGCCAAGAGCAGGGGATGCGAGAGGTCACAGGCTGCCACCAGCAGTGAGTTTGAAGTTGTACTTCTGAGAAATCCTTCTGACAATGGATATTGTGAGACTTAACTAACTCATGATACTTCTCCACAGAGCAAGGGAAACCTCTGCACAGCAGCCCAGTTTTAGAGAACAGGCAGCTCTGAGCTGACTGGCGGTACTGAGTGCCTTCCTCTGCATCAGTTTCCAGCCAGTGGTATGTACAGTATTAGTACATCTTAGGGTACAGCCACATGAATAAATTATTATGGGCAAAAATAGGAGGCCAGTTGCCCAGCAAAACCACTTCTACTCATCATCTTTCTGGGGTGTATCACATGACAGATCCCAGGGACCCAGCACATTCCAGAGGAAACCAAGGCCAGGGGTGCTGGTGCAGAGTTGCTGACATCATGCAAATACACATTGTATGTTACTCACCTTCTTCACTGGCTGTTACTCTTATTACTTGGTCATAGAAGAGGATTTTAAAATAGTCTTCTTTATTTCTGTTTTAATACCAGCCTTACGGAAGAGGTTTGCAATGGTATCAACCTTCAAGCATTAAACAGCAAAGCTGGACAACTGTGTTTTGTTTTAAATAGAATAGTACTTTGCATGTTGTAAAATCCTGTCATTTTCCTGGAAGGAAAACACAGTGCAAGGCAAGTAGCTCTTTCTACTGTAACTTCTGACTTTTCTCTGCACTCAAAACTCCAAATTCAAAAGTAGAATACAAAAACAGGAAAAACTGAAAATTATATTGGGAGCAAAATGCTCTTCACTTGGTTTCCCTTAGCGTTATATATTTTTAAATGGCAAAAAGTTCATAAAATACCACTTCTCTAGCACAAATTGTGTCTTTCTAAATCTCCTTTTCATTCAGGAAAAGATATTAGTAACATGAGAGACTGAGAGAAGAAAATGCCAAGCATTATTAAATCAAATAGAGTGAGTATACATTTTATTTTCCCTAAATATTGCCGACCTCATCAGGGCAATGAAATGCTAAGAAAGTCAAATTTGGCTCACTGCCTCATTTAGGGCTGTATTAAACCTTCGCAAGTCATTTTCTCCTCACAAGGACCAAACCAAAACAGAGTGGGTGCTGAAATCCAAACATACAGTACTTGGCCACTGAATTCTCCCAAGGCAATGGGAGCAGCAACGTTCTTGCAGCTCCCGTCTGCTTGAACAAACCTTCTCCTATGGAACCTGTTCCTCCATGTAGGTTAAAAGCTGACAAGACAACCTACAACCTGTAGTCACATTATCTGTCTCCGTGCCATAATAAAGAAGTTGTGAGAAGGATTAGAGGTATCATACATACACGATGCATGTTTAAAAGCAGACAATGCACCACGACAAAAAGGTGCAAAGCAGTGTTAGAAGATACAATGCATCTGTCAGTCACCTCATCTTAGCATTAGCCATGAGCACTCTGGCCATAAAAGCTGAGAGGGTCACATGTTAACAATGGGTTCTTCAAGTCATGAGTCAATTGTTTGCTGAAATTAGCCTGTTGTTTGCCAGAGATGGAAACTGTAACAGGACATCAGTGTTAGGAGTCAAACACTTTACACGCTGAAGAAGCAGTATGGCTTGATGGTATCCAGATACAGTATCAGAAGCACTAATCACTCACCCTACCATGGACTTGTAATCACTTTGTGAGAGAAGCAGAGGGTGTAAACACAAAAATCAATGTTCTGAAACAGACACAAACCTCTCAACCTTACGGGAAGTCCATCAAGGCCTGGTACAACTCTGCCAGCAATCTCCTTAGCACTGAGTAATGATTGTACTGACCCACTATGAGAAGCAGACATGTATTATCAAAATCCACCCATGAAGCACTAAAACACTCAGTCAATACTAATCAGGGTCACTAACCTCATGTGTGATGAACGAGAATGGCAATGTGGGGTTAAGGCAGCTCTATCAGCTTGGAAGTCATCTTGAGATTCATTTTAAAAAGAGGCAAGTCCTGAACACTGTTCAAGAAAAACTGAAACGAACAGAAAATATGGGCAATAAGACCTTCACTTCAAGTGAACAACAGGCAAAAAGACCAAGATGGCAAAAAAGTACTCCTGAGTCCAATGGGCTGGGGAAGTTGCTTGTGATCCAACAGATGATCTTCTAAAAAGATAGTAGAAGCTGAAAGGCATTAGAGGGGTAGAGATACTTGTTTTCCTTACAGAACAATGCTGTTGTGTTCTTTGCAGAAAGTCTTACGAGGAACCGTCATATGGTTGAGATACTGGAGCTAAGAACTGAGAACCAACCTCAGAGAGGGGCTGGAGCAACAGCTTCTGTATCTGTACCAGGAAAGGCCAGGAGGCACTAGTCTCAGGTTAGCCACTAGGTCATTCAGAGTCATTTATGAGATTATGAGGTTTCTAGGAGATCTCAAGAGAGGCAGTGAAAAATCTAAGCATATAATCCTCCTCCAGAACTGTCCCTAGGTTTGCTCCCCCCAGACACAGGAAAACAATACTGGAGTTCTCAACAGAACATTTGCACTCCTGTACATTTTTATTCCTTGGGTGTGAAGTTAACTTCCTGTGTTTATTGAACAGACAAACTTGGAACTAAGCCTGGGACAACTTGAGAGTTTTGGCTCTGGAAGAAGTTAACGAATAATGAATTAATGGGTAATCACTGCACACTCACTCAATGTCCACCTGTCTGAATCAGAGACACAAGATCTTCCAATGTCTTATCCTAACCTCTGACAATGTCTCAGCTCTGAAACCAATTATTTCAACTAGATGAATTTTGACTGTTCCAAGCTTGAATGTTCCCATACGCTTACTTCTGCCTTTTATCATCATCCATTAACACTAAGCACACTCGATGTTTCGGCTTGGGAAAGTACGCACTCACAGTGGCGTATCATCTTTTTCTTTGTATTCCCAAAGGTCAATGCTTCTTACATAAATTGGCAAAAAATCCCCTTTAATCTGCTAAACTGTTTCCAAGATCCAAAACAGAAATAAAAAAGCCCACATTTGTGATGGCTTCAGAAGCTTTTCCCTAAGCACTTAAGCACCAGCAGTTCTGCATTGATTTATCTTATTGTTTCACGTAGTGAAATGTCTGGATACAGATACACAGAGCAACTCCTTTTTTTTTTTTGCTGATATTTACTGTGTCGCCTTCCTTGAAATGGCAACTACAAGTGTTTTGATAAATGGACTGAAAGGTTGTCTGGTTACACTATGGCTTCCATTCGAGTCCTCTGCTGAGATGTGATGATGTCCCCTTGTAAAGCAACACTGCTCCCTGACTCACAGCAGTTACTTCTGTGCCGCTCGCAACAGTAGCTCACTGGGGATGCAGGGCCTCAAATGAGCTACAACAATTCATACTCCCCATTTATTTTTACTTCTCTTCCTGTGATAGATCCTCACTGTCACAAAATGCCAGTTCATGTGAAGACTATAAATCTTGCAGCACAGACAACTAACTGTTGGCTTTTTCAAATACACGCTGTGAAACACTGCAGTCTGCTCTGGGCTGAATTACAGAAAGTTCTTCACAAGGTGAATTAACTCTTTTCAGTGTTTACAAATAATAAAAGAAAAGTCAAACGAAAGCTCCACACAGCTCACTAACCTGCTAATATGCCAGTAACAGGTGCCTTAGGGAAGAGCATAGGAACGTGCAAGAACTCTTCCCCACAAGAGCCTCCCTGTCTCCAACGAGTTGAGGTTCAAGCAAACTTATGATCTTACTTCCAGCCAACAGAAGAGACAAAGTCTTCAAAGTGACCATCTGAGAATGAAAACAAAACATGTTTTCTACAGACATTAGCAACCCCTCACTCAAGAGCTCCAATTGTGCATCAGAAAACAAATCTACTCTAATGCTGACTTGCAGCTCCATCTAAGTCTCACAAGAACACTGGAGCTTTTTAAGTGTCTTGGAATTATTCCTTTAGACCTTCAGCTTCAGTTGTGGTTCCTAACAAACACACCTCAGATAACGCTCGCAGCACTATCTTATGTGATGAGACTGGCAAGAATCATCCCAAGCTCAAAGGGAACAGCACTGTCACGAGCACCAGTGGATGCCACTGCACCTCACAAAACCAATTTTGACTCCAAATGATACGTAAGAAAAGCCCACCAAGCCTCCCACTAAACTCTGTGTTAGTCTAGGGCATGTCCAGTCCTTGTCACTGTGGGCAGGAGTCAGCAATGTGACATGCTGGGCCAGCACAGGAAAAGGGAGGCCCCAGAAAATGTTCCTAGCACTGACCTTTTGCCAAAAAGCTGATGGCAGAACTGTAGGAAGACACAAGCTAGCCTGTTTCATATCCTTTCCTGGTGACTGTGTGTTAAGATCCTTGCCATCTCTCAAGTATTTGGACAGACACCTCTAACACACATGCTATGAAGTCCAACTCTGAGAACTCAAATCCAGTCCATTAATTGTGTCAGAGCACTGGAGAACTTGAATCTCAGCAGCTGACGTGGCACAAATTCAAGGGAAGAGTGGAAAAGAAGTATCAGATGAGGCATTTAAACAGAAAACTCAAGGGGTTTTTTTTGCATGTTGCTAATATTCCCAACCTTACTACTTATGGGGGAGAATAACCACAATGGGAAATATCATGGAAAATCAAAAGCTTTTACAATGAGGTCTGTGTCTTTATCTACTCTAGATGCCTTTCTCATGTACCTTAAGGCCTTTCTCATTCACTTACTGCAGAATATAATAGATTTAAGAGATTTATTTTCCTTTTTCATCACTAGGTAAAAATGTCTTAGTGAAGGCCACCACCACCACCAGTGTCACACTTACAGGTAAAATAAATCTTCTGCACTCCCCCTGAGTTACTGGAGGCAGATTTACATTACACGGGATACACTATCGCAAACTATTTTAAAAATATTTTAAAACTAAATGGGTAGACCCTGAGAAATTTACTTGGTGTTTATTCAGCCCTTACTTAGTGAGACAAACTTCCAAGGAGAGCATAAACACTGAGAGAGGACCTCAGGCCTTCACCCACAGTTATAAACAATGAACTCAGCACAAACTGTGATTCCCAGCTGACACTGGGAGAAAAGCTGCAGCTCATGCCTCTCCTGATTTTGATTTTGCTTGCAGAGAGATTATATGAGAAGAGAATTACTTTCTTCCTAATAAAACTTGCCCGGTCGAAGATCACCCCCCATCCAAAGCTTGAGCAGCAAGAGGAGACTTAGATGAAAAACTATGGATTCATGAGAAGCTGAATAAAACTGGCAATGGAGGGGGAAAATCTTAGGAAGACGCTACTGCCAGATACTGATGAAGTCAGCCTGACTGGGGGAATTGCTGCTGTCAATGAAAAGGATACTTGAAAATACCTTTGCATCTATACCACTGTGGACCACAGAGTCTTTCACACTCAGCACTCACATATACACCTGTCATTAGCATTTCATGCTCGTATTGCAAGTGGGGAAACTAAGGAAAGGCACCAGTTTGACAGAATCAACCATACAACAAACTGGCAACACTAAACAAAACCTGGGATTGGGACTCCCGAGTTCCACGCTTCTCGTTGCAAATGTGACATAACAGAGAACTGTGTAGTTCACTTTCACACAGCTATTGTATTCCCCAGAAAATTTTAGTTGTTTCAGGGCCCACAGACAACTGATGACCAAGGACCTCCCTTTTCATATCTCATTTCATTTTCATTTTAGTTATTCTTTTACAATTAAGTTCTTGTATTGTAGAACCATACAATGTGTTGGGTTGGAAGGGACCTCCAAAGGTCATCTAGTCCAACCCCCTACAAGAATCAGGGACATCTCTAACTGGAACAGACTGCTCAGAGCGCCATCAAGCCTGACTTTAAATGTCTCCAAAGGATGAATCAAAATGAAGCTGCTTTATGGTGTCCCCTACGATGGAGTAATGATATTGCTGCCTAAACATCCGTGAAGGAAGACAATTTTATAATTTTCCTAGCTACAGAATCCAGAGCAAAACCTCCTTCCTACAACAGAAGATACAAAATCTCCCAAACAGTATTAAAACATGTAACTGTTAGGAAATTAAGGTGCAAGCTCCTACCTCCTAGAGCTAGATCTACTCACAGGTGACCTTCAGTCCCACAGTGCTCGAAGTAGAGAGGCCCAAATTAGGCAGAGCAGTATTTCTGGCAGCCAGATCAGATAAATTTTATTGGTGTAAACATAAGTACGTAAGAAGGTCAGTCTCTCGTGCTCACTCTTTCTAAGGCAAAACATGGGAAGAGAAGTGAGGAATAGAAGTGGAGCCCTCTTAGCCACCAGACCTGGAAGAAGCTCAAGGTAAGCCTTTATATCCACTGTGCTGATATCAAAAAGAACAGAAAATCCAAGGAATGAAGAAAACAGAGCTCTGGTTTATATGGCTTATCACATAGAGCAATATACATTTGTCTGTAGCATGGAGATGCTGACATTTCAGAATGCAGAAAAACACACAGCGTGGGTTTGTAGTTGTACAAAGCAACACGCAAAGGTAAGTTTTCAACTCAGATGTCACACACTCTCAAAACATGGGTTAGGTGCAGCTTTTAAAAGTAAAGACAATTAAAAACCTACAAGACTATGAAGTGTCTCAGTCTCCCATCTACTAAAACTGGAGGAACAGTTCCTGCTCTCTCCATTATTCACTCACTGCTGCAAAGAACCCCGAAACCACCGAAGACAAGACCCTGTAGAAAGGCTTAGGATTATAAATCAAACTCCACAATACAGGGCTCTGCCACGTGGGGCAGTTTGCTCTTGACTCTTGCATGGAAACCACCTTGTCTCTCTCTTGGCATGTTCAAAGCCAGAGCTTCACTGATTTCAGTGAGACGTCCTCAGAGTACGAGCCCTCAAGTTGCCTCCAAGCAGAATGCTTTTCCAAGTATTTTCTCTGTTCACATCTACTCTTTGAGTCTTTGAGCCAAAGAGAAGGTGAGTCGATTGCAGAGTTCTCTGTTACAAGCATTATCTAGCTGATCTACAATAGAGATTGTGGTGCTTTTAGCTACACTCCCCTCGTTGGGTTGATCACCAGCAAAGCAACAGTGGGCCAGACCTGGATATCTCTGACAGACACATGCTACCCAGGAACGTCCCATTCTCCCAGTCACCAACGCATACTTTGTGCTGTGAATGATGTCAGGCCAGGAACAAAGGAATCTTGCTCATAACAGAAACCTTTAATAACTCACTTACTGAAAAAACCTCCCTTTCATCTCTGCCAAGCTTTAGGAAAGGCTGGGAGGCAGGCAGAAATAAACATTGTACAGACTCACCACTGCTGACTCTAAAGTAAACTCTCCAACTTCCTATTTACATTTCAAGATCTTAAGCTTTGCGGTTTACTAGTTCTGCAAGTAAGTGTTTTAGGTTTTGGAGGCTGCCTGCACATGATCTCCCACCACTACTGAAGTGTTTCTAGCTTTTATTAATATAATAAGGAGGTCAGAAAAGTAACAATCTTTTGCATTCCCTACTAGCAGAAACATTTTACTTCTCGCCTTCTACAAACCGAACAAAGCAAGCCAAGTATACAGCATCAGATTAATGCCAGCAAAGGGGATATTATTTTTTATTACAGCTTTGTTTGTTTCTTTTTGCAAACCAAGACATGGAACGAGACAGTCTCATTACAAAGGGTGTGGAGGACTTCTTTAGGGACAGGCAGAAGGTAGCAATTTCATGGATATATAACCCTTTCAAGGCCACAGACCGAAGAGACACCTAAATAGGCTCTGTGCCCTCTTCCTGGGAAGGCTAAGCCTGCGTGCACTAAGGATGGGCAACCTAAAACAACAGTCATGAAGAAATGTAGTTTTCATTTCGTGCAGCCCTCCCTGCAGGGAAAATGTCTTCATTAGGTAGTAATCAGCAGAGTGACTGCTGCCAAATGCAACACAAATACCAGCAGAACCCAACTGAATGTGGACACAGCAAGGGAGATATTTCTGTGATACTAATTTATTTCTCCCCTTTGATAGACACCAGCTCTGTGACACATGTGCAGATCAGGCCCTACAGAAGAGAAGAATATTAAAAAAGCAAGAGGGCAAGCATTTATCAAATTTGTAAGGCTGCCCCAGCTTCAGTAGGTTTGCCTCTGTTTTCATTTTTTCCCAATCACATTCCTCCTCACTCGCCTCACCTTCTCATTCCCAGCCCCTTTCCTCTGGTCAGGGGAAGGACACATTGCTGCCTTTGCTAAAGCCTGAGTCACAAGCAGTTGGCATTGAGACATGCTGCCCTGAGCTTCTAGCCCCGTCCCCTTGGAGACCACATGTTTCCTGTCAGGGACGCATGTGCAGCAGTGAGTGAAGCATGTGAGGCTGAAGTGCTGCATGCTTTCCTCTGATTTATTCTTCAGAAATGCTCTGCTTAGTGCCATCCCACTGCAGTAAATAGAGCTGGCAAAGCAAGGACCAGCTGCTTTAGTCCCTGCTAGTTTTCCCCTCATCCCAGCTGATTTCAAGCACCAGAGGAGCTCCTGTGCAGTAATCACTCAAAAGTCTGTTGCTTTAACAACGTGGCATGTTCTGAAGAGGAGACTCTGGTATCGCAGCCAAAACATACTGAATCCACTTGCTGGTCTGGCTCCCACTGAGATTACAGAGACCAAGCTATGAGAACACTTTGAGCCAGCGTGTCTCTGCAGTCTCCTCTCCAGGATGTACAGTGGACACGTACTGTGCATGCTTTGGGAGTGGAAACGTGCTTCACACTCTATCTGTGTGAACAAAGCTGGCAGCTTGGGCGGATATTGTGGAGCAAAGAAGCTCTATTGTGTTTGCCAGTCATCACAAGAATCAAAAGAACAAATTTAGAATAAGCAAACTGGGCAGAAGTTCCTCTAGCAGAAAACAGGCAAACACTAGTTGAGTATGGGCTATTCTTCCTGAAATAATGCATAGGAAACACTGGGAGAGCAAAATGATCTGCCAGTTTGCAGGTCATGTGGTGGCTCCAGGTCTATCTTTCAGATGACGTAGTAAATCTGAAAAGACTGGAGATAAATTACTTGTGCCTCTCCAGTCTAAAAAAATGACGAAATTATAAGCTTCAAACCACACACACATTATCACCTGGGGAAGCAAGAACTGTGCACCAAGCCAGGTGAGTCAGTTCCTAGCGACAAGAGTTGGAGCAGTAATAGAAACAGATGCCAAGGAAAAGACTCCATTGACACCTGAAAAGATTTCCTGGCAATCCCAAGAAGCTGAAATGGTGAGCACAGAGAGCTGATAAAGACGGACCATCTGAAGAACTCTGACAGATCACATCGCCAAATGAAGACAAATGAAAGACTGAGAGAATCTGGACAGGAAGCAACACAAACCTTGTCCATTTGGGACTCCAAATGCCAGCAAATTCAAATGCCTCTGCCTCACTAGGCTGAAATCAAGCCAGACAATGTTCCCATTAGAAGATACCCTGGCTGCTTCCTTCAGCTGTGAATCCAAAAAGGTGTTAGAGCAAGAATGACAAACATTTTCATAATGGAACAACTGTTCAGGGACAAATGCAGTGCAGAAGACTGACTCTGAGTCCAATTCACAACAAAATAGGCAAAAATAAGTGTTTATACCCATTCTATGAACATTTTACTTGCTCTACATAAATAGCACATACAGTGCACACGTGAAATTAGCAAGGACCCCATACTGACAACAAAAGAGAAGATGAGGTGGTGGAGAAGCAGATTGTTGCTCCCCCTCATAATGGGCTTTGATGTTTCTGAATCTTGCAGCTCTGCATGTGAATCTTCTTTGTCCTCCACAAAAGTCCCAGCCTGGGGGCAAAGGGTCTATGCCCTAGTGACTCCATAATTGACAGCACTCTTTGTTTTCCCACTCCAGACCTATTGGTTATTTCTGCTTAGGATTTTAAATTTCTTCAAATTCCTTTCACAACCTCTGGCTACTCAAATCCAGTCCCAGATTGTTAGGTGTCAACATAGTTTACTCGAACCTGTAGTCTCTTCGACAAGAACCTTGCAGCCTAATGAAATATTTTACTTTGAGACAAAACAATGAAGTTTTATTATGTGAAGTTAGTGCCCAGGAGCAGAGTGCTGTGCTGATACCAGGTATGGGAAACTACAAGCAGAAGCAGCTGAAGTACTGCCAGATCATTTGCTACAAGGAATCCCAGGAAATTTCTGTGCAAGTACTGCAGTCTGAAAATTACCAGAATTTTCAGATGTACAGATTTGTGCTTGCATGAAGAAAAAGTTATGTTGCTTTAAGAGAACACCTCCCAGTGACCTGTCCTGGGGGGAGGTGACACTGTTCCAAATACCTCCCCTTAAGGAGTGTCACTAAGTGAGAATATAAAAGGGCTGGTTACCTAGAGGCCTACTTCTATTGACTGGGGTCTTTCTACCCTGGTATGGACTGTCTTGGCTCGCCCCCATCCCCCTTTCCAGGGTGGTGGGGCCGGGGGGGAGACAGCTCATGGCAGCTCCCTCCCCTGCTTCCCCTGTCAGAGACGGGACAGAGAGGGCTCAGCGGGTCAGCTCCACTCCCATAAACAGGAGGGTGGAGGAGGGTGGCTCCACATGGCACCAACCCTGGCCCGGGCCCCAGGTCCCGGCCCTGCTCCACTGTGGGAAGGAGAAGCAAGACCTCAGTTCTGAGTTACCACCTTCTCCCCAGCACGGAGCAGCTGTTCAGCAATTCCCGGTGTGCTGAAGGGATTCCTCTTTTTCTTCCAGAGGAGAGGAGGGGAGGGCAGGGGAAGGGAGGGGAGGGTCATGGAATCCTCTCAACCATGTGCAGAGTGTGTGTGGTGGGCCCCTGCTGACGTGGCCATGCGATCGGTCTACATTTTGGGTCTTCACGTGGCTGGGGCCAGGGTCTGCTGCCGCGATTTGAGAGAGCACTGATCAGCAGGAAGAGAGACTGTTTGTCATTTCTGCCGCTGAGGAAACTTGGGGATGCTCAAAAATTGGGGAGAATTCCCTCGTGCTTAGCTGAAGAAAGCAGAAGGACTTGAAAATCCTTAAATCTTACGCATGAAAGACAGAGTCTGGGTTCTTTGTTGGAAAGCATGTCTCCTGCACTGAGGGATGCACTTCAGGTGCTGAGGAATCAGGCCTGCCCGATGAGCACTGAGCTGGAGAAGCTACGCTGAAGAGCTGAAGAATTCACCAGTCTGTGAAACAGCCTGGGTGCCACTATTTCGCAGGCAGGGGTGATCCATGAATAATAGAGAGGGTGGTGGTACTCATCTCTACTTGACTGGTATGCTCTGTTCCCCCAGATCTCTGATGTGAGAAAGGACCCAAGGACTGACAGGACAGTGATCTCCCACTGCATTTTTCTCAGAATATGTGATGGCATTTGCCACACAGTTTCTAGCTGTGTGCACTAATGTGCTTAATCTTTTCTTCTTTTCTGAATACAGTTATAGAGTTAATAAACCCTTTTCCATTTTCCCTAAGCTATGCCTTGTCTGGCAAATTTCATCCAAGATCTCACTGAGACCTAACTGCTTTGTTTTCTTTTCCTTTATCTTTAATTGTGGTCTTGAACCCACCACAACAAGTACCCTATCACACTGCTTGCTCTTATTCTTGTTTTGCTGCATGCTCTGTTCTTGGTGGTTCAGTGTGTCTGTGGAAGGGCACCATGCTTATGTCAGGACTGGGATGAGAAAATACAGCTATCTGTATCTGAAATTTTCTCATCACAGTTTTCAGAAAAAAACAAAGGATTTTTGAAATATTTAAAATATCCCATAAAACCCCTAAGTCACTGACAGAAAGACAGACTTTTAGAAAAACCAGACACCTTATTCACCTGTTAGAGCCATGCAGACCAGGAATAACACACCAACTCCTATTTTAGTGCCTCCAACCTACCTCTGTTTTCCTGTGAAAAACTCCTCGCACATTTTGTGCAGTTGCCATGGCTACACAAGGGCAGCCTCCTCAAAGTTCCAAACCTAAATGTGGGTGCTGAAGCTTAGAGACCCCGTCTGAAAAACAGGACAGCACGCAGCTGCCCACTCAGAAAAGCCAGCCAGTAAGGATGACGCACTTGAAAGGAATACCTGAGGCAGATCAAAGCTGCAGCAAGTGAATCCCAGCCCCAAACTGAGGGACAGTAGCCCTTCACAAGCACAAGGACAGCTTATTTGCCATACCAAATGCAAATTGTGATGATGACTTCTGCTTGGGCACAAGACGCAGCAGCAAAACGCGTAAAATGAGTAACTGTCCAAAAATATTCAGAAAACCATCTTTTCTTTCCTTTTCCCTCATGGATAACGGATGAGCCCTGAGGTGGCAGTGACTTTCAGCGAGTACCAACTCAGTGCCGGACTCGGATCTGTAACCCAGTTATGACATGCTTTTTGTTTCTATCATGAGTCAGTCAGGTATCTCAACAGAAACACCAAACGCACTGTGTGCGCCCACTTATGCCAAACTGTTGATGATTAACTCCAAAAGCTTATCCTCGCTTAAAAATGGCAGTTCTGCCACCAATTACACTATTGCAGCCGTTACAGGTGGGTGCCCTGGAGACAGAGGACACAGAGAAAGCAGAGATACTCAATACCTTCTTTGCCTCTGTCAGTACTTCTGGGGACTGTCTTGATATCAAGCCCCAAACTACTTAGACTCCAGAGGAAGTCGAGGCAAGAGAGGAGCCTGCCTTAGTTGATGAGGACTGCGTTAGGGATAAGTTGAGCAATCTGGATGTACACAAATCCATGGGCCAGATGGGATGCAATCATGAGTGCTAAGGGAGACAGAAGAAGTCATTGCTAAGCCACTCTCCATCATCTTTGCTAAGGCCTAGAGATCAGGAGAGGTGCCTATGGACTGGAGGATAGCAAATGTCACTCCCATCTTCAAAAAGGGTAAGAACAATGATCCAGGTAACTACAGACCTGTCAGCCTCACCTCCATCCCAGGAAAGGTGATGGAACAATTTGTTCTAGAGGCTGTCTCCAGGCACAGGACATGAGGGTCATTAAGGACAGTCAGCATGGCTTCACCAAGGGAAACTTGTGCGTGACCAAACGGATAGCCTTTTATGAGGGTGGAGAGATGATGGCAGAGCAGTGCATGTGGTCTATCTTGACTTGAGTAAGGCATTTGACACGGTCTCCCACAGCATCCTCACAACCAAACAGAGGCAGTATGGTCTAGATGACTGGGTAGTGAGGTGGACTGTGAAGTGGCTGCAGGATACAAGCCAGAGAGTAGTGGTCAGTGGGAAAGAGTCTAGTTGGAGGCCTGTATCTAGTGGAGTCCCCCAAGGTTTGGTGCTGGGACCAGTCCTATTCAATCTATTCTTTGATGACTTGGATGAGGGACTGGAGTGCACTGTCAGCAAGTTTGCTGATGACACAAAGCTGGGTGGTGTCGCCAACACGCCAGCAGACTGTGCTGCCATTCGGCAAGACCTGGACAGGCTGGAGAGCTGGGCAGAGAGAAATTAAATATGACAAGGGTAAGTGTAGAGTCTTGCATCTGGGCAAGAACAACCCCAGGTACCAATATAGGCTGGGGACTGACCTGCTGGAGAGCAGTGTAGGAGAAAGGGACCTGGGGTCCTGGTGGACAGCAGGATGACCATGAGCCAGCAGTGTGCACTTGTGGCCAAGAGCATCCTGGGGCGGAGGAGAATGGGGGTTGGTTACAAGATGGAGAGAGGTTCTTCTCCCCCTCTACTCTGCCCTGGTGAGACCACATCTGGAGCACTGTGCCCAGTTCTGGGCCCTGCAGTTCAAGAGGGATGTAGAGCTGCTGGAAGGAGTCCAGTGTAGAGCAACGAGGATGATGAAAGAAATGGAGCACCTCCCTTATAAGGAGAGGCTGAGGGAGCTGGGTCTCTTGAGCTTGGAGAAGAGGAGACTGAGGGGTGACCTCATTAATGTCTACAAATATGTGAAGGGTGGGTGTCAGGAGGATGGAGCCAGGCTCATCTCAATGTCATTTAGTGATAGGATGAGGGGCAATGGGTGTGAGCTGGAACGTAGGAAGGTCCACATCAACATGAGAAGGAACTTCTTCCCAGTGAGCACTGGAAGAGCATTGGAACAGGCTGCCAAGGAAGTTGTGGTCTCCTTCACTGGAAATGTTTAAGACCTGCCTGGATGTGTTCCTGTGTGACTTGGTCTAGGTGATCCTGCTGTTGCAGGGGGATTGGACTTGATGACCTTTTGAGGTCCCTTCCAATCCCTAATGATTCTATGAGTAAAATTAGGTCCTACATTTGTACTTTCTAAAATATCAAGGGCATGATGAGCAAAGTCTTTTGTTCACGATCTCTACAGTCTTTGGGGTAATGAAAACTGTGCCATGGAGTAGTTTCTCTTAAATGTTAAAGCTGTGTTCAAGCAGTGCCTGCTTGTGTGACTCATGAGCTCTGTACTGACAGGCATGCGCCACCAGCAGTACCCCTGCCCTCACCAAAAGAAGCAGAGAGGGGCAGTGGGTGGAAAGGCCGAGCAGATGAATTTGAACAGTTTCCTGTTATGATGCCCTGAACAAAATCCAACCATACTTTCACCTTGCTTTATGTTTTCTGAATTTCTTGTGACAGTTGGCTCTTTCACTTGCCAGAACCACAACAAAGGAGGGCCTTGAGTTTCCTTGCAAGCCATTTTCTCTCTCTCCCTCGTCTCTGATCAGCTCACAAAGGTATTATTGTTGCTGGCTCACTGGGGCTCAGTGCACCTGAGGCAGATCAAAAGCACTTTTTAATGCCCGCCTGACCACACAGGTCTCTCTCCCACTGCATTAAATTAAACCCGATGATTAATCTCTGTAGCCCTGAGGGTCCCTTGGTGCACACTCAGAAAGAAAATAGATATTTCTATCAAAACACAAGTATAATATACTTTCATTTTATAGCTCTAATTAAAAAAAGGAACAGCTAATTTCAGCCAAATGCAGCTGCATACAGGTCTCATTAAAACACAAATACAACTGCTCTGTGTGCTCTAAGTTCACTTCTTGCACTCTGAGCAGGTAATAGATAAAAGAACAGCAAACCAAAGTCCCTGCACAAATTAAATCCAGAGAAGTTTAGAATTTGCTTATTGTCTGCTGGCTAGAGATTGTTAGACCTCTGAACAGATGAGTGGATGAAGACAATTAAGGAAATGATTATGAAACGCTGAGTAGTTACATTTAAATGAAAACTTAATTCTAGCCAAAAACTGCTCAAGCATCCACACCTGAGCTTGCATTCAAGCCTTGAAAGGTTCTAGTGCATTAGTGTAGGACTTTGGGGTTGCTTTAATGACAGAACATTCATTAACATCAACATGGACTTTATCATACCCTGCAGCATACTGACTGGAGCCACGTATCTCCAAGTGGTGGAGCACACACACAAAATACCCTGTGTTTATGTTGTGTTTATACTGCTATGCCATGCTCCGGATTGGGAAGCAAAACAAACTGTAGTTGTGAACCCCAGTCACAACTACATTAGAACTTAAAACAGACATGCATTAAAAATTAATAAATAATCACAATGTATGTCCTCCTCTAGGGCTGGTTATACTAAAGGGATACGCTGGAGCCAGCTGGCTCATTCCCAGCTGCTCAGTGTTGCCCTAAGACCTTTCTGTGAGCTCTTCAGCTCATTTTGATATAGTATTATGTGCCTATTAACCCATCTCATTTTAACAATTTTAACTAACTCAGCTAAATGAAACGGGTTAGGGAGAGTTCACAAAAAGAGCTGCTTCTGAAAGGGCAGAAACCTCCAACAGAAAATCCAGAAATAATAAAAGTAGTGACTCCTTCCTGCAGAGCTGGTGCTTGCAGGGTGCCCTATGTGTCCTGTGATAGACAAAGAGACACCAGCGTCACTCCTCAGAGACAGAGTAAGCTAAAACTGATGGAGTTTGAGTTTTGAAACTCTTGTTTAGGAAGGAATACAAACAGTATTTAACCTTTTGTTAAATGCTCTGCTTCACAATACTGGGATTATTCTCATTTTTAAATTCAATCATGCTAAAATGCTTTGCTGAACTACAATCCATGTGACAAGATCACAATTTATGCACGCTGGAGATCACCACGTTGAATTCATGTTGTTATTACGAAGATAACTTACTTGTAAGCTTGACGTTTTATTATCACTTCCCATTCTTTTTCTCTCTCAGAGAAGCTCAAGTGAAAGATCTCAGTGAAGCATGTCAGTCCTCTAACAACCCTACCACTCCCATTACCTTTTGCTCATGTCCAAGTTATAATCAGTCTAAATTTAAAACCGAAATTAGTTTTAAATAAAAAATGTGGCAGAAAAGGGTACTTATCTAAATGGAATGCTCTCAGACTCATACATTTTAAAAAGGTATAAATTTCAAAAGCAGACACTAAATTTTAATTGCAATCTCAGAAAAAGCTTTTGTATTAATTCACTGACAAAAATTAGCCAAGTGAAAACTGCTTATTGGGGGGTTTCTTGCTTTTTAGTCATGATATGTATCATAATTGTACACATCATGGCAACTTACAGAGGTAGAAGGATTTATAATGATTAAGTGAAGAGGTGGAGGAGAAGGGCTGCACCTGAAGACATGCGCTCCTTCTCCAACGACTATTCTGTAACACATTAGTGACAGCCTTGTCACGGATAACTTTGGCTCAAATTTCAGGCTGTGTTTTAAGCCACTCTTAGCATCATGGGTTTTACTTTCCATGTAATTTTTCAGTATTGATTTCTACTACTATTCAAGTTCTTGCTTAATAGCAAATGCACTGTAATATATAATTAATATCCAAAGGCAAAGATAGTGTTACCAGAAAAAAAGCAGGGGAAAGGACAACGGTGAGAAGGACAAAGGCCATTTTTCTCTTAAAAAACATTAGTTACTATATTCTGTACAAATTAGGACTACACATGCAACCTACCCCCATGTGGCATGAAGATGTTCCACAGATCAGAGCAAGTCGGGAGGTAACTGGCTGGTTCTCACATGGCAGGTTGTGTCCCTTTACATCTACTCCAATTACTCCTATTAAAATAAAATCAACATTTTATGTTGAAGAAGTGCAAGCCACCTCTCACAAACCAGAGTTTATCCTCACACAAATAATTGCTGAGCATCACACAGCAGCGCCACAAAGCCAAAAAAGAGCCTACTTAGTCAATAAACAGAAGTTATTTTATCAAATCAGACTGAAATAATTTTATTCCAGATACAAGGACACAAAATTATTTCTACTGTGTTCCTGTTTATCATAATAATTTTTAAATGGTATTTGGACCATAAGTTGACCTTTACTTGCCTAGGCTGTGTGCAAACAGACAGCATAAAGGAGACCGACCTGCTGTGGAAGGCAGTACTGCTGACTGCAGACATGTTTATTTGTTCACAGTTTATCAGGCATCTGTGTTTGATGTGTTTTGTCAGGAGGGTGAGTTGAAGAAAGGGGTAAGTTGGTGGGAGACAGAAAGGCTACCAGTTTTGTTGTCTTTGTTGCTGCTTCTGTTCTGCTCAGAACCAGCTAAAGGAATATTGCTCCTTCTCTTGGAGGATCATGCTTGGCTCTGAGGATTTTCTGCACACAGGACAGGACAGCACAGAGGACAAACTCTGCAAGCACTCATCCTGTCCCAGAAACACATACCCAGGAGATGCCAGAGGTGAACCAGGAGCTTGTTAATAGAATGGGGCAGCCCTACAGCAAAGACTCGGTGTACATCACATCCTGCTTAACTCACTTCAGGGAAGGCCAAAATGGAAACTCTGCCCTCTTCTCCTCCTCTCCTAGGCTGTATTCTTGCATCACGTGCTGCACCCAAATAAATGCAGCAGCCCAACAAGTAATATTTTGTCTGTCTTTCTGCCTTGACCACCGCTTTACAACTGGCAAACTGGTCACCAGACTGGGCAAAGCAGAGACAGATGCAACACAGAGTCCAAAAAACATAAATCCTTTCTCCTCCCTGTGGAAAGAACCTGAAAGCATTTGCTGGGCGCTGTGAAAGATGCCATTGTGGGTTAGGATGCTGCATTTCACTAACATCTCAGGTCACCACTGCAAGACTCCATTATTGAATTGGCCTATTGGGGTTTGCCTTATCGTAGTCATCATGATTATTATGGGATTATCATCACTGGAAGTTACCTAAATAACCAGAACATTAAGGTCTAAAACGACACAGTTTTTAAAAATCTGTCCTTATGTCCCTTCATCCTAGCTGGCTTAAAACTGTGTGGTTCCATAGCTGTCACACAGAGAGCATATTTGCAAGGAACAAAGGAAAGCTAAAAGTATTGCTTCTACCTTTTCTGCTTTATTTTGCACTGCTCAAACACAGACATGCATGAGTTCACATGAAGAATTTTGGATAGCGTTGCCTAAAAGGCAATTTCCTGCACTAGGCAACACTCTGATAGAACTTCTTAAAGGAGTTAAAAACATTGCTCGTACTTCAGAGGGAACAAATCTATTAAACTTAATTGTCAGCACGTGTTGCAAATCTATTTTCATAAACAATACAAAACTGAAGAGCCTCATGTTTCAAGACAGATCACTGCAGAGCAGCACTAAACCACACATCAGATCCTTTAAAAATGTTTATTTCGCGTATTTTCACATTTTAATTCACCGTCTCAAATGCCTCTATTTTCTTTTGTGCCCCTTTTATCATTATGAACAGACTAATATGCTTTATTGGACTGCCATTGCTAATGTCTTTTAATCAGAGCACAGTTCCATTTCCTAGTTCTATTATCTGTGTTCTCCTTTGCTTTTCTGGTTTTCTCCCAGGATTTTCAGCCTTGTATGCTACTGCAGTGGCAGTAGCCACAGTGTAGCATTGTAGAGGTCCTCATCTCTGGAGCCCCACTTGTCTCAACTGGCTCGCCACCAATGTCATGGCTCAGAAGCCCTGACCATATTTCAACCAAGTGCTCCCAGCTCCCATCTGAAGTGTCAGACACAAAGGGAGGGTTTGATAAAACCCCTTACAATCCGCAGGCAATAAACAACTTAGAAAGGGAGCCCTCAAGACCTTTTAATGAAAGCTCAACTTCAAACTTTTCTGCAGAAAACACTGAAATTAGCTAAAGCATTACAGCTACACAGTGCAAGGAAACAGAATTAAAATATCTCCTCTTCTGCTGAACAAACCTTTTCCTTTTTACTGTCTTTTCTACTACTTTCCCTACTCATTCATTACCCTTCCCAGATTCAAGAAGAATGAGTTCCACCTTAAGCCCTTCTCTTTTCAGACCCCACGCAGTTACCACATGACTAGCATGCAGGTTCTCCCCCTGCATGACTTGTAACACATCTCCCCCTCTCCAACAAGAAGCTATAGGTTTCTTCTCTCCTGGCAATGATTTCAGTAGTCTGGTGGTGTTTGTGGTGCCAATTGATAAACAAGACTAGCATAAGCAGTTGCATCTACTCAGGTAAGTCTTACTCTGCTGAATGTCAGCAGATACGCACTTGTAATGTTACAGTTTCTTTACAGAATGTACTGCTTCCTACTCTTCTTTAAATTCAACTGGTTTATTTCAGCACCTGAAATTTACTGGGCAAACTGTTTCTGCTCTAAATCCAGCACTCACACAACGATGCCAATTAAATGAGGACCCTCCAGTCTCATGTTGATGAGCTCTGTGACAATCCAGTTTTTCAGCAAGTTCATGATGTCAGCTCAGCTTATTCTAACATCCTTTTTAAGAAAAGAACACAAATTTGCCACATAAACTTGGCAAATAAATATATTCATAAGATATCTAGTTATATATATTAATATATCTTAGTACATTAAAGCTCAGAGGTCCTTTTTGCAGCTGGATTTATATCTAATCCTTCTGAGGTAATTAAAAAAGCAAATTACATGATTACTTAAGCTCTTCAGTTATCAGAAGCACAGTAAATAGACTTAAACATTTTAAAAGTTCTAGACTACAACTTTTGAACCAAAAGATTTAAAACACCACAAAAGATTTTAAACTAGGACTTCAGCAGCTAATATTATTTCATTCACATCTAAAGGAAAACACTCATGGGCAATAGGTTTCCATTGAGCAGTACTACCTGAAGAACACAAACTTCCTGACGTAGGACTTTTTTCTAAAGTAACAGATTTAAAAAACCCTCAAGTGCCTGCTAAAAACATTAGAGTGAACCACTGTGTTAATGACTGTATTTACATGAGGCCAAACAGCACAGTAAGAAAATTATGCTATTGAGCTTCACCAAATGGATTTCAACTGAGGCAAAACTGGACACATCAGAACGTTTGTGCTGGAAAAGAAAAAAATCTAAGCATCAGGACTCTCATTCCAGTTATGGAAAGAAAGTTCTAAGTGGCAGAAGAAGAATGCTGTGCAGTGGCCACTCCCCTCTACTCCTTTGCTAGTTAAAATACCTGGTATTGGCATACTCTAACCTCTTAACCAAAAGCAGTGCTTTTGGTAGATACTCCATATTGTGCTAGCATAAATGTGTGTGAAAAGGTCTCTACTACATTATTTCAACAAAGTGTGAATTGCTCCTAAAACTACAAAAGAAGCCTCGCAACCTCAGACATGAGACTTCTCCTCTACAGTGTTAATGTTCTGTGTTTCTTGCCTATTCTCTATGTTTTGAGCAACAGAAGATATAAACTCTCAGCACACTGGTGTGTCAACACCCTTGAGTTTCAGTTCACAAATTCAAAGTGGAACTAGAAGTTAACAAACAATTTGGAAATCAACCTGGAATGAAATAAACAATCACAGCCTCTTTATCAAACGTTAGCAAACACTGGAACAAGCAGCCCAGGGCAGTGGTGGAGTCACCATCCTTGGAGGTATTTAAAAGGCAGACAGACTTAGTCCTGAGGACATAGTTTAGTGGTGACCTGGAAGTGCTGTGTCAACAGTTGGATTTAATGATCTTAAAGATCTCCTGCAACAAAAGAGATTCTGTGATTGTGTGATTCTGTGATAGCCCCTTTCTATAAACAGATACTCAATATTAGGGGTGTTTTAATGTTAGTCACGCAATTTCACAAGAACAGGATCAAACTGCTGGATACAAAACAAGCTTGTGAGAATAGTGTCTTTCTAAACGTAATTCTATACGTTATTTTTTCCAGATATATGACTGAGTACCTAGTCCTCCAGCATGTGCATCAATGAGGGATGCTGCGACTGCAATCCCTGCAGGGAGGCCGAGATCTTCTGCAGCTTTTGGCGTTAGGCCTTTTCCAACAGACTCTCCAGGAGACAAGACATGGTTTCCTGGGCAGACACAAGAAAAACCAAACACCTGTCAATTTACTAAATAGAAAAACAAATGTGTATGTTATTACAAGTATTGCCTTCCTCTCCCTCAAGGGGAGTGTGGATTATCTAAAACAAAAAAAACTGCATCAAAGACCTGTGTCTGATTATGAAGTATCTATCATTATCTGTCTGTAGACTGCATACAACCATGCCAGATCAGGCTGTCCCATAGCAATTTAAAAGTTCAAAAGTATTCAATGTTCTACCTGCCACAGATTTTACCACAAGCAATGAAACTGTGCTTGGCATCATTCCAAGAGATATGAAATACTTATGCAGAAATCCCAGGTTCTGGCAGCAGCCGGTGACGAGGCTGCCTGCAGCCATTTCCCTGCATGTGAAACAAGTTGAACTCAGCCCAAGCTCACAGCTCAAAATTGCACCTGTTGTACAAGGCTGAGCCCATTTTTTCCCTATTTCCATCCTTTCCAGTGGTTTCTACTAGGAATAAGCTGGTCATAGTAATAGAAACTCTGAAAAAGCAACCGGTTAAGCAGCAATTTCCCCCCAGTGCAGCTATATTTCCACACCATCTTAAATAATCTGTTTGTGAGTCTTCACGTGCCTTTTGAAACACGAAGAACATTATGGTCACCCTGAAAACAAACAGTGCAACCCTTCCCTCAGTCCTGTCAGCAAGGAAGCCGGTGCCAGGTGCCATCTGCATTGGTCTTCACTACCATAATGCACATTAAATTTTATGTTGTGAAAAGAGGTAGTTTCAGTAATTAAATCACAGTGATAGAACTTGTGCAGAGAGTTGAAGAACAAATCTAGATTCAGAAAACTGTTAGAATTTAAGGACACACCCTGTGTGCTGAGTATAACCATAGGCAAAGCAATGAGACTGAAGCAATGAGACTGACAACTCCTGGAACTGCACACACTGCCCTATTTATGTAATGATTTGGTGTGAGAGGCAGTGAAAGGCACTGTGGAAGCTCCCATACACCACCCCCCAGCCAATAGCTTTGTAAATTTAGCGTTTAGTAAATCCAAAAAATCTAGGCAGAGCTGGCAAAACTCCTTTTTAAAATAAAACAAGCCTATTTTCACAGCCAACTTTACTGAGAATGTTACACTTAAATCCCTTTCTGATGCATAGAAGAGTAGTAAAACATCCTCCGCTATAGAGATTAATTAAGAGGGAATGCTGAGAATACAGTGACCCTCACGACCATCATCTTCTAGCTATACATTTACACTGTACTACTGCTAGAGGAATAAATTAATGATTGGAAAACAATTTTTCTTAGATCTCTGCCTTTGCTGCAAATGATGATGTTTTTTCACTCTAAGGCAAGTTCCGCTTCATGATGGGTGCAGTGTATGGAGCCTTGTGTGATCGGACATACAGCTTCTTTGGGTTCCTTCTCCAAGAGTTTTTATTCTGCCTACAGCCATGCCAGACCCTTGGCTGAATCTCACACCAGAAATTTAACACAAGTATGTATAGCTGTAACTTCCACACTTGGGGTATCCGAACCTCACCACCTCTCCTTGCAGTAAACTACCTGGGTGTTTCTCTTCAAGAGAACTACTGTATTATCCTTCTTGGTTTTTTAAAACACTGGAGAATAATACCAGTAAACCAGAGTTGTTGTCTGCTTCTCCTGACATTCAAAGACCCTGCAGGTGAAAGGAAATTCGAGAGTTCATGGAGATAAAACCACATCTTTTTCTCCAGAATAAGTCATCTTGTGTATGCTGCATGAGATGTAACCAATCTGAAACAAAACCCCTCTCTAAGCACTTGGCTCCATGGTTGGCTTGTTTATATCAGTCATACTGGTCAATGGTTTTAGTATGTCATTACTAGGTGGTTTAACTCCACTTTTGAGACTAGGGCTAATATTAGACAAATTCTTTTCCAACCAACTTCTCCATTACTGTGTTTCTAGTTAACAAGCACTAAGAGAGTCATTTCAGAAACAAAGAAAATCCTCTCTTCTATAGCTCATTAGAAAGTGATGCTATAGATTCCATGGGCACAAGTTATGTATCAGAAGGACCAGCAGCACTGCTATGCCCCATGAGTATAATGTGCATGAGAATGGGCAGGGATGGGTTTCTTTTGATTTGAAGATGCACCATAATAATCTTGTATTTAAAAACAATGAATAAAGTTTGCTCGATCTATTTTAGGAGCCAAGGTGAACCTGAACAATTATTCCTTGACTGAAAGCATGTCCCAAAAACCTAGGAAGTGACAGAAGTCACCTATGACAGGGATTGTGAAGTGGCACCTGCCAGATCACCCAACAGCCAAGGAGTGCAGAAGAGTTGCCAGCAAGCAACAAGGAGAGGCAATACGGACTGTGCCCCTCTGCTTCACCCTCCCAGCTTTAGGAATCAGTGAAAGCTCAGCTGCACCCACTTGATATACTCACAAGGAGGGAGGCCTGTAAAAGGGAAGAAGTCAGCTCTGCATGGGCACTCTGTTGTTGTGGAAGTTGACTCCTCACCCACGTAAGTCTGAGTGAACAGAGGTGGAATGGACAGAGTCACCTTGACTGAACTATGTGGGTCAAGATCTGAAATGGCAATTGTATTTCTCATCATTTACTCTTCACTGAAAAACTAGAAATCTTACCTAAGCATCTGCTTAGAATCTGTAAGTACAGAGGTATTAAATGGTAAAAGACAAAGCAAGCGACCAAAGAGGAGGCACAATTAAAAAGAATTTGAAACAAATTGTACTCCAGTACTAGGTTGAGAAAGAGTAAACAGACTCTCACTTGAACAAAACACAGAGGCTGTAGAAGTCATGGGACAGCTACTATAAAAACAAAGTTATTCTACAACTACACATCAGCAATTCAAGGCCAGGTGCTGCCCCTCATAAATCCTACCTATCAGGGAAAAGTGGCTGTCATGAAGGGAGGAAGGGAAACTAAAAGCTCCTGCTCTCGTATAGAGTCAGGCAGAGAGCAGTACAGAAGGCTGCGTAAAAGCAGCAGTGCAAGGATTGAGCCTTCTCAAGGCTCCTGCCAAAGTAAATGTATCGAGCCTTTTGTTTACAGTACTCTCCTGTGCAAGTCATTTACCTTCGCTCTAATGACTTCCAAAAATTAGACTTAACCAAACAACCCATAATGGCAGAAGCTGGACAACTTTCTGTTTCACATTCATACAGCTGTTTCACTAAGGCAATGCCTTGATCCACAACCTTTGGATGAGATAGACTGTTCCTGACTATTGCTTCCCCTATAAAGCAGTGAGTTTACAGAAGGAAAAAGCTGTCTGAATCTCTTCCTCCTCCTTTATCCTTCTTCAAAGACTAGATGTTAGAATTTGCTACAACCAGGTTTTCTTCAAAGAATTTATGTGGTAGCAAGAACCCTCTACCATTTTTAGGCGACCGGCTATTTACCAGATGCAACACCCAAGGCAGACAATACATCTCTGGTCAACTTTAGCAATCAAAATTTGCTGTAGGACCTTTTTAAAAACAACAAAAGCTGAGCGCAGCAGGGACCCAGCTGACTCAACTATGATGCACTCACTGCGAACACATGAACTCATATCTATCGTGCAGAACGGGGCTGCATTTCATATGCACTCCTCTTTGGCTGGGTAAGCGTATAAAACACAAAGGAAGGGAAATCAAAAGGGCACGTCCCTTTTCTTCACTAACTTGACACCAGCAAACTCTAACTTGGATATGTCAATCCACTGCTGAAATCCCAGCAACTTCAGAGAGAAACACAACCAGACGGCACATCCTGTCTCCAGTTTACAGCTTCCCACAAGCTGGACTAACTAATGGCCTTTTCATTTAAAAGGTAACACTCAAAGCATATATCCTGTTCAAGAAGTGATATAAACAGTATGATAACTCTTCTGACACATTGTTCCAGCCCTATCTCACATACATGACCTCTCAATTACAAACAATACTCACATTTAACTGAGATATATTGTTCTACAATTCTTTAACAAAGCTGATCAGCAAAAGCAGTGTTAAGATCAGAAGGAAACAGTAACGTGGACTATAAAATTATAATATTCCTTTCTAAACAAATGACTGCAAGCCCAGTGGTTAGGCAGAACCTAATGATGTTAGAAACACTCAGATTTAGAGCTTTTTGCTTAACCTGGAAGTACCCCCCATAAATTTTCCTCATTGGGAGCTAAAAACTTCAGAATTTTTATTCAGGAAAAACAAAACAAATTGTGATGTTAGAGGGCAGCTTGTTCAGAAGTAAGAAACATAGCTGGCTAAACAAAATCGCTTTGGCCTTCTCTCGTTCAAAATTCACGTCTATGTGAGCTGCCACAGGAGCTTGAGGCAACTCTCATTTGGGTCCTCTCCATCTCACCCTCCCATACAGCTTCTGCCTTTGGCTGAGCTACATCTCAACTAGCTAACACCTAATTACTTACAGCAGACATATTAGATTGCTGAACACTGGCTAAATAAAGCAAGAAACATGGGTGCAGGCAGACCCTGATTCATTACACTGAGTAGTCAATTGCTCTGCAGACCATAGAATCATAGAATCATTAGGGATTGGAAGGGACCTCGAAAGATCGTCTAGTCCAATCCCCCCGCAACAGCAGGATCACCTAGACCAAGTCACACAGGAACCAAAGGTGCTCACTTCAACAAAGACTACTGCCTTCTTGTCCAAACAAAAAGAGAGCTGCTTCATGTACAAAGGAAAAGCTTTATCTGGTTATAGGTCAAAAGAAAAATACAAAACCCCCAGCATTCTGCATCACTGGATCGTTAGGCATGGTACACCGGCAGCCGCGACCGAGTTTTCATCCCTAGACTTCAGTGAAACGGCGCGGAATGAGCACCTCTGGTAACGTGCAGTTCACTCTTCACCGCGCTGACACACGTGGGTACACAATACATGGGTTTGAGGCCCTGAACGGGCTGTCCAGGGAGGGGGTGGATGCACCATCCCTGGAGATGTTCAGCAAATGGGCAGACATGGTGTTTCAGGAGGTGGGTTAGTGTTGGGGGTGGATGGTTTGACTTGATGATCTTGGAGGTCTTTTCCAACTTTGATTCCATGACTCTATGATTTGGAAGTCTCGCTAAGGGACTAGAAGCAATGCATTTGCATCCAAACTCACCTACCTGGTATCAAGCAAACAGTCATGTCAATAGGCTGATAACTTAGACTTCTGGCACTTTATTCCTAAAAGTCTCTCTAAACACAAAGATCATCAGTGTAGTGAGTTGCAGTAATCAGATATCTGTTTGGTGCCATCCTCATGAGGATGACACATATAATTAATTAGAAATTATTACTTAGCAAAATGCTTTTCATTACTGATGCTTCTTAATAATTCACAAAAGAGAAACTTCTTTTTCCAAACTGAAAGAAATGACAGAATAAAAATAGCCTGATCCCTTAGTGAAAGGACACCGTGGAGTCTTTCAGCTGAGCTCCTCATACCTGCACAATTCTTCTTCCCCACCACATCAACACAGTGTCCGGTTATAATTCCCATAATAAGAAGACACTGGTGCACTGTAAAGGCTTCAGAAATAAGTTGGGAAAGCAATTACAAGGATTGAGAGGAATGACAGATCATAAAAGTTTTGGTGAAAAACCTCAAGCAGCCCAGTGTTTTCTTTTAGCACAGGAAAGCTCAGTTTGTGCAGGTCAGGCGTGTCACCAGAGCCTGCCACGCAAGAGCAGGAAGTTAAAGTTCAGAAGAAAAATAAAGTGTGTTCTTTAATTAATGCATTAATTTTAGAGAAATGACAGCAACTAACAGTCTAACTAACCTTGAAGTCTGAAGTGGACTCTCCAGCACAGGAAATTATAAAATCAAGATTGGTTCTAAGATACACTTTAAACAACTTAAACATTAACTTCAGAGAGTCAAACAGCCTCTGACTTAGAGGAAGCTGGCAAATGTTTTGAAAGAGCCTTTCAGCTTTTGTGAATCCTGCCTCACAAAGCAGACATCGTTTTAAAAGCTATCTCAGCATGAGGCATAAGCAGCAAAAAGAAGATGGCAACAAATCAGGGCAACAGAGAGAAAGAATCAGATAAAAAGAAGAAAAGATTCAGAATTATGACTTTTTTTTCTTTTTGCTTTTAGATAGTATGAAAAATAAAACAAGAGGATAATATTTGAGAAAATGTAATACTAAACAACCACAGCAGGCTCCAAGTCTGCTTAAAGCTTCTCCTTGTGATTTCTAAAAACAGGAATTAAAAGCAGCAGCTCCCAGTTTTCATTGTTAACAAGTGCAAATGTTGCCAGAGTACAAGACAATGTGATTCTCCCAGCAGACAGAGCCTCAGCCCGAAAGTGCAGGAGTGGTCAGTGGGAATATAATTTTTATTATTCTTTTTTTAAAGCTCTAAGCTTTGACTGTTCATTGTTAAGCTATTATGGAATCTGAGGAGGAAAGAACACCACACAGTACTTGCAGCATGCTTCTTGCAGCATGGAGAAGGGAGAAGTGGGAAGGTACCATCTGCCAGCAGAACTCAACATGATGACAGGCTGGTTGAACGATGGTTACTTTCCTTACAGCAGAATGAAAAATATCCCCCAGGCAACACTGTGAAGAAAGCTGAGCTACCCGAGTTCAGCTCAGCCTTTTACAGAAAAGTTAGTGGAAAAAAGAAGAATAGCTCAGGCTGAGGAACTGGTCAGCAGGACACTCATGAAATACAAGAAAAAGAAAAGCTCTGCACACAAGATGGAAAGACCCCATGCAGCAGGACAAACAGAGTGCCAACAGTCTGGAAAGCAGCTTCACAGAAAAGGACTCTCAGGTCTGACGGACACCACACTGAAGATGAGTCCTTGCAGCATGAGTGGCCAACAGTCTCCTGGGCTGCATTAGGAAGTCCCACCAGCATGTCAGCTGAGCAAGGAGCCTTGCTCTCTGCATGGGAGAACACAGCTGCAGTGCTGTGTTTTATACTGGACTCCCTGGGATAGCAGGAGCATGGATATATTGGAGCAAGTCCAAAGAAGGGCTGCAAAGATGCCAGAGGCATGTTGTACAAGGAGAGTCTGAGAGAGCGGAGAGTTTGAGGCCAGCAAAGAGACAGCCCAAGTGACAATGTGCACAAACTGAAACACAAGAAATCACACTTACGTGAAATAAAAAATGTTTTCATTGGGGAAAGGTGGTCAAGACACTGGAAAAGGCTGCCCAGGCAGATTTTAGAGTAACCATTCCTAGAAATACTCAACTAGACACATCCCTGAGGAACCTGCTGCAGATGACTCTACTTTAAGCAGAGAGAGAGGTGAACTAGAGATTTTCAGAGGTCCCTCCTAACTCAACCATTCGTGTGATTCAGCGACCTCAAGATGCAAAAGAACATAAAATAGAAATCACAGGAACTTGTAGCTTTTCTAAGAAAAAAAAATTCTTTCTAATTTTTACTGCTGAATCCTATATTAAGTAATAATGCTACAAGCTTTGAAGAAGGAGACACCTCAAAAACTCTTTGCACTGTGCCAGTTTTAGTTCCTTCACAGTTGCTACAGCTCTCAGATGGCCTAACATGACAGGAAGCCATAAAAATGTTAGTGTATTTGGAACGGTTGTCAGTTGCAAATTCCATGGATTTTGACAGCACGTAAGCGTAAATAACTGTCTGATTCATCCTTTCATTTTGCTTGGAATTGTAACGTCTTGTAATTTATTTGGGATAGCAAAAGGCCAAAGAAAGGCAGATAAAGGAATCCTGTTACTTGAAAGAATTCATTTACTTACTATTCCCTACCTCTTGCAAAATACAGTGTTTCAAGCTCCTTGTTACAATCAAGCTTATGAAGAACTGGCAGCTACACGCTGACGTGAAAAAAACCCCAAATCACCATCAGCCTTCAAGGAAATCCCTCACATAGTCTAGAACAACTGACATCAAAGGTTTTGGAAGTGGTGGAAAACTGGCAGAGCTAAAAGACTGACCACTCCCTGGCAGGTGCTGTTGTACAAGTGATTCCTGATGGTATCCTCCCACCCCAGGCTGCATCTTCCACCAGCCTCAATGTAAATAAACGAGTGGAACTTTCAAGTCCTAAAGGTGACTACTGGCAGAAAACACTGCCTAAGCAGCATCTGTTCAAGTTTAGCAAGCGTGGGTCAATATCATTATCTCCATCAGCTTTGTATGTTGAAGTAGACACTGGTGCATGCAGGAATGAAACCACCCATAAAATAACATGTCCTGCCTGCTGCTGCCGCTTTCTTAAGGCACACAACACTGCACCTACTTCTGACAACCCAGCACAGTGTAAAAAACCGCTCTGATCTCCATCTAATCTACTCATATGAAAGTCCAAAAGAAAGACACACAACTGATTTTAAGAAAGAATGTATCATTTGGTGAACAGAACTGCTGATCGCAGTTGTCTACAAAACCAGCTATTTCATTAGCATCTTAATTTCAAGTGAAGCTCAAGGCAAGCACTGAATTTCCATAAAACCTATGAGATCTGAACAACCCTAGTACTCTTCTTGGTTCTGCCTCAGATGTCCATAAGGATGCCACACATATAAGCTGTGTGTTTATCCACTTTTCAGGATGTGGCTGTAAATTCCTAGCCAGGAAAATCTGAGAAAAGAGTTTATGAAATCCCTATCTTGTTGAAAATCTTTTATTCCAAGTATGAAGCTTGCGTTTAAGAAAAAAATGCTTCATTGAAGTTAAGGTGTTCCTCCACCACAGAGGAATGAAGGTGACAAAATGCCCTTTAAGAAAGTGTTTGCGCCTTCAACACCCCACGTGCAAGATCAGTGAAACCTACTCTGCAGTACACGCAATAGGCTCTCAGACAAAGGCACCATCTGCAACCAAAAAAAGAAAAACCTGATATAAAATATTCCCATATTATTTGGTCCCTTAAGTAGTCCCTGAAGTAGAGGACTGTGGTGAAAATTTATCAGGCATTTTCCTCCAAATGGAATACATACTTCAGCTCCCAGAGAGGTCTATAGTACATGAAATTTTAACGGAATTGTTAATGTCTTTCTAGGTTTTAGAATACCACAAAGAGATGCTCATCGTGTACTTTCACGAGAGCAGATAAATGCTAATGCCTGTAGCACACAACATTTTAGAGTGGTTTTGAATACCAGCCATCTCCTGCTCTTGGGTGGGCAAATTAATGGGATCAATACGTTCTGTAGTATCGCCAGATAAGACTCTTTACCTTCACAAACATGATCAGTCAATTCATGACATACAGAAGGGACCACAAACAACTTACTATGTGGATTCCCTCAAGATTAGTCTGCTACAAGAAATGAAAATGTCAAAGGCCTGGGAACCTTCATATGTGAACCCACACTTTGATGCGGGAAAGGTTTGTTAAAGACCCTAAAGGTCAGATGTGAGGAACCCTTATCAACAAGGTCACATGTTAAGTTAAACTGAAACCAAGAGAAGTTTATTACCTGGAATCAGAGTGATTACAGTAAATAGCCTTCTAAAGGGCAAGACATTTGAAAAGTGAGCCTTTAAAGTGTATTTATCAGAATAAAGAAATAGTACACTAAAGAAGTTGTTCTCTGGTAATGTCCATGAATTTTTCCAGTGTTATAAAAGTTACAGCTTCTTAAAAAGGTAAGTCTACTCATAACTATTCATCTGTAGTGCCTTCTGATTGGAAACAGTAATGACTTCACTAGACGTTAAAAAAACCCACACAGCTTTTCTGCCTGTTTTAAACTGGTAACGTGTGTACTTACTTTAGTTACAGTAAGAAAAGTTTGTGACTTTTATCTTGTGACATTTTGCTTTGTTTAGAAAGAAATGATGATTCAGAGGCTGCTAACCTTTCAGGAGTGACATGTGAGAAAAAATACTATTTTCTCTCTACTAGGGAACGTGCAGGCATTAAAACACATCCTTGTGACTGAGCTAAACAGACCTGGAGCAGATATACATGGACTTGGACAAGCTCAAGAACAGTAGAAGAAATTCTATCAGAATTACTTCAGCCTTGTTTGGTTTCTGGTTTTGTTTTCACTGTAGCAGGAGTTTCTGACCGTGTACAATCTCCCTTCAACCTACTCCCATCTAGGCTATCAGGCAATTTGGAGTTCCTCAATCTGGACACCAGCTATGTCTGCTGCTTCACATTCAGTTCAGTGATGTCTCTCCTGGAAGCACAAACTCTATGCTTGTCTGAGTGAGAAATTGTCCTCTTTTTGTACAATGTGCTGAAGACTCATGAGCAGACTCAGTGGCAGCTGAGTCTGTTCACTTACAGGAAAGCACTCTGGAGCTGCACTGTGAACACAACTTGAGCAAAGCTGATGCAAGGTGTGATCCTATGGTCCATGTGCTCAGTGTGAAGGCCTGGAAGGAGGTCTCTGCAATGATGGTGCCTCAGCAGCAATGCTGACATCTTGAGAGCTGGCAGGGAGGAGTTATCTGCTGTATGAGACCATTCCAGCCAAGGTGTGTCCAGTGCTGCTTGAGCAACTGAATGGCACTTCCCTGGCAGGTGGATCTACACTATTCTCATTAATTTAAAATAAGTAAAGGAAAGCTGGGCTTATTCAAGGTGTTCTTCCCAAGTCTAACACCACTGAATACTCAGTAACACGAGGAAACAGCCCAAACTTTCTTTGGACCAGTGCTACCATTCCCAGCTTTCCCATGTACAGAGATACGATTAGGGGTGGCAGAAAGCAAGGCGCTTTCCCAACACAGAGCTCAGCATTGTCGAGCAGCTTCTGGGTACAGAGTCAGTTCATTTGTTTTCTTTTCTTCTTCATCTTTGTTGTTTCTTTCTTGTCTTCTTTTCTCTTTGTCTTCCTTCTCCTGTAGAACAGCTAAACTCTTCCACAAGACTTCAACCAGAGCAGTTTAGAAGAGAAATTCAAAGAAATGAAGGAGAAGTTGCTATCTAGTTTCCTCATTCCTACAAGAGCTTTTTACTCTCTTTTCATAGACTCATGAATGAAGTGCCATTGTCTTACTTTTCATAGAATCATAAAATCATTAGGGATTGGAAGGAACCTCAAAAGATCATCTAGTACAATCCCCCTGCCACAGCAGGGTCACCTAGACCAAGCCACACAAGAACACATTTTAAAAGCTATCTCAGCATGAGGCATAAGCAGCAAAAAGAAGATGAAGAACAAATCAGGGCCACAGAGAGAAAGAAAGAAAGAATCAGGTCAAAAGAAAGAATCAGGCAGGTCTTAAACGTCTCCAGTGAAGGAGACTCCACAATCCACCTGGACAGCCTGTTTCAGTGCTCTATCACCCTCACTGGGAAGAAGTTCCTTCTGATATTTATGTGGAACTTCCTACGTTCCAGCTTAGACCCATTGCCCCTCATCCCATCACTAGAGGACACTGAGCCTGGCTCCATTTTCTGTGATTTCATCACATATCCAAATATAAAGAATATAACACTTCCTGTTCAAAAAAGGTCAGGTTAGACAAATGGTCATAGAAATAAACACATATTGTACCTGAGGACAGGTTTCAGCATTATTATGCAAAACAGAAAGTGTCCTACACTTTGGATGCAGCTAAGGTAATCAGCCCAGGATACAGCTAAGGTAATCAGCCCAAGATTCTGAAAATCAAAGGATTGCTCAAGGTGAGCTCTTCAGAAGCTTCAAGTTTGAGCCAACAGTTTGGTGCAACTGTGGAGGTCAGAATCTGCTCCCCTAACCCTAGCTGAACCCAAAAGTCAAAGTCAATGACTTCTGTCTTGCTAAGTGTTGAGCCACATATAGACTGTTTTTATGAGGCTTCCATCACAACAAAAGGCTCTTTTCATTAATGGCTACTTTATCATTTCAAACATGTATGTTTAGCTACTTAAAAGGACAAATTACTTTGTGCTGCCCTTGAAGTGCATTGCATGAATATTGTATTAAAGCCTTAGCTTACACTTCATACATAATTTAGCTTTAAAATACTCTTCCAGGAGACCACCAGCTGCTGAGATGTTCAATTTTCTGGTAAAAACATGTATTTATTGCAAGTCTTATTTTAACTTGTTGAAGATTGCTAAAAGCCACTTGTGATAGATGGGAGAACAGCAGTCAAACTAAAACCTCAGGAGCTAAAAGCCCAACACTGCTGGTAGGTTTTATACCTTTGCACCAGCAACTTCAGTTGCAGAGGGAAAAGCTGAAATCTATTCAAGGAAGCCTTCGAGTACAATTTTCTGATAACCTGGAAACAACTTACAGTATATTTTGTGGTGATCAGACTCGATGATCTCTTGGGTCCCTTCCAACCCCTAACATCCTATGATCCTATGATCAGGAGCAAAGTAGATTTGCCTACGGCCCTCCCTATGCCATTTTTATTTCAGGTTGCCACATTTAAACCACTGTACAAACTTGTTCAAAGTGCTAGATGTTAAAAAAAAAATCAAAGGAAATTTTAGATAATTAACTTTGATGAATGAGCACATTTTAATTCATGTCTGGTGATATTCTTGTTAATGACATGTCTGCTTAGGACATCCATTAAAAGTCCATTAACTGAACAGGGCAAGTCTAATAAAGTTATCCTGGAAATTTTCTTGTATATTAACATTATGGACTTTTAAAGAGTATCTGCTGTAGGAATTGCTATTAGCACTCTAATTAAACTTAGGCTGTAACAGAGTGAAAAAAGCAGTATGAAGATAATAATAAGCAGAAGTAGCGCTTTTTTTAAATAAAAATTACTACGAGGGAGATTGGTACAGGTCACAAAACCTTAGCAACAGCTATCAATTACTGCATTGTGGCTTTTTTTGTAGCCTGCTATCTAATACACCCGTATCAGGTGTTTCCTCCTTGTCATCACATGCTGAAGCTCCCATTTACTTCTCTGTTGAGGCTCAGCAGGACTGGCTGGCTAGGCCTTTCAGAAGGGTAGAAGATATAAAGAGTTTTTAATGAAAATGCAAAGTAAGAAGTGTTTTAGGAAAGCTGTTACTCATGGACAGTATCACTGAGGCTGGCAAAGCCCTCTGAGTTCATCCAGCCCAGCCCAGGACCTAATATCACCACATCGACCAGACCAGGCCACTAAGGGCCACAGCCAGTCTGTCCTTCAACACCTCCAGGGACGGGAACTCCACCACTTCCCTGGGCAGTCCATTCCAGGGTCTGATCAACCTTTCTGTGAGGTAGGGCTTCCTAACATCCAACCTAACACTCCCCTGGCAGCTTCAGGCTCTGCCCTCTCATCCTGTCACTAGTTGCCTGAGAGAAGAGCCACATCTGACTACAACCTCCCTTCAGGAAGTTGTTGAGAGGGAGAAGGTCCCACTGAGTCTCCTCCAGGCTAGACATCCCCAGCTCCCTCAGCCTCTCCTTATCAGACTTTCCCTCCAGTCCCTTTCCCAGCCTCTTGCTCCTCTGGACCCACTCCAGCAACTCAATCTCTTTCCAGAACTGGCCCCAGTATTTGAGGGGAGGCCTCACCAGTGTCCAGGACAGGAAGAGAATTACATCCTTACTCTGCTGTCTACACTATTCCTGATACAAGCCAGGATGCCTTTGGCCTTTCATGCCACCTGGGTACACTGCTGGCTCCCGCTCAGCTGGTTGCGAACCAGTACTCCTCCAGTCCGTTTCTGCCAAGCTGCTCTCTAGCCACTCATCCTCCAGTCTGTAGCTGTAGCGCGTTACTGTGGCCAAAGTGTAGGACTTGGCCCTGTCACCAGGGCACTTAGCCCTGTTAAACCTCAACCTGGCCTCTGCCTGTTGACCCAGACTTTCCAGATCTTTCTGCAGCATCTTAACTGGACATCCAATTATCAACCCATCTGAATCTTTCTCAAATCCTCTACATATCTGCTGACATTCACAGTAATGTAGCAAAATATGGTTTTATATACATGTATTTTTATACATACATATACATCTTTTCAGGCACATGTGTAAAACAAAATGACCCAAACATACCTATTTTTTCATACTTATCCTTCACCAAATCTTCCAAACCAATCATTTTCCAGAAGCTGTCATCCCAACCTCCATCTGGAGTGTATGTCCACTTGCACACTAGAGTACAGAGAGACCTACAAAAGAGACGATACAGACACAGAATCAGCAAAAGGAACACATTTGAGTTTCAGCTTGTGACTAGAAAGTTGTTTGTGGAAAATGATCATAGGATCATAGGATCATAGGATGTTAGGGGTTGGAAGGGACCCAAGAGATCACCGAGTCCAACCCCCCTGCCGGAGCAGGACAAAACTATCTAACACAGATCACAGAGGAACGCATCCAGGCGGCCTTGAAAGTCCCCAGAGAAGGAGACTCCACGACCTCCCTGGGGAGTCTGTTCCAGTGCTCCGTGACCCTCACAGCAAAGAAGTTCCCCCTTGNGCTTTCCAGTAGATCACCTCTCAGCCTGTACTGGTGGAGTTTGTTATTCCTCCCCAGATGCAGGACTCTGCACTTGTCCCTGTTGAACTTCATCTGGTTGCTCTGTGCCCAGCCCTCTAGTCTGTCCAGGTCACTCACTAGTCAACAATTCCAACAAAGCTAATATTAAAAATAAGTTGGTTACTGTCTGGAGCTTTCATCTTGAGATACCTTAAAAGGACCTTGTGTTTAAGATTCTTCTCTGCTGAAACAACTCCTGGTCTGGGCACTTCATGGCATAAATCAGTCAACTAGCAGGCCCAGAAGACAGCACAGCGTGAACATAACAGCTCGAGAGATCCCTTCTTCTCCAAACTGTACCTAAATAGCAATGTTTTGCACACATTGTATATCCTTAGAAAAAAACTCTCTATTCCTTATGTCCAAGTTCAAATACAATTTACAGGAGACTCTGGGTATCAAGGTAAATGGCACAGTTTCAATTCCTGCAGGTATTCAAGGTGGAATTTTTCTCGCAGTTTTGCAAAAATATAAACTAAACAAAATCCCTGTCTAAAAAAAATCTTTATTACAGTAAATCCTTCCTTTTATCCAAGTGCACTACCTAGGGACCTAAATAAGGAGAACTGAGTCACAGAATCATTCAGCTTGGAATAGACCTCCAAAGGTCATCCAGGCCAACTTCTCTGCAATGAGCAGAGACATGCTCAACTAAATCAGAGTCTTGCCCAGCCTCACCCTGAGTATCTCCTGGGATGGGGCCTCAGCTACATCCCTGGGTCGCCTTTTCCAGTGTTCAACCACCTTCCTGCTAAAGAACTTCTAATATCCAATTTAAATTGACCCTTCTCTAATTTGAAGCCATTGCTCCTCTTCCTATCACTCCAGAACTTCATAAACAGTCCCTCTCCAGCCTTCTTGTAGCCTCCTTCAGGTACTGGAAGGTTGCTATCAGGTACCCCCAGATCCTTCTCTTCTCCAGTCTGAACAACCCCAGCTCCCTCAGCCCACCTTGGTAAGCGAGGTGTTTCAGCTCGCTGCTAATTTTAACAGTCCTCTTCCACTCCATCAGGTCCATGTCTTTCTTGTATTGAAGGCTGCATAGCTGAACTGTAAGGCTTCCTGCTGTATGACTTACCATAATGCCTAAGAAAATTCCATTCTGGACAGTGACCCTCCAGCCCACAGCAAAGTACAGTTACTGAACAAAGAAGGAAGACTGCTGCCTCCAGTAACATCCAGTCAAACCGAGACGAAACTTCACACAAGATACCTGCTGCTAGAGCAGATCCCATTGCCCGTTTCCTATCCAGGCAAAGTAAAGCTTCTTATTTTACAGTCATAGCAAAAAGCACGCAGCAAATAATAAAGGATCAGGTCTTTCTGAATAAGGGGCCACTAAGGGGATGGGTTGTGCTACTTTCACACTTGACAAATATCCTTATCGTAGTTTCCTATTCACTGAAACAGAAATACCCCACAACAAAGCAACAGCAAGAGCCTTTCATCCATTAAAATAATGACAGAAACCAGCAAAGGAATCAGCAAAGAGAACAGAAAAAGAGAAGCTATTTTCACTCAGTCTACAAATCACAGCCGAGGTCTCTAAACACTGATGCTGTACACACAATAAAGCTAGACAACTGTCTGGAACTTGGATTCACCGTGTTGTGGAGATCTGCAGTGAGAACTAAGGATATACAAGTGAGGGCAGGATTGTCCTGAGGTGGGACAGCCAAAAGCACTAAGCTTGGTGCTATTCCTCTTCTGTGACATGAGCAGACGTTGGGGTGAATATATGGACACCAGGCACTTCCATTTTCTCATGTGTATTTTAAATGCATCCAGTTTCATCTTAATCTGTTACTGATTTGCAATCCTACTGCTGCTTTTTTCCCCAAAAATGTAACTTTACAAATAGAGTTAACTATTTCCAACCTTATCAATACTGGGAAGGTTATTTCAGGATTGCTCTTCAGACAATGTTAAGCATCCACCTTCTTTTTTAAAAAAACCCAAATTTAAGAACATATCAGACAATCACAATTCAGCATCTGCTTTGCAAATTGAAAGGCATATGACCTGTAATTACAGCAATGACAATGTTGATAATTTCCAAGGATGTAAAAGCTAGACACAGAAATCTAATTGGGAACTTTGACAAAAGTGGGTGAATAAATAAATTCTATGCTGAAGAAAATACTAGAGGAAAAAAAACCCCAGTTTTCCCCAAATCAGCTCAAACTTGTCATCCAAAGGAAAAACAGACAAGGTGTTTGAAATAAAGATCACTTCCTCAATTCAGGAGAAACTTAGACATACACAGAGTGAAACAGTAATGCATCAAGCTTTCCCAAATATGGTAAATACCAAATCATAACAAATTATCATCAGAACCAAACACACATTTTCCTAATTAGATTAATGCTGTGAACTATTGCCACATCCCAATAAACCCTCTAAGGGTCACAGTTAAATGTCAGGGCTTCCCACTCCCAACAATCATGCAGCAACTCCTTTGGAGTCTCCAGAGCAGCCTTGTTGGACTCCAGAGATTGTTTTATGTAATGGGCCAGTTTTGATGTGCAGCTCCCTCTGAGGAACAACACATTGCACAGACAGGCACACTGAAAGAGTGCCAGTGGGGACACACTGGTCCTTGCCAATCCACTGAATTCCATCCCACTGGAGCTTGCTTACTGGATGTGGCAGGACTGAACATAATCTAGTATGAACCAGCAACGCGACTGTGAGTGTCTCCATCCTGCTAATGTGGAGTTATACATGCCAAGTGTTTACAGAAGAAGAATATATAGATGATTTTGGGTTGAGTTTTTAACACAATACAGAAAATATAAACTGGGAAGGACAGCTCTTCCCAAACAAATTAACTGGCAGATCTACAAGCAGAAAGTTCTTATACAAAGACCAACCTCAGCTCTGAGCTGGAATACTAAGCCGTTATGTTTTTCATTAAGGTTTTTATTTTTATGGCTATGATAAGACCCTCAAAATGCTTCCTGTAAAAGCAGTCTGAGAATTCACATCTCTGAGATCTAAGCTCCTTATTCCACCATTGCTACCACACAACTGACACGTAAGAAGTACATGTTTAGTTGATCAATATAACTTTAAACAAATCCTTAGTATCTATGAGAAAGTATTATACTGCAGAAAGGCATTGTCTCTCAGATAATAATTCCTCTCTTTGAGATGCCAATAATGACAGAGAGAAAAGCATGCATGTGTTCATCTCAAGATCCTGGCATTTACCTGATGTGGTGCTTTAATAATTACACTGAGATAATTCATATATCCTAGAGACTGTAGGCAGATGCAGCTTGTTCACAGCTTTTCACCAGTAGCATAGATATGCATTAGTTTCATTAGCTCAGCAGTTTTCTGGAGAATCACTCCGACAGCACAACCAGTATCATGGAAAAGCTGTATCCAGACATTAGGGTAAAGAGGAAGCCAAGGAACCAAATAATTGTACCTACAAAGAACACCTCAATTATTAGAGAATTTTGTATTTGACAGCATCTCCTACATTTTCTGAGACAATGGGCAGACACTGACCAGAACCAGGACTGATATTCCCTGTGGTATATCTCTTTATTCTTAACTATTAGGCAGTGTTGCCTCAATTATTTGGCCATAAACACCAGGCTTGCACTGGCTGATGCTGGATAAACCAGATGGCTAGAAGAAATGTTGCCCTTGCTACAATCCAAGGATATCCACTGGGTGCAGAGGTGCTGAGTTAAGAGGCAACTGTCTAGGCAACAGCCCTCTCCTGACTGATGTAACACAGGCCATGAGAAGATCTGATGGGGCCCCTCTGTAGCCAAATTTAGCTGAGCGGAAACATCAACTTGAAAACTGTTTTCCTCAATTATATTCCCAATACAATGAAATGAAAGATTTCCTTTCTCTGTCCAGAACAAAAAGTTTTGTATAGAATACTCCTACTGAACAATAAAAAAACCCAAACCAAACAACCCTTTTGTATGAAAAATGTTTCTACTTTATTCAAACCAGATTTTCAACAGAAACATGATTATGTTTAGAGTTTCTTACAAATTCTAGCCTATAAAGAACTACAGGATCCTATTTGTGTTCAACAACCTCAACAGAAAAAAAATTCCCTACCACACTGATAACAAAGTCGATTTGGTTGGGCACAGCATATCACACAATCCTGCACTACTGTTTTCTCTGAATTCTTGCCCTTTTCTTGCCAAGGACTGACTGTGGATCTCCTGTACAACCACAATCTCAGCATTCTGAAAAACCCACCAGCAGTATGTCCTTGTAAGAAAACCAGGAGGTTCAAAGAGTCTGTACAGACTGAACACACGATTGATGAATCCCCAAATGCTTCTGAAAGGATCAAGGGCAACTAGACTTGTGGCCAAAGCAACTCAGGTGCGATGTGGATCCTCCTGCATCGTCTACCCATCCGGAGTAGTATCTCTTGCTCTGTTGTACTTCTTGGAGAGAAGGAAGTCAGATATAATGTTTTTTAAAAGAAATGTGATCTGAGTTGATGGCACAAAAATGTTTCTAACATCTAACCTTTCCAACCTCCTGAAGAGTTGTTAGAGCTCTGTGTTTTGGTCTGTTCTGCGCTGACCACCACCTTCCACACTCCAGAATGGACAAAGCAAACACAGATACAACTCCCGGCTCCTCAGAGATTCTGCCCTGCCTGAGAGAATACTTGTTATCTTTGACAAAAAACATTGCTCCTTTGGAAGTGATCTTCACTTAAGAGTACGGGTTAATACACAAGTCTTACTAATAAGGATAATTACTTCAATGAAAAGTGACCCTGTAAAGCATTTACATATGACCTTTCCTTCTAGAGGATTGATACAACACTAGCTCACCTGGAAAAGCAATCAGCTACCAGCTTTAAAGGCAGAAAACCCTGTCTGGACCACCCTGAAGCAAACAGAAGCTTTGCTCATTATTTCAGACCAACAGGATTTGTTTCATTCATCCTAATTCCTCAGAATTTAATTGAAACTTGTTATCATAATTAATTTTGCAAGAGTTGTTAGCAGTGCAACAGTTCAATCACAAAACATGCTTGGTGGATCACTTACATGAAGAGTGTCTTACAATCTGGATGTCACATTGACAGTAATTTGTTGACGGTGAACTAAACCAGTAACACCTGCTGAAGACTTCACCATAGCTAAGTCCTGCAGAGCTGGGAGAAGCTGGGTTAGATGCCAAAAGAAGTACTGTGAGGTAACTTGCTGTGGTCTGTTGCTCAGATTTATTTAAAGCTGCAAAGAATCAAGAACTGCGAAAGCTGTACCAAGTTCTAAGGGCAACTTCTTGTTGTTCTGAAAGCAACTTCTTTCAGGTCCTTGGAGGCCTGAAACAATGGAGTGTGACTGTCAAAGCATCAAACATGCTTGTCCTTTTGTTCTGCAAACTTCAAATTTAAAATAGATTTTGAATTCAAATTGAAAACCAAGGCTTAGGTTCTGCTCAAGCAAACTTCTGCACATGTTGACAACTGGACCAAACTGTCAATGTCCTCCCAAATTATGCACCACACAGGCTCAAGGCTTTTTACAAACCCATGTAATTCATCACTCTAACAGAGTCACACATCTGACTGTGGTTTGTGCAAAAATGTTCCAGACAGAAAACTAAGGCACAGCACACCCAGCCCTAGCATCCAAGTTTTAAGTTAAACAGAACAGGGCTGAAATACAGTGGGGGTTATCACAGAACACTAGGAAGCATAATTATTCTCTGCCTCGTTATAGCTAATGCCAGGGACACTAACACATGGCCTTTGAAACACTACCAGGTTATCAGATCTGCATGCACCACTGGTATTTCTACCTGGCGCAACAGTGTCTCTGTCTGCTTGGGGTGTTCGGCTGCTTTCGGGAAAAATTGTGCTAAAGGAATATTTCTCCGTTAACAAAAAGAAAAATACGACGCCTCATCATTGAATCTTGAAATATATAAAACGTGTGAGATGCTGCCCATGCGAAGCTCATGTTCAGAAGAATCCCAGAGCAGAGGGGTGAGCTGTCAGCAGTGTAAGAAGAGCTGCACCTGTTGTCACTCTGTTCCTTCAGCAGCTCTCTCAGGCAGATTAGTTTTAAACCACAGGGCCAAGGCAGTCTGGGTGTGCTCCATTTCATACACGCTGTCTGCATTTTACTCATTTCACCTATTCAACAGCTCTTTAATTGCATGTACACAAACCCAAACATGTCAGAGGCTGTTCTGTCCACCCCAGCATACAAGTCACAAGTTCCTAAAATTTACAATGCACTGCTTTTTATTATTACTGCCTTTGACCCAAAGCCTTTGAAATTCCTGCCTGCCCAAACCCACTGTCTCATAGCACAGGTCTTGCCTGAAAAGGGTTTTCTTCTGGTAACAAAACATTCAACATGCTAAACGGAAAAAACCCACATCAGGTGGGAAAGCCTGTCTGGGACAACTAGCAGACACATCGCAGCTGCACTCAAGAGACCTTGACTTTTAGTCTTTGCACGTCTGAGGATTTAAAGTTGGCCAAGAAAGGTAGTGAGGAAATTACGGTCATCAGCATTAACAATCTGACCTCATCCTTTCTGTGCTCTGGGTACTGTTTAGAGTTTTCATAAATAATAAGAAGTTGTCTAACTGCCACATAGGGGTTTTTTTTTAAATTTAAATATCACAGCAAAAGCTAAACTTTCTCACCACTTTGAAATCTTCTACTACAATAGATAATAAGTGTACACATAAAACTCCAGAACGAACTTCCTTTTGTATGATGCAATGAAATGCCAAGGTTAGTCAGCACTAAGGGCAGTGGCAATTTTGCAAGATTCACAGGTAAAATAGGATCAAACTCCAGATCTTAACCTTCAGGAGTTAATGTTCCAAAAACTATTTGGATCTTTGCTTTCCTTGTAATCCAAGTCTTTGTTGTCTCACTTTGAACATTGTTAGTTTCGAATTCACCATGAGGAAAACTGAGAAAACAGCTCTTTAGTTTAAAATGAGAAGGTTTTCGCAGAAAAGATTACTTTTCAGTACAGCTGTGTAAGTCTAGCAGAAGACACAAACCCACAAGGTTACCACCCCAAAGGAGGGTGGGCAGCTCATGACCCATAAGCTAGATACATTGAAGCTAATGATTGTACTGGTATTTGACCATGAAATACTTTCCAAACCCTTTCAAGCCAAAGTCTTGGTTGCAAACAATCTCTACGGAATTACTGCATTTCACAGGTTTTCTTTAAAATCCATGTTTAAAGCATTTGTTTGACAGCTGCACTATTCTACAGTATTCCCTCAGATTTCTCTTTACATGGCTGACTCAGTGAACTCATATGGTTCTAACAGACTCCTTCACAACCAACATGACTCAAGTTTGGGTTAAGAATTTGTGAACTTGTCTTCAGCAGCTCTGCTGGCCTCACATCTGGAAAGTCCTAAGTCTCACTGGACCGGTGGCACAGCTTTTATTTAAAAATGTAAACCAGGTCTCGTTTCCTCTAGCATAAATCTCCCTGCCAAAGCGCAGCCCACGAAAGAGCAATGTACTCTTTTATGTAAGAGGAAGGCTCTCGGAGAAAAGCAGCCACACCACATCCCTTGGGGGACTGGTATCCATCAAATCTCTGACCAACAGACATAAGCATTACACTAGGACTTCAAAACTTATTTATCAGACAAGGAAATGCTTGGGCCTTTAAGGAGTGATGGGGTTTGCCCATTTTTCACGGAGGTAAAATGAAGAGTTTGGGAGGTATCAGATCAGACTTCCTCACTGCTCAAGAAAACTTCCTCTCAGATCCAAGCAAAAAACGGTCCTTATGCCACAATAGGCAGCTGTCCTGTCCTGACATAAAACCAGATACAGCCATGACTGGTTTTCTCAGTAACCAGGAGCTTCAGCACTGGCAAAGGTTGCACCATGTGAAGGAAAGCCTTGGCTAAGCACGTATCACGCACACTGTCTCTGTATCCATTTGCTGACCAGCATCATTTCACAATTACACGAGTTCTCAATGATATTCAGGAAGAAAATACCAAAGAACAATCTCTTGCACCATTATAGCATCATCTTCTTGCAGATTGTTTTGAGGATCTCAATGAAAGAAGATTTTTCAATGCAGATGTAATACCAAGAGGACACATCATGCAGAAGTAGGACTTGACTCTTCTTCTTGCATTGGTAATGGTCTACTCACAGCTCTAAGCAGCAATCAGTGAGCAGGAAAGAGTCCTTCCATTACTTAAATGAAAAAATCAAAATTATTTCTGCATAAGGGAGACAGGAGTAAGTAACTCAAACCTTGCTCATAGTATTTGGCGTTCATGCTGTAACACTTAGGAGGTTTAGTGTTGGTTTTTTACATCACTGAATTTTCTAAGCAATTATGCTGCTCATTTAAAGGGAGGGATTTTTCAATTTTATTGTACAAAAATTAGAACTCACATTTGCAATTTTCTACACCCACATTGACAATTCATCTCTGATTACAGCCACTCCCTGACAAGACTCCATGTTATGTTTAAACATTGAGTGCCAGTTTGAGAGAAAAAAGAGACTAACAGGATCATTTTCGAAGACTACATAGCAGCACCAGGTTTCAAAGCAGCAAAGTGCTTTAATCTCTGCTGTCAACCTACTGACCACCCTAACCAGAGTTAAGAGCAACCTCCAATTACCACCACAATGAGGCCAGGAGTCTCAAGAGAAATATAAAGTATAGATGTTTCCTGTGCTCCACAAGAGGTATGAGACTGCTGCTGTATTAATACAAATAAACCTCGAACTTAATGACACGACTGCTGGGAAAACCACTTCTGTGACACTCTTAACTCAAAGGATCAACCCATGTAAATAAAATGCTGCACTGGAAAAGGGACCCTAAAAATAGAACTTCTGCACAAATTGCCAGAGATGTGAAAGTCTATTTGATATCAAAGCGCTGTAAGAAAATTGGTGTGCTTTTCTTCCACATAAACACACACACATGGTATTTATACACATACTGGTATTTACTTTGGAGTGGAAGACTGTACCTGTCTGTAATTGTTTTTGTAATTGCCTGCAATTATTTAAACCCATCACTGAAAAAAATACAAATAAAGGTGGCACCAAACACTGCAAATGTCCAAAAAGTCACACAACAGAAGGTGAGCCACACAAACTACTACTAGATGTTATTTCTTTTGCTACTTGTAACACGGCCTCATTTGAAAAACAAAACAAAACCACCTGTGTTTCTCTTAAGGAACAAGCTATCAAAAGATTTAAATACTTAAGATTCCTAAATTTAGTTCTCACAGAAGTTATGTCATCAGACCTGCAGGGAACCCCCCATCTCAAGTGCAACACATGGAGTCAAATGAATCCCTTGTGTACACTTGGTCCGTCCCACGGATGCCTTCAGCTGAAAAAGAGAGTATTCTATCCACCCACATATGCCTCACCATGCCATGAGGTAAAGGGAAGCAAACAGTCAGCAGACTGCGTGCTTTTTTATTAATTTCGTGCTGTATTATATTACAAACACTAAAGCAAGGCTTGAGCCCATTGTCTTCAGCATTGATGAAAAACACATAATGAGACACAGTCCTAGACACAAAAATGTATTGTCTAGACAAATCAGACAGAGCACGTTGGACTGGAAATATTAATCCATTCCCTTAAAAGATGGCAAACAGAGGCAAAAGAAATTGAGTGCCTTGGCTGAGGGTCAAAGAGTAAAGCTCATTCAGACCCCTGAAGTGAATCTTGAACTCTGCAGACCCAGGCAGAAAGACACCATTCAGGTATTATGATGCTGCATGTATTAAAAATAATCTTCCTATGCGTAGCTAAACTTTAAACCAGAGTAGCAAGGAGCATGCACTTGCTACTTACATAAAATTGAAACACTGGAAGTTTTCAAACCGTAATAGGCACAGGAGACATTACAAAAGTTACCAGAAATGGCAAGGCAAATGAAAAGCACAACTGGAAACAAAGCCTACATATCCAGTGGCTTCAGTCTGGCACCTACCCCTCAGACATACCTTCTGCCATTATGCAACATCAGCAGTTGTTTCAGTTCCATGTATTCAGAAAAATACTCTCTTCCAAGCTCCATATTTCAAGCAAACCGCTCCGCAATAGGAAGTCGAGTACCTATTTCAATTCAGAGCTTGTATTTAAAAAACAAAAACTCATCTTCTCCTGTCTTCAGGCAGTTACAGCTATCATATCACTAAAACAAAGTGTTGGTATATTGGTTCCATACACAGCTTTCCTCTGGAAGTCCAAACACTCAGTGGGAGCTACTCAAAAGGTTAAGCAAGGATTACAAGTAACTGAGAAAAAGGAGGTCAGGTTTGAGACAAATTCCCTTACCACCATGTGGCTTTTGACAGCGTGACATTAGCCCCTTCGGCAACACCAGTTTCTCCCAATACAATAACGGCAGCACACCACTACTCACGTCCAGACCTGTATCAGCCAACACTTCTGTCAGCACTAGTCACTGCCTCAGTTGCTCACCATCACCTCGCCACATGTACCCTCATACCTCTCAGCAGCAGTACAACAGACTTGATGATGTGAGAGGACGATCTCCTAAAGTTATGAGCTCCATGACACTTTATCCTCCTACTGTACAAAAAGTAAACACGGGATATGCACTGCCAACATCCATGTCTGGGGAGCACAAAGACTTAGCAAGAACTGTGGGTTTTTTCAGTGGTTTAGAAAGTGTGGTGTGATACTGAGGGCAACATCTGGCAGCAGCCACATGGACTTCTTCACGGTGAGGGTGACGGAGCACTAGAACAGGCTGCCCAGGGGGGTTGTGGAGTCTCCCTCACTGGAGATATTCAAGACCCAACTGGACAAGTTCCTGTGTGACTTGATTTAGGTGATCCTGCTGTTGTGGGGGGATTGGACTAGATGATCTTTCGAGGTCCCTTCCAATCCGTAGTGATTCTATGACACTGACACTCTATACTGACTAGTCAAGCAAATCTCCACATGACCAATGTTACACTTCATGATGCAGTGTATGATGTTTTCATGCGACTGAGTAGAATCAGAATTACAACCCTACCTTTGGTAATTTGAAAGAGAAAGCCAGTAGTCCAGAAAACTCTTCACAAGGTCACTACAAAGTCACATTTTACTAATTTGTGCATAAATAAATGATCTATTCATAACGTCAAAAGTGCCGAGATGCTAATTTAGCACACTGTTTGAACATATGTGTGTGTGAGTATAGCATCCTGAAAAAATGTCAGCAGAGTTAATGGGAGCTTTTACCAGTTTAGTCAGACAATGCTGAACTGGAGCGTCGGCTGTCATGCACTTGTGGTCAGACAAAGCCTAAGTGAAACCAGAACAGGAGCAAGGAGACTGCCAAGAGTGCTGCAGTAAAAGACAGTATTAATAACTACAGTTTCATGTGGACTGATCTGGTTTCACATGCTGAGCTCCAATACTGAGCCCTCCTTCTTTACTCTGGCATACCACCCCCAGGTCTTACTCAAGATGACCACGGCTGGGTGGCCTTGCACACCTCAGTCAAAGATGCACTTCAGAGATTCCTGTGCAGGCAATGAAGTGTGTTGTAATCTCGTATCAGTCAATGTCTACTCTTACTAGCATTCCTAAATAAGATATATATTGGGTCAGCATTTACAGGCATCAGTATTGATTTTTAAAAACATTTTTGATGGTAAGATTTTAAGGTAAGGCATTTAAATCACAGGAAAGGCAGGATGGGGCATTTCACACACATCACATGCTGTATTGTCTGCTTGTAATTTAATATTTTATAGGAGTGCTCCTATTTCTAGGGTATATTTAATAATAATGATGGTTTCAGGTAACAATCTTCTGGAATGGCATTAATGTGAAAACCAAGGGTATATTTTGTGAGCAAATCCCAAAAAACAAGTAGGTCAAGATTATTCTTTAGTGTGTATTTGTTAGTATATTTACTGTATCTATGATTTAGTATATACAGGTGCGTGATTTCACACAGCAAACAAAAAAACCCCACCAAGCAGCTCTGAAGCAGGTACCAGAAGTGAATAAACGCATACATGAATTTCCACCAAGTAAGAATGAAAAAATCTAGCTGATTTATAGCAGTAGGGGGAGGAATGGCAGTTCAATACAGAAAATAAGGAATGCTGCAGAGTAGATAAATCATCTCATTACTCCTCAGAATGCAGCAATAAAGACATTCAAACAGAACAAACAACCGTTATGCAACTGGAAATTGCTAGGACCAAAGCCTTAGTAGGAAAAAACATCATTACACAGGGTTATCTAGACTATTTCCACATGTAATACAAGAAAGAAATAATATAAGGCAACATAAAACCTCATTAACTGAGCAGGATTGAAAAGAACTATCTCCTGAAGGATGTTAACTACAGTCAATTGTAGGACTCCTGACTTCTGGGGGCTGTCTTGATACCAAGCCACAGGCCGCTGAGGCCCCACGGGAAGTTGGGACAAAAAAGGAGGTTGCCCTGTTTGATGAGGACTGGGTTAGGGATCAATTGAGAAAACTGGATGTACATAAATCCATGGGGCCTGAAGGGATACACCCGCAAGTACTACGGGAGACAGAAGAAGTCATTGCTAGGCCACTCTGCATCATCTTTTCTAACTCAAGGGGATCAGGAGAGATGCCCAGGGTCTGGAGGATAGCAAATGTCACTCCCATCTTCAAAAAGGGCAAGAAGAACCCAAGTAACTATAGACCAGTCAGCCTCACTTCCATCCCAGGAAAGGTGATGGAACAATGTATCACTGATGCTGTCTCCAGGCACAGCAAGGACAAGAGGGTCATTAGGGACAGTCAGCATGGCTTCACCAAAGGGAAGTCATGCTTCACCAACTGACAGCCTTTTCTGAGGGCATAACCAGGTGGATAGATGATGGCAAAGCAGTGGATGTGGTCCATCTTGACTTCAGTAAATCATACAACACAGTCTCATACAATATCCTCACAGCCAAACAGAGGCAATGTGGTCTGGACGTTCACGTAATGAGGTAGATTCTTAACTGGCTGCAGGATAGAAGCCAGAGAGTAGTGGTCAATGGGAAAGAGTCTAGTCGGAGGCCTGTATCTAGTGGAGTCCCCAAGGGGTGGTACTGGGACCAGTCCTATTCAATCTATTCATTGATGACCTGGATGAGGGCTTAGAGTGCACTGTCAGCAAGTTTGCAGATGACACAAAGCTGGGAGCAGTGGTTGACACCCCAGGCTGTGCTGCCATTCAGCGAGACCTGGACAGGCTGGAGAGCTGGGCAGGGAGAAATTTAATGAACTATAACAAAGGAAAATGTGGAGTCCTGCATCTGGGCAAGAACAACCCAAGGGTACCAGTCTAGGTTGGAGACTGACCTGTTGGAGAGCAGTGTAGGAGAAAGAGACCTGGGGGTCCAAGTGGACAGCAGGATGACAACGAGTCAGCAGTGGCCAAGAAGGCCAACAGTATCCTGGGGTGGATTAGAAGCAGGGCGGTTAGACGATTGAGAGAAGTTCTCCTTCCCCTCTACTCTGCCCTAGTGAGACCACACCTGGAATATTGTGTCCGGTTCTGGGCCCCTCAGTTCAAGAGGGACACAGAACTGCTGGAGAGAGTCCAGTGCAGCAGGAGTAGAAGACATCCCTTATGAGGAAAGGCTGAGGGAGCTGGGTCTCCTTTTACCTTGGAGGAAACTGAGGGGTGACCTCATTAATGTTTATCAATATGTGAAGGGTGAGCGTCAGGAAGATGGAGCCAGGCTCTTCTCAGTGTCATCTAATGACAGGATAAGGGGCAATGGGTGTGAGCTGCAACATAGGAGGTTCCACAAAAATAAGAGAGGGAACTTCTTCCCAGTGAGGGTGACTGAGAACTGAAACAGGCTGCCCAGGGCAGTTGTGGAGTGTCCTTCTCTGGAGATGTTTGAAACTCATCTGGCTATGTTCCTGTACGACTTGGTCTAGATGATCCTGTTGTGTCAGGGGGATTGGACTAGATGATCTTTCGAGATCCCTTCCAATGCCTAATGTTCTGTGACTCTCTGGTTCCTGCCTCCTTTTTTTTTTTTTTCCCTCTGAAGCAGTAACTGCTGCCATTAGAAAACAGAAGTGATGGGTTCTTGGAAGAGTGGCTGAAAGCAAGATGTTACTGCTCTAATTTCAGAAGCATTAGCCTGTTACACAAAGTGGACATCAACAGTTTTTATGTTCTTTTACACCTTAAGAACAACTTCATCTGGGAATGAACATCAGCAGGGCTCTCAGAGAGAGAACTCACTCTCCCAGGTAAGTGGGCAATGCCCCAGCTTGCCCTACACTAAACACTATGAAACTATGAATGGTGATGGCTGAACCAGAAGGGTGGAGTTTCCCACTGCTCTAAACTCTAATGAACCCTTTCATGTAGTTCTAACAGCACTAAAACATTCGTCCTTTCCTTTCTTGACACTCGAGTTACAGTGCAGTACTTGCAGAAAATGCACTTGCAAATGCTGCAAGCACAGAGAACAACGGACTAAAAGGCAGTCTGAAATCCTCATGTTAGCTGCCTGAAAAAAATGAAGCTGCTTTAGCCCTTCTTTCATGGTTTTTTTTATTAAGAAAAAAGTATTTCACAGAATCACAGAACATCACTGTATATTTTCATGTAAGATAAATTAAAAAACGATGTTTTACAACACATCCTTGCAAAATGCTCCTCATCTATAAGCTTGATCCTACAAAACCTTTGGTGTGAGTAACTTGGCCTGAGCAAATAATGTCCTTGATGTCAACTGGAGTGCTTATGTAAGTCATCTGTTTGCATGCCCAACTACAGGATGGTGCCTGACTTCTTCTATGTAGATACTCCTTACTGACTCCAGCAATTAACAACGCAATATGAGGCTGGACATTCTGCACAATTAAAGTTATTTTCCTTAGTGTGAAGTGATTTGCACCTTGACAAAGTAAACAACAAAGAAAATTAACTCACTAATGTTCTAAGATGGCTCTTGAGACCAAAGGCCAACTTTCACCCCTTCATGATGCAGACAGAAATCCTAAGGTCTTACCTTAACTAAGTGCTCCTGCCCTGACTTGCTGTGGATGGGATGTGAATGAGGAGGAGCTGCTGCCTGCGGTAATCAGAGATACACAGCTCTGGACTGCACTAATGAAAACCAGAAACAACTACACAGATTTACACCCAGACTTAAAAATATAAAATAGCATGTGTCTCTAAAAGGCAGCAGTTACTTTAAAAGAACTTTCTGGGAGAAGGAATAACAAATCCTACCATAGGCTAAACACACAGTACCTTAATGGCCTGAAGATGCTCCTACCATGACAAGCACTGCCTGTCAGATGAATTGGCTGGAGCAAAACACCAGATTAAAACTTCTCTGGTGGACTGACCTTCATTTTTAACAAATACATAATTTCTTCATTATCAGTGACAATCTCAATCAACAATCTTCAGACTTTTGTAAATCTTTATCTGTGTCACACTGCAATCATGGAGTATCTGTTCTGGGCTGTAAGTGGACAGTAACTTCAGAAGAGAAAAATTAACAGTGTAAAAACAGTTCCCCAAATGCTCCTACAACCAACAGCCTGTTCATCGCAGCACACTTGGATAGCAAAAAAAGGACCCAGACCAGCAAAGCACTTAAGCACATGATTTAACTCTAAGCACGTGCCTAAGTGCTTTGCTGGAAAAGGCCCAACTGAAAGAACGCACACAGTTAACTGAAAAGCTCTTCAGAATTGGATTAACTGCTTTGTTTTTCCATTAACTCTAGTTGCTAGTAAACACACGTTAGGGTGCAGCATCCTCCTCAATATATCTAACCCTTACTATAAAAGTAGTGATCTAGTACAACCAGTGCTTTTACTCACAAAGTTCCAAGATCTGGAAAGTGATGGAACTGCAAGACATGCTTGGGGTTTAGTCTCCTTGTGAGAAGAAGAAACAGCACCTTCACATCTTTCTGATAGACAAAACCCACAAGAAGGCCCCAACTGTAAATAGTGTGTAGTATTTCACCACACAAGGCCATGTTGTCCTGACTCATTCACATCAAGTTCGACCACAAGACCTCATCAAGAGGGCACACAACACTGCCACAGGAGCGATGGCTCTCATTTTCCTCTCCCACATGTGAAGGAAAGAAACCCAAGCTTGGAGAAGATTATTCCCAACTCTGTATCTTGGGAATGTGACAAGGGTTTTTATTACCTCCAGCTTGCTTCATTAATAATTTTCTTATGCATCAAATTTACCCCGAAACCAAAACAAAATTCTCCACAATATCTTAAGCAAAATGCTTCAGTTAAGGAAAGGCTGGAGTCCAAAAATGGAAAGATGATTAGGGAGGGAGGTGAAGTTGGAATGAAACAATAATAAAAAGCAGTAAGAACACATCATATATTCATCGCTCCTGAGTCATTAAGGCTCTGCATGACAGCTCTCACAAGCACCGGTACGGCAAACTCCCTGACTCTTAAGCAGGAGTGAAAGTGATTAAGCTGTAAGACAAATAATTTGAAAATATCAGCACAAGTCTGATCTCAGAGAGTTTAAAGGAATGCAGACTGCCCAAAAACACAGCAGCTGTTTGTTTTTTCTGCCACCTTTCCAAGGTTCATGTCTGGAGTGAAGATAAACAGCTCTGAAAAAAGTTATGTGGAGTTCAGACTTTAAGAAAATAAAACATCAGACTAGTATTTCTGGCAGAAAGAAGAAAAATAAAAGGAACTTCAAATTATTCAGCCCTGGAAGTTTTCATATAGAGCTCTCAGATGCAGAGAGGTAGATGGCTTGAGGCTTCAATATATTAAAATGCTTTCTCTGAACTAATCTGCATTTTCAAAAGCTCGGCCTGATGTGGCTTTCTTAAGCAATACTCCTCCAAGCAGAGTTTCAGATTTAATGAGGTAACACTGTACTCACTATCATATGCACACACACACACACACATACACAGAGGTTACTTCAGATAAACCAACAGGTAACTGAAATAGCAGATGAAGCCTCAGAGACAGGTCTGAAGTGGTTTCCATCAGTACAACTGCCACCAGAGTTGCAAGGTTATTTGTGCCACATCATCTATGAACAGGTCACAACATTAATGGATGAGGGGTGGGCAACTGATGTCATTTACCTGGACCTGAGCAAAGCCTTTGACATTGTCCCACACCACGTTCTGGTCTCCAAGCTGGTGGAACATGGCTTTGATGGGTGGACCACTAGATGGGTAAAGAACTGGCTTGATGGCCGCACCCAGAGAATGGCTGTCAATGGGTCCATGGCCAAGTGGAGGCCAGTGACAAGCGGAGTCCCTCAGGGATCAGTCCTGGGACCAGTCTAGTTCAACATCTTTGNAACTTCTCCAGTGAAGTGATCCTGCTCTGGCAGGGGGATTGAACTAGATGATCTTTCGAGGTCACTTCCAATCCCTAATGATTCTATGATTTTAGACATCTGTTCTGGATTTGGTGAAATCATGCTTGCTTATGGTAGTCCTGTATCAAACTCTCTTCTAGCATACAACGAGTTACCTCATGTCGGCTGTGGGGATGTTTACTTTTCTCTCCAGCTCCAAGGGCACCAGGGTGAAGGTTGGTTGGGGTTTGGAACTGAAGGGGAGAGGTGGCTGCTGCAGGGGACAGGCTGAGCAGGTGGAGTGGACCACACAGATTTTGGGGTCCTTAATTTGGGACAGGGTATTCCTTTTCCCCTCTTCTTGGTACCCCCTCCCTGTTGGTGTGTCTTGGGAGTCCGGTTTCAGTTTTGTTTTGGCCCGTAGCACACTGCAGCCTTTCTGTCCCTCTGTCCCTCTTCTGCTTCACCACCTCCACACTTTTCCCCCCTTCCCTTTTATCTTCCTCCTATCTCTATCCTCTCTGGCAATATTTTCGGACTGTAGCCTAGGAAACTGCTTAAATTGAATATTTAAGTTTTGCCCAGTCTTTCCTTTTTACTCCCCCTTTATCCGCAGCTTTTAGCATCTTTCAGGAATCAAATCAAGGCCGAGGGAGAGGTGGACTTGAACTGAGGAAAAATACACTGGTTTTTTCCCCTTTTCCTTTCTCTTTTTTTCGCCTACTTAATAAAGTCTTTAATGAAGTTTAATATTTCTAATTCCAGTTTCCGTACATGTGTTCACTTTAACTCTTTTCTTCCCCTTCGGGGGGTGGGAGGACATTTCTGTCTGCATGGTTGGGCAGATTATAATTTTATGGGCTAACCTGCTGTTAAACCGTGACAATATCATTCTTCCTTCTCTCCCTATTATTCTGTTTCTGCCAAAGCCAATGAACATCTACTTCAATAAATTAATTAATACATCTCTTGATTGGTCACACAATTAGAAATCTCTTAACATTTTCAGTAGCTAAAAATTTGCTTTCATACACATTTCAAGAGACATAACCTGAAAGAGTTAAGAGGAAATGTATTTGGATAGATCACCAGTGGCAACAAGGATTGCCTGTGTTGTTAGAGCCCGGTCAGAAATCACAGCAAACTTCAGGCACCACTGCGAGACTGAACATCTGTCTATGAACTGTTCTTATAAACAGAATGAAGAGTTGCTACAGAACAAACTACACAAACACGGGAAATCTGAAACAAGCTGGAATCCCTCCAGAGAGCTCCCCTCTTCTAGTCACACCTGGTGCTACTGGCACATTAGTATGAGGAACGTGGAACACAGAAGAATGCCAATTTGCCTTTGTGATACACAATCACATTGTCAGATGCGTATGTCAGTGTATGTCAGACATAGATGGATTTACCCTTACACACAGATGAAAGATACCATTCATGAGAGAGGCTGCAGCAATGCTCTTTTCAAATCCAGATGGCACATGTATGCCCACAGAGCTTCGGGCACGGAAGCTGGGAGAGCAAGAAAAACAGTGGATGGGACAAACAGGAAGAATCACAGAATCATAGACTGGCTCAGGTTGGAATGCACCTTAGAGATCATCTACTCCAGCCTCCTTGCCAGGGGAAGTGACAGCTCCCAACCAGACTTAGTAGCCCAAAAGCCTAATTCAACCTGGCTTTGAACACCTCCAGGGAGGTGGCAGTCACAACCTCTCTGGGTAAGGAACTCCAGAGCCTTCCTATGCTTGTACATGAAGAAGAGGTGGACTGTGCTCTTATACATTTCCCATTCTTCACAGGGAGGTGGAAGCAGTCTGCAGCAGCAACATCATGTGTCAATGCTGTGTTCAATAACCCAAGGAGAACGTCACACCTACTTTTTCCATGAAGGCAGGAAGCACACTCAATTTTTTTCTTGACAGCAAAATTATATCAAAATATAGCTTTTTGCTCTCAAATGCCTTTATTAGTTACATTATAGTGAGAAATTAGCATTGAAAACTCCCAAGCACAGCTTCACGGAGGGAATCTTAGGAGAAGGAAACTACAGGACAATAGTTTTCTATGTATTTTGAGGCACATTCTCCCACCGCTCCACCTCCTCTTATTAGATATAAAAACATCCCACTGGGCAGATCCAGCCTCTTTCCTCAGAAGAAAGGGCTCACCTTGGAAAATTAAGTTGGCAGGGGAAGAAAGGATCTTAAAAATTTCAAACTACGGCAAATGAAAGTTAAAGTTATTTCCTTCATCACAACAACATGTATGACATCTGCGTAAGTGCAAGTGAGTTTTGAGGACAGGAAGCACATCCTTAGGTTGTTTTTGCTGATTACTTTCTGCAGAATGAAGAGCCTTCCCAATTTCTTTCCCATTTGGACAGAAATTCCTTGTGCATGGAAACTGAAGGCCACTGCCAGAACACCATTCACAGCCTCCCTTCAACTCTAACAGCCACAGGCACGTGGAGCCCCAGAGCAATGAATGGAGAACCAGAGCTCTGGGCTCTGAACTCATTGCAGTCCGTTAAGTAACACAGGGACAGGGTCTCTGAGGAATGCTTCTTGTTTCCAAATCTCCACTCATGAGACTACAGGGATTAATCTTCAACGCAGAGCAATCTCAAGCCCATAACTCAAGCTGACAAACCTGAGCTCTTGAACTAAAATGTGGTCAAACCCAGGTTTTAATTTAGAATAGCAGCTTCAGAGGCAGTTTAAACCCGAATGTGAGCAATGTGAACTAAATATACATTAAATCCAAATGTCCCCTGAAGCCGGATGATACTAAAAGATAACACACTTCCTCCCTTCACTTTAAAATAAAACTAATGCCATGGTGGACTCTGAAATGACAGCAATCCAGGCCACAAGAGAATTGTCTCCTATGCACACAGGGCCTGACAACCAACCAGCATAACTCCAGTCACCTTTGCTGTATCATGCTGCACCAGTACTGTTACATCTGTTTCTCTAATGTCAAGCAGTCATTTAATTGACACTAAATTAAAGAAGGTACTAAGAAAACAAACAATAGTTCCTGGAAGGTCTTTGATTCCATAAGTACACACACATTTCATCCACTGAAGACTGAGTTACAACCTTTCCTCTAACAAGCAGCTTAATGGAATGGCACTGGAATAAAGAACAGGGGAAGGAAAAAACACATCCGTCACGATTTCCTATAACACATCATGTATCTACATAACATCAGGCTCGCTATTCTGGCATCATCAGTCTGCAAGCTGCAGTAAAAGTTGAGCACCTCAATACAAGGAGAAGGCACTGTCAGACACTTACACCAAGTCAATGACCAGATCTTACAGTTTAGGCACTTAGTGAAGAACTGACTGAGCATACATGTAGAAGTGTCTGTTCATTTGGATATATTCTTGAAAGCACTTGCACCATTGATCTGAAACTACTTTTATAGGCAGACAAGAGGCTGAGTATAAACGTACATGGTTTTAAAGGTTAAACTGGCATCACTGCCATGGACAGCGAATCATTTTCTTGTGAAGTCAGTGTTGTCAGGGTTTTTACATTTCACAGTTAAAAGGCTGCTCTCTGGATAATACGAATGGTAAAACAAATAAGAGAAAAAGTCCCATGTAAGCTAACGTTGCTTTAAAGAGAAAACGTAAATCAACCCTGACACCACCAGTACCATCCTAAAGCATGATGAGAATTTCCAGTGAAAGTTCCTAACACTAACCAGATTTAGATAGGCAGTCAACAAAAATAAAGCAAACACATAAGTCAAATTACTTCCAGGCCAAGGCTGTTGTGAGGGCCAAGTATTGCAGTGAAAGGGATGGAACACTCCAGTTGTGAAACGGATTTGTTTGGGAAGTCTGGATGAAGTGTTGGTCCAGAATAACTAATTTATTGCAATCTGTGTAAACGCCTATGGACTAGGACACCTAACTGTCACTGCAAGTTAGACAGAAGGTTGCATGCCCAGCCAAACACTTCGAAAAAAGTTACCTTTCAAACGATACCACTCTTTTCCCATCCATGAAATAGTAATTAATAATTAAATAATTATTCATTCTTATTTTAATGCAGTAGTTCAAGGTTGAACTTATGAAGACTCTGATACCACAAGAGAGTAAAATTCAATTTTTCAAAAAGGAAGAGAGCACTTTATGGAACAGCACAGGTGAATTTTAACACTTTTACAGGAGTTGTATTTCTAAGCACTGTATGCACAGAAAAAACGCAGAGACCTTATGCTACACGGCTTTCTCTTCCTTCACTGGATGAGAACACTCCTAGAATGTTATTGTTTTCAGGGAGTGGCTTTTAAGAATTGAGTGTCAATACCTGCATTATCCATGTGCACACCAAAGTACTGCTGGAGTTGTGAATGAGCCAGGAGTTCATAAACACGGCTGTTTTCTTATCTGGTTCACATTTATGCAAGAAAGCAGTTGTCACATAGCTCCTGCTGAATATAGACCAAATCTCACAAGGGACAAGGGCTTTGCACGGGGCTTTCCATGGTGCTTCACGTAAGGAAGAGTTCAAAGCAGATGACAGACTGTTTACAACATGCCTTGTGCTACAAGGGGCTTATCCCTGACGGCGGGTGTTCACAGAACCTAATGCAGAAGAAATACCTTCCGAACACGCAGACCGGTATGATTGTAAAAAACCATGAGATGAAGAGAACCAAAAGACAACAAGCTCCCCTTGTTCCCCCTTCATCTCTGCCTTTCTTCTTCAGAATTTAAGGCCATACCACCACAGCCTACTTCACCCTGTCCCATATTCAGTGAAGTCCAGTTAGGCAGTCCCACCATGAGATAGCACACCAGCTAGTGAGATCTCAAAGAGTCGTCTCTTTATAGACCTTGTTAAGGGAAAATTACATCTGACCTTCAGAGCAGCTAATAATTACAATGATCATATATATATAAAAAATATACATACATTGCTTCTTCACATGATTAAAAATTGAATTGTTGTTTACATGCAGCTCCCAAAACTCTGTCTACAGCACTCACCAGCAAGTCAATGTTATTGGCTGTTATGGAAAAATAAAAGACAAATATTTTCTGATGTGTGTAGTGTATTTGCTAAGACGCTTCTTATGGAGTAGAGTGTTGCATTTTGACATGTTTAGTAGCAATGAATATATGAACTCTAGGGTTTATATATATATATGTATAAATTTTTAAAAGCACTGGAGAATGTCTTAACCATCACATAGGCACACACACACTATCATACATACACACGCTCTCCAACTACCACACTAGGCAAGATCAGAGCTTAACAGCCAACAAAACACACATTCAATCCCTGAGATCATTTTCCTGAAATAGAAAACTACATATGTTTCTCAAATTTCACATCAAGCCACTGCACAGCCTGAGCTGCAGGGGAGAACCGAGCCAAGGCTGCCTTTGGGCTTGGGGGAGTAAGAACCTGAAAACAAGATGATTCCTTTCACATCACCACATTTCTTGTCCACAATCTACACTTGCAAACACCCCCAGTTTAACAGCGTTTCTAGCAGGGGTTGCTTATCAAGCAGCCTTTGCTTCGTGAAATTAAGACACATCGCTTTGGATAAGTGAGACTCCCTGAGTTCAAAATGACTTCATGGTTGGCTCAGAGTTCAGTGTCTCTGTGGCAGGTTGCCAGTGATACATCTACTACCACGCCTGCCCCCAGTCCTTTCCTACACTGACCTAGCTGAGCAGCAAGCAAACACAAGAGAAAACGAACGGTTAGATACTGTCACACGTACTTAACAATCCTAAAGCCTTTAAAAAAACAAATTGCCAAAGTAGTAAATATTTGAAGATCTGAATGGGAGTGTCTGAACCCAACGCCTTGCTGTATGTCAGAGCTGTTGGAAAGGGACAATGTGGGTTTTCTTCACTGTGCACACACAGTTAGACACCATGAAGGGCTCCTGTTCTTCTGGAAAACACATCAAGCTTCTTTTGCTAGTATTTTGTAAAGGGCATTTGTGCAATAACAATAGCACGAGCTTCCTGTTTGCTTGTGTGCTTCCTGGCAAGCGTTAACAAGACCTGCTAACAATTTTCTTATGTGGCACACAGAACTCTTTGATTGCTCTGCACACTCAAGGAAGAATATGCAATTTTAAAATAAAAAATCAAATCAAATCTAATGGTAACAGCCCACACTGCACCTGTCCTTCACAGTTCTGATAACTTTTCCAGCTATAGGGTTCCTATTTTCCTATGCTGGATCTGCCTGTGTGTCATCAGTCGCCAAAGAGCATGTTTTGAATTTATTACCAGCACGATACAAGTGGAATTCTCTCATTTGGCAAAAGCAACATCGCAGCTCCATGACGAGAAATTTGTGGTACTTTGTTTGTCCAATCTAAACACCATCCCTCCCTCTCCTCCAAACCAGCCCTTCAAGATAATTCTGTCTTCTCCAGAGACTTCTCTAAACCTGTCTGCATGTCTGAAGTCTTGGTTTTCATTTCACAAACAGGACAGAATACTCAAGCACAATTCAGGATAATGTTCCTGCCACATGGGCTGCAGTGCTAATCTCAAAACTTTTCTGAAGTATTCCCTAGCCACTTCCTTACCAGAGACAGGCCTCATCTTTAGACCAGTCACATTCTGAAGTAGGCACCAAATACAAACAAGCAGCAGTTGAATGCCAGCGTTACAGCTAAAGGGTATGCATTAGTCATGGCAAGGCTAGGAAGGAAGGGCAGGACAGCCAGCCTCAAAGAACTGGTGTCTGTGCTGCTCCAGTTATCACATCTCTCTCAAAGGATTTTTCAATCCTTTGAATGGACACAGGCATCCTTCCAATAATCATTTAGCTCACACTTGTGTTTTCGACAGCATCCATAAACATGAGCTCCTCTTCCAAACCCTTTCTTTTTTCAGTTTCCAGTCTATCTGGATAAAATATTGTGTGAGGACTCCACCAACTGCAGAGATGAGATTCCTCACAGGAGTGTCTGAATTAAGTTAATAAAGAGTAAATACAAGGATGGACAAGAATCAGATCCTCAAAGGATCTGCCTAAGCAGCTCTGAAGATGTAGATTAATTCACTTCTCTGGATCACACGGGGGAAATAACAGAGACTCGAATCCCGATTCTTGGATTCAAAAGCAACTTCTCTGCTTTAATGTCTTATTACAGATTTCCATTACTGCAATTCAGCCATGGATCAGACTCCACCTCTGCATTGACCCTACTACCACCAGAGGGTTCTCCAGATCTAGGCCACTGCATCAAAGCCATTTCTAATCCTAATGATAAGCAATTGGGAACAGTGGACAAATAAACTTGTAGGATTTAACTATGGCTTAAAATGAAGAGTAGGCTATGTGGGTGGGCACAAGCCAAAGAACCAGCTTCTTTCTCATAAATGAAACAAACCTATTTGTCAGGGTATTTTCCTGTTGAAAGTGCTCTGTACATTAAAAAGACTCCACTCTTTCTCAAACAGATACAGCCTAACATGAGTTACGTGGTTCTCAGAAATATTTTCTTATCAATTACAGACATTTTTCTATCACTTCACTTTACGGTCAGTAATTACCACAGAGGTATGATTTTCTTCTTATAAAACTGATTTTTTTTCTGAAGAAACTCATGATGCCCCAATTTGATAAAAGGAAATCATTTAGAAAAGATGTCCAAAAGCACATGAAACATCCTTGTTACAGCCTTTTCCTTCTCATGAGGGCTAGAAGTTGAACACTGACTGGACAAGTAGTTCCTTAGGAAAAATATTTGGGTGAACATTTGTGAGATGAAGCCTCTACTAGGAAACTAGTTACTTTCCCCAAATATTACAACGTGCAATAATATTTTTTAAAAATTATTCTCTACAAATATTCAGTCTATCCCAATATTTTTGCAATTTTGGGAGGTGGTTTGTAGCATGATGTTATACACTCTCTACCTCACTAATGTTAACCTGACAATCTTCTTTATGTCCTCAGATCCCCCTCCACATGTTTAATTGCTCCTTGGTTACAGCTCATCTTAAATCATGTAAACTCAGTAAAGATTACACCATTTTTCAGTGAGCAGGTTCTTATGGTTAACAGTGTCCCTGAAACAGAAAGCTGGATCTAAATACACATGATGTTTGAGAAACTGGTGTGTGAATTCTACCCAATGGAACTGCTCAGCCACATTCTCACCTGCAACACAATCCCTCATGAGACTTCAGAAATACAACAGAATAAGATAAGAGATCTCTACACACCGCAGAGTAGCCTGTAACTAAACCAGACAGATATTTATATTTTGTTAAGACAGCTTTACCCAAAACACCATATATAGGAAAAGTTATCAGAGGTTATGGATAGTGGGTGGAAGAGGGCAGTGAGTCATGCTCACGATGATCGAAAGAGCTGAGCCTCTGAAAGGATCGCTAATGTGTCTGCGAAAACAGAGCTCTTTCCATGGCTGAAGTAAGACAACAGAGCATTCAAGTGGCAAAACCAATTCTCAGCATTGCAGCCTTCTGAGGCAGGAGTGAGGAGGTTCTCAAGTTTGTAACTTTTTAACTGAAGAGCTGTCATTAATTGTTTTTTACTGCAGAAGAATCAGCTGTCTGCATCATTAACAAACTATTCAATAGCCCTTCCTCAACCCAAAGGAGAAATAGTAAAAAACCCCACTATTTTCAATAGCGGAAATGACAGGCAACACTCTTCCAGGAACAAAGGGAATCAACAATTTGGAACTTATCCTTTGCAGATGATGGGTAGATGCTCTTTGGTGAGAATCGTAGAATCATCAGGGATTGGAAGGGACCTCGAAAGATCATCTAGTCCCATATACAGCAATCTCAAAGACAGCAGGGAAAAACCTTGGGTTATGAGTCTCCACCTTTCACTTACTGTTTATACTGCATCCACTGGAAAAAAACTTGGCAACGATGCAGTTCAAGCCATCAGAACTGAAGGTGAAATACAACTGATTTTGTACTCAAAAACACACATGCAGAACTGTTTTTCAAGTACTTCAAATCCTCATCTCTCACACTACTTAACTTTGTGCACAGCAGTCTCACTGAAGCCAAAAAGACTACACATAGTTTTTAAATGTTAAGTGCATACCAAACACGTAAAGAGTCCCGTAAAAACGTAAAGAGGCAAGTGCCACGGTTTCAATGTGTGCAGACGTCTTTCCTAGGAAAGCGCCCTCAGAATTGCATTTATTTTGGTAAAATCCTCATCACCAAAAGAATTTTAAACAAGAAATCTTTCTTTTATCGGGGCCAAGTTGTGTGATTCACAATGACTAACATAGAGTCCTGAATAGGCTCCTTTGTGCTCAAAGGGAGAAAAGGTGATAAGAATGTTATACTTGATAAATAGACACCCAGTATCATGAGCATATGGTAGACAAATCAGCTTCACCAAAGTACATAGAAATTCCCAAGAAACAGNTTATTGTTCGTATTTTTCTGTCCTTTTCTTCATCCTTTATTACCCTATAACAAAACACTAGGGCCAAAACAATGGGTTTAATTTTGGAGAGCACATTAAGGCAGCAAAGCAAGGCGTATAAGGAATTCTATTCACCAAAACACAGGACTCTCAACTAAAGAGTGAGGGAAGACTGTCCAGAAAGTCTTTTCCCAACATTCCTTTCTCCCTTACAATATTCACCAATCCAATCAAAAATCTTGAAATAATTAAAAAGTCATTTCTACAGAAATGAACTTACCAGTAAAAATTCAGTCAGCTCGACTGTGGAGTATAATCTCCTGAAGCTTTGTTTTAAAGACAGATTCTTTGCCTCACCTCCAGAAAGTTACTGCTAAGAGTACAAAGCCACGGAGCTGCTGTGACCATCATGCCCTCCCTTTCTAAACCTACTTCCAAAGAAAAACCTGAGCTTCACTGAGTTCAGACAGTCCCAAAGTCCACTGCAAGCTATAACAGTTCGACCCCATCTAACAGCACCACTACCAAAGTCCACAGCATTACTCTTACTCCATCTCACCCTTCCCCACATCCACTGCTCCCTAAATGAAGGCATCCATGAGGGGCAGAAGACAGGATTATCATACTCTTTCTACTTCCTTTTAGATCTCCCTGCCACACAGTTTGGTTGCAGAGATGGCTGAAAATTTCTATCTCGGGCACTCAGACCATGATCCTGTACAGCATGAGCATTAGAGAACAGAGTCATTAGTTCTTAAAATCTGTTTGCTCTTTCTCTGTATTTAGTAACATTTATGCAATAGAAATTCCAACAGTGCTAGGCACCCAAGGAAACACCTGCCCTTCCCTCAACAACCTCATAGAAATTGTAACCACTGACAAGTACATACAGCCAGCAGATGGACAAACATTGCGTTGGAATAGCAAATGGCATGGCATAACTGTGCAAGAGTCTTGTGAAAGCCATGGCAGATGGGAACTTTCAGGAACAAGTCTAAGGAATCTACAGTCCCCCCTGCTGCAGCATCAGTGGTTAGCAGAGATCCACTACTTCTGCAGCTTCAATACAATAATTCGTTTCCCAACAGCTAAAGAATTAACCACAACAACAGTTACATTTTTAAGTCTGTAGGAAGACATTGTAGTTGTTCTTTTCCATCTGCTCCTGCATGCTACAGTAGGTTGGAGGTTAACAGAGATGAAAAGAGAACAGAGAGAGAGATGTTCTTGTCACACAGTTCACAGATAGCTGAATCTGACTGCAAGTCTAAAGGAAGAAAGATTTGAGACAGTTTCAATTATCATCCAGTCAGTCCTTGCAAACTAATCTTTTCTTGCTTTTCATAATTCAAATAGAAACACTGCACTTTCCTGCTCTAAGATGCAGGCTATTGTAATGACAGCTGCCAATTATAGAGACTGACTACAGAGAAAGAGAGCACTCAAACCAAAAGAACCATGTCTGATGCAAAGGTGCCTTTCATTTCCAGAGAGACTAAAACTATCCTCAGGATAGTTTTCATTTTAGACCAGTTTGTTTGCACGGATTTCAGCACAGATATTTCCACAAAGTGCAGTGGAAATAACTCTGAACTACACTGAGCTGGGCATGTAATTGGTCTGTAAGTCTTTATTAAAAATATAAATAACACTGTGCCTCACTTTTCACAAGGACCTGTTTATCTGCAAATGAGCTTTCATTTTAGTGGTCACTTCAACCAAGTTTTTACAAGAGTTTGTTAACACAATTCAAAGGGTTTGTTAAACTGCTCAGTAGCTATTCTAGGATGCTTCTGGGGAGCAATATGGTTGTTGTGTTTTAACAGTGAAGCGACCATCTAAACCAACATTTTACCAGATCCCTCCCATTGAGCAAATACTTTTCCTCCTGTTCTCAAGAAATCCATCACATCTGTCAACAAAAACATACTTCAAAGAATTACTAGCATTATTTTACAGTGAGTATTTATATATGTATGACCATTTGTCAGTACTGACCATTGCAGCAAGGTTCTGTACCTGTGAATTACAATGCTCACAACAAGTGTGTTCAGGAATGCCCAGTGGAAGCAGGAGATAGGTTCCAGATGGTTTAGAGCAGGCAGAATTACAGACAGATGAACCCAACAGCATGTCCAGTCAAAATGAATTAAAGCAGAAATGTGTATCGATGAAGAAGACCAAATCATACTGTTATGATTAACCTACCTCGCAGTGACACCTGTGGCTTTCCAAGACAAGAAATCTGGAAGATCAAAGAAGTAGCCAGCCTTCTCCCAGCACAGTTCTCGCAAGTTCTAATCAAAACAATTAAGAAATACAGACATTAGAATATTAAAGCATGATTGTGTTCTTCTTTAAATGCAATTTAAAAACCTGACATTTCTGTAAAAATGACAGGTTTTTAAAATAAAATTATTCTGATCATCCAGTTGCTCTACTTGCTTTACAGTAATTTAGTGCCTGAAGAACTGGGCCCCTTCCCCCACCACAGGCTCTCTGTAAGAAGAGTCTCCCATGACAAACTCATGGAGGCACATGTTTCTGATCAGTGTGTGCCATCTCAGTTCCCCATCAGCGCTCAATGTCAGAACAGTCTCAAAGTCAACAGACAACCTTCTTGAAGGGTATTTGCCTGAGGAATGCCCAGCTTTCTAAAGTTTCACATTTTAAATTTAGTATTTCTGAATTATAAGCACAGAAAGAAACTACAACAGCTCTTGTGAGAGCAAGAACAAAGCTTTTTGATTCTGCTTCCAAATGACTGAAACGTGGTCAAAGCATATGAGAACCTCATAGGTTTCAGCAAAGCTTTCTTCCCCAGCTGTGACATTTAGGAAATCTCAACTGCCTAGAGTAACCGGTAACAATCACTTTTAAATTCATATTACAACCCTGCAGTTACCATCACAACATCAACTTGTGTTCACTTGAACAGTTAACAGAAGTTTATCTTAGCAAGCTTGGCCCCTCTGCAAAATCTCCCTGAAAAGCTTAGCACCACACAAAGCACTAGGGATGCCAAGTTTTCGCTTGAGAAGAGGCTCAAAGTTACTTCTTCAGCTGAGGGAATAATTGAAGTCTCAGGAAAACCCTCCAACTGAGAGCACAACATGTACAAGCTCCTCAAAGGCACAAGACATTTCCAAACTCCTAAGCAACTCTCCTCCCAAGATAGAACATTTACAGAGAGTTTCCAATACTATATATACTCTGCAGAGCATTAGTGGTCCAGAAAGCAAGAAGTCTGTTGGAAGAGGCTGGTCGTATCACCTGGGCCAGGCTGCCGCAAAAATAACCTTCCTATTTGCCACAGGTATCTGACATTGACAAATGGGAAGAAAAAGTGACAAGGGGGGTCATCAGCTACAGCTAGGGGAGAGCTGACCTGGAGAGATGCTTCAAAGTACATGAGATGGGAAACTGGAGTTTCATCTCTATACTACACAAGAAATTTTAATTTTCAGTTCTCAACTTTTTCTTCACCTATTATTCATAAGGCCAGGCCAAGACTTGGTTCCAGAATCAGAGGATGTTTTTTAAGGATTAGAAGTATTAAAGAAGTCTCAATTGCGTAAGTTTTCTCAACCACAGTTCCAAGTCCACCTTTATCCCTCTAAAAAACCCTTTAAGAACACGCGGTACACCACTCAGCAGAAGGCCAAAATGTTTTATAAAAGGTTCTGTTAGCTTTGTCGTTAGGCTTCTCTTCTCAAAGCTTTTCTGTTATTATTTGTTCAGCACACTGTCAGTAACTAACATGACAATTTAACTTACCTGCATTTCAAAACCTGTAATGAGTTTTCTGGAATAAAAAATAATTACACGCAGCGACAAGAACGTACACGGCGAATTAACAGAAGAGATCATTTCATGTGGACACATACTACTTGCCTCTACAATTTAATTCAGATACTATGTGACATCAAACCACAACCTTAGACATCCTGAAAGTTACTGAAATGGAACCTGCGCATTCCAGAAACTAAGGTGCAACTGGCTAAGTACAAAAGAAAGCAAAACCCTATAATGCAATTGAGTGTAGTTCTTCGAAAGACTCTAAAAGCTTCTTCCATTGAGATTTTTAAAAAAAGTTCCAATTACAACTTTTTGAAAGGAAATGTCAACCTCTGGGTACCTGTTCCTGATCACTTGGGTTTAGCTGATCTCTGAGATGTATGTGGCTACTACTCACATCACCTTTAACTTTTTACAGGAATGCAAAGATGCTCTTACAGTTTAGTACAAAGGCCATTCAGGCTGATTATTTTGATGTTAAAAGCCATTACATTACTGAACACTCCTGACAGCCTTCAAGAAGCAACTGGAGTACATAGGCTATTAGTGTGAATCTGAAAAGAAACTGGATTATCTGTCGTCTTCAAACAAATCTGTTCCAAAGATGCTCCTTTGATCCTCATTCTGTTCTTTCAAGAATTCCCAAAAGCCACCTTAGAGACACTAAAATTTGTGTTGTTTCGTGAATATCCAAATGATTTAATTCTTTGCCATCTCGACGCTTTGTCATCACTAATTAGTAGAGACAAAAAAATCATAGCACAGCCTGATGGTTTTTGCAAACAAATTTAAAAGTCTCCATGTTTTCAACACTTGCTGAAGTTCATTCTAATTTATTTTCACTCACTCAGGAATCTGTGACCACATTAAAAGGACTGTGGAAAAGATCCAGGAAAGTTTCCAATGCTCTATTCACAGCTTGCAACTTACCTCCACACTCACTTGTAAAGCAAATAAATTTATCTTCCTATTTTCCAGGGGTAGTTATGGAGTCCCTTGCTTCATATCTGTCTCTGACTGTTTTGAGGTTGGGTACTTTTCACAACTATACCTCCACACAATAACTTTTTGTGGTACTTACAGCTAATCCCAAACACCTGGAGGCACAGAGCTTAAGAATTATAAAGTACAATGCCTTTTAAACTTCCTAAACAAGAAGTGAGGGATCTAAGAGACTGAGGAATCAGGGAACTGACGCAGTGCACAAGAAATGCCTCCAGTGCCCATTCAGTCCTTGACATGTCAAATTATTAAAATGAAGCCATACTGCATTGTGTTGTGTTCAAATGTATTTGTTCACTTCTTAACTGGACTGAAAATACAGCCACAGGTGGAATTTCATGTGAGCTCTAGCATTCAAAACCATTTTCCGGAGACATCTAGAGGCACATTCTCCTCAAGAAAGCTGAAAGAACCTTCACCTTTGTGCTATACTGCTTTGCTAGGGCAGTCTGTTACTGTACAGCAAACCTTTGATTTCTACTCCTACTGAGCATGCAGTTTTCTTAAGATGAAGTGATCTTCAGGATTCTAATGCTTCTGAAAATGCAATTTTTTTTCCCACCAGAAGTAAAATAAACATATGGAGATCAAAGATGTGCATTAGAAATTGAGATTAAAACCAGGAGGGACAGGTGGAAACAGAAACCTGTTTTATCTGTAATCGCAGGCTACTGTTAGCAATCTCTCTTCTTCCTAAATGACAGAAAACAAACATACACTGTGTGGAAGGAAGGAAAAGAACTACTGGAGACTTAATGCAAACACTCCTGGGCATATAAGAACCTGATGTATCATCCCTACTTCAATTCAATCATGGACTTAGAACTTGGATCTCCCACACTTTGGATTGGATGCCAAACCATAGGACAGAGTTATTCTGAGGTACCCATGACAGGCTCAGAGTAGAAATTCTGACCTTGACAGAGCCTAGGCTGCAAACTGATCAATTCTTTAACTACCAGTTGCGTTCCAATTGGTAAAAATTAACTAACAGAATTTTCAGATTCATCGTGGGGCTGGCAATGGCATGGAGTGGAAGGGCAACAGGGGCTTGGAAAGTATCCTATTAGAGTATGGCTACTGCTGAGAGTGGAGAAAACTGCAACATGCTGTCTACCAGCAAGACACTGCCTTAAGCATGTGCAGGTATTTTACAATCCCTCAGGAACCCTGAACAAAGCATCATGAGTCAGGCAAATGCCAGAGTCCAGGTCCAAACGGGCAACAAGAGGCACTGACAGGGCACATTAGGCTGTTCCAAGGTAGGGACAGCCTGCATATGTGCTGTAAGCCTCATCACACTGCAGTGGAGTGCAGAGATACAGCTGAGAGACAAAGTAGGAGATATTTTATGGTTGCATGCACTCCAAACCTCCCAGCTGTTAATCCTCTTTTAAATGGTACTTCTGCCTGATTAGCAACTGCAGCTAAAAGCCAAACTCAACAGTCCAAAGTACAGCTTCTGCATGGATGTCTGCATTTCGTACGGATTTTGATAAGCCGAGCTGTTAAACATTTATAAACAAACCTAATTGTTCAGTTATAAACTCAGGAGCTTGGACTCACTCTCATTTAACATGGGATTTGTTATTATTTATTTTACTTGAAAAATACTCAGTCACATCCAGCAAAACAAAAAGCCAGCTGCAAAGGCAGCAAGCAATGGAGAAGATGTGCATCAGCAACAAAGCTGCTGCCAAGCTAGTGCCACTGCACCCACTATTCTTCTTCCCCCCACAGCCAGGGAAAGATGTTTTCATTCTGTCTGCAAAATATCCTACTCTTTGCTCTTTTTTGCTCTTAGAGACCATATTAAGAACAGAGTTGCAAAAGCAGCAGTACAGCATGGTAGCAATTCCTTTAGAGACAGCTAGCAAGCAAATATCTACTCCCAGCCCAGCATCCCCCACCCATTACAATAAGCTACAGCATCTCTGATTTAATGGGACTAGTATTTTTTTAGAAATAGCTGATTTGTAATGTCATTAGTATGAGGAAAACATAGCAAGCATCCTTTTCTTTTGGCACAGGCTGCAATACAATTTCCAGCCAAAAATTAGTAAACGAGACTTTTACCTCTGGGAAAAAAGAATACTAACAGACTAACCCTAGAGCTGGACAAACCTTCATGGCAGCTCTTACACTGCTCTGAGCTGTGCTCTCACTGCTGTCATGCTGGCTCACCATCACAGACATCTATACAGTCATGCTGTACTAATATTAACAGAAAAGTCATTTCCAAGTGGAGGACTAGGTACCTGCTTTTTCAGCTCCTATACACACAGCTACCTACCAAAACTAGCTACACACTCATTTTGGCACTGAACATTCCATTTCTGTAAAGTCAACAAGACAGCACAAGCTGCTCAGGAAAGCTGCAAAAAAATTCAGCTACATTAGAGCCATTAATGTTTTACAAGATGATTCTAAACAACGGAGAAGTCTAAGGGACTAAAAGCAAGTGCAGTGAATTCAACTGGTTAGTTTGAAACAGACATTAACCAGGGACTGCTGTTCTTCTCAGTGACGTTTACATTCAAACTTACTGCAGTTTGCCTTCAGTAGAAAACGTCTCTGAAGACTTCTCCAGGAAGAATTTTCTGAATTATCTTTCAGCTAATTTCTAAGTATTTCTGAAAGGATAATGGCCTTTTATTTCAACTTCATCCACAGTTGACGTTCTTAACTCAGCTTCCCACTTTAACAAGTCAAATATGAGGGCTTCCACAGAAATAAGCTTTTTAAAATAAAAACCCTATAATTAATGTTTTACATTGTAGATTTATCACCACATATGATCCACACTGGCAGAGGAATACAGTGCTCCTCTTAAGCAGAGCATAGATGTGCATACTTTAAACAGGGCTGCCCCACAGGCCACACAGTAGCTGCATTCAGTTCATCATTTACTGCTAACAACTGTTCCCAACATACAAAACCCCACTGGTAGTGATGGCTCTCTCATATGAACCCCCACCTGCAATCACAAACATCAGGATCATCCAACTAATTTCATGTACACTAACCACTAGGTGCCAGAAGAGCTGGAATACTATCATAGATGCTAAGGCCTCTAGTTAAATCTCTATTCAGTGTACAGTGGGAACACGAGGAGAAAAAATTGTTCATGAAAAAGCATTATATGGAAAAGAAAATAAAAACAGAAGCGGAGAGTAACGTGACTTTGAAGAAAAACTGCAGCATTGCTCTGCATGTAAACACAGGTGTAACAAGAGCCACAAGAGATAAGGTCCTGCATCTACTTCCTGTCAGCTCATTCCTCACCAGTGTGTGAGGTCATCTTCAGCTTTAGTTCCAGTAATATGATGACAGAAATGGAAAAGCACAGTTAGGTCACCTTAATCCTCTCTCCTTCCTCATCATTACCTTCAACAGTGCAAATCTGCAAAGTCATATTCTTTGGTAATACTTTTAATGGCCTCAAAAATTCTTCAAGTAACAGAAATACTATCTTGATGGTAGCCTATCTACCGACAATTAGCAGTGAGGAAAACTGTAGAGACGGAGGGTTGTGATCACAGCCAGACACACAGTGTGGGCAGCCACTGGGTAAACATATCCCCAACAGTTGTGCCAACAGATCTCATCTCTGACATTCAGTGCTCATAACAATCCTGTTTTGACCCTCTCCTCAGGAACACCGAGGACCATGGTTTTTTTTTTTAAAAGTCTAAGTTTATGCCACAAAGTTCCCATTTAGCCAACTGACTCAATGTGCGGCCTGTACAAACCAGGTACAGTGCAGTGGTTGCATACTATTGCCACAATGAAATAGAAGTACTATGGGAATTCCAGTTTCAACATTGCAAAGCCTTCAGATCATCTCAGTTTGAAAAGGATAAAATAAAAATGTTTCTTTCTGCCTCAGTCTAATCTTGTGACTCTCCCAAGGGATGTGAAAACCAAACTGCCTTTTTGCCAGCTTGTGCATTATCATTTGCTTAAGAAATGCTCCTGCAACCAGAGTAAAATATTTTTAGCTTGTGGTGCGTGAGCTAGATCAAACTCTCCCTCTGCCACAGTGTTAGGAGGGAAATAACACTGAACACAGGAAAGAGAGATGATACAACTCCAAAAAATATAAAGGAAACATTAAGTATCATTTTATAAGTAGTTTTCTTGACCATGACTTTAATACCAGTGTCATAGTGTACTCATCCATAAAATATTAATCACAAAGGATCTGAAGAGATGCAAGTTATTATTTGCAGACCACTCGAAGACTCTCCATTGAATAAGGACATATGTGCAAACTGGTGTTTCACCCCCCTTTTGTAGACTTGACATTCCAAATTATTGTACAGTCTGCCTTCCTGGGCAGAAAGTGAGAACACTTGCATAGGCTAACATGAGCCTTTGGTGCTGCCCTAGAAGCCATGTAAAACACAGACACATTACTGTGATTGGCACTGACAAGACACCATCACTCTTCATAAAATGCCTTTCACCCTCCTCCTGTGCAACACGAAGCAGCAAGCTGAGTCAATCACATACCTCTCTGAGGCTAGAAGGTTTAAGAGTGCATGGCCACATCTCAACTGATTACAACAGACTCCATAACAGTGTTATTGTTCCTTCTCTTGAGCTATCTGAAGTAATGGTGAAGATGTTGCTTAAGGTGCCCAAGTTAATCCGGGCAAGCTTAAGCAGTTTAATAGTGCGTCTTTGCTAGTCCACTCTGGATGCAGGAACTGTTGCACGAGCAGCTCAGCAAGCAGATGCTGAGGTAAAAGCCCACTCTTAAGGATAATAATCTCTTTAACTTGGTACATCAGGAGCTGAAAAGGGATCCATGAACAAGCCCTGTTCTCTAACGCCCTTCTGCCAGGCAAGATCTGCTACTGGCTGGCACCTAGGGAAAGGAGAATTCTATTTCCTACCCATGTGCTCGTGGATGCAACACTTGCGCTCTCCTCTATACTACAGTAATTGTGTCAGAGGGCTCTGAGGCCACAGCATGGACTTTTGTGTCTCCAAAACTACATCTGGAAACCCCATAATCTGGCCTTTCCTGATGAATCAAGTACTAATATTGCAGACCTTGCCATTTTACAATGTTATAAACACAATGGATTCAAGTTGTTACTCAAGTTTTCACAGATCATCTATTTGTAAAATGACTGGCATAACATTCACAGTTCAAGAAGGAAAGACCTAGTACATGCATATTCTTATTTCAGTACAGCATCTACAAACATTACTCATCCTCTATTACCATTAATCTGTCAGTACCTGCTTCAACCAGTTAATCCCTTTGACTTCTCCCAATCTGCACCTTGTTACTATATGACATTTCATGTTTGTAAGAACAGGACTTAGGCTGTTTCAAAATGGCAGCAAGTAATTTACATTGGGGCTTTGTTAAAAGGACACCAAGGATCACTAAGACCAAATGTAAGAGCCGGATCAGAGGAGGTTATAAAAAATTCAGGTGTCAAGCACTGCTTCTTTTATCTGACAGGTACTATTAAAAGGTCATACATCATTCTGTAGCACAGAAAACCTGAACATGAGAGACACGGGTGGAGTTCAACACTATGAACAAGGCACCTTCTTCCAACGGATCACCTACTTGCAACTGACTGGACAGAACCAAATTGAAGCTCCAACTGATCGGTTTCTTTACCAGCAGCCAAGGACTCATACAAAAACATATGTAAAGTTTCAATCAGGCAACAATAAATTTCAGTACAATCAAAGATATTTCTCAATGACAAGAAAAAACAACGGCTGGCCTTACTTTGCACACCTCTGGGTTCAATGCTAAGGCTGAAGACTTTTATCTTAGAAATTTCCTTCTCAGAGTAAAGTAACAAAGAAAGTCCTTAACAAAGAAAGGACTATTAATTATTACTAAAAATAACAACAGTCTTACGTGTACTCACTTCCTTTATCCAGAGGAGTTTAGGCGGCTGCATTTCCACAGACATAACTCCCCCTACGTAGCTCAGCACCCTATGCTGCGTTGCATTGATGCGCTCAACTTGACTGACTGCACGATGGTCCATCCACATAATAACATTTCTATAGCTCTGTCCTTGGGAAAGAGGAAAAAAAGCAGACACTATTGTAGGCCTGGTTTAATCTCATGTCAGTACTGTAAGCTAAACACTGTAAGCTACTTCATACTTTCACTTTCACATGGAAAAATCAAATTGTATTTGCATAAATAATCCACAGTAGGTCTGCAGAGATAAAATTCTGTCCCTCTGAGCCAACTTTAAGACACGCTGAGCACTAAGAATGCTGACAGAAACCCATCAGGCCTGTGAACACCCACAAATTTCCAAATGCCATGCTGTTGTAGACTGTATTTCATTCAAAGAACCAAATGCCTTGACAAAGTAGACATATTTGGTTAAAAATATAGAGAACCATTTTGGTGACTAAGAACTAAAAATGTGACAAAATCTGAGCAATTACATTATAAATGGAAAATTACTCAGCTAAGGCACTAAGCTAGGTAGTAACAGGGATTCTCTTTCTAATTCTGTTGAAAGAAGAAAAATTATCCCAATTCCTCTCAAAAATAGAGTTTCAGGGGAGTAATTTGTTGCAAAGCTTTCATTTTGGACGTGGAAGGGAAAAGCATTCAGCAAGTCTGTGTAATGCATGAGCAGACAGTAATGCAGATGACACTTAGATTTCTCTCTTGCTAAGTACACTGGACACTCCATGACACAGCTGCTCATGCAGAACTTTGACAGCATACTCCAAGGCAAAGCAGAAGTATGTGGCACATCAAGATTTCTAACATGGTCTGAAAAGCAGCCTAGAACTGAAAGACTGCTTGAAACTGCAGCTGAGTGAATTCTTGTCTTCTTACTTAACAATGGCACTGTGTAAACTTGAAGTTCTTGGGGATATCTGAGGACAAAAAAGAGACCCAAATTTGACTCAGTGGATCAAACTAGTGCCAGACTTCATTAGGGGTTGAAGAGGTTGTAAGACTCTCCAACTGAAAAATGAATAGTCTCATCTAAATTTTGTGAAGGATATTTTGGGGTCAAAGGTGACTGAAAAACATGAGATGACACATCTGAGAACAGAAGGGGAACACACAGAGTTGTGATTATGGCTCTGGAACTACTGATCGAGCACACACCTAATCTGAAAAGTGATTTACCAAACAGCAAAAGTGCTTTGCAGACTTCTCTTCAGTCTTCTTAAACTCTCAAAAAATAATGACAAAGTAAAATGTTTAGAAAAAGGTCCCCGCCTGTTTCTGAAGTTTAGCACTGCCCCAGACAAAGACAGAAAAGCAGCAGAACAAAATACACAAGCTGGACCTCTTGTCTGCAGCTCCGTGACAGAGTAGGCAGATAGAGTAGACTAGCACCAGCATTTTTCACATTCCTCTAGCTAGAGTGGAAGGGCATTTATATACACTATAAAAGTTGTGATTTAGTAAAGTCTGAAGACAGATAAAACATGCAGAAAAGAAAACTTAGCATAGATATCTCTAAGTAGACACCTTGGCTCAGTGTCTTGAGCCAAGATGAATGAATTTGATTTTAGGATGCCAAACATTTAGCTAGACAGTAAGCAAGTTACATGGGTCATGGGTTGTGAGTAATTCTCATCTCAAATTTAATTTTGCAGTAGAATTAAAATAGTAATATCAAGAAAAAATAAACTCTGTTAACAAAGATTTACCATCAGCTATCTCTCCAAGAGAATCAACCCCATAGCTCAGCATTGCGTTGAAATCGTAATTTCACTCCCATCAGTGGCAAAACACGCGACCGACACCAGTTTCTGTGCTGAGCCCTACCTTCACAGTTGACTGCCAAAGGCTGGAACTGCTTATCCACAACAACAAGGGAGCATGTAGCATCAAATCCAACCCCTCGAATCTGGCTAGCATCTACTCCAGAGACAACTTTCTGCAAACGTACGAAACAGACACAAATATATCCATGTATGTGTGAATTAATGAGTTCAGAAGGCTAATTACATCGTAGAAATGCAAGCTCAAACACCAATTTTCTCGAGAAATTGTTAATATTCAATATTCTTTAACACCTCAAATAGAAAATAAACCACAAATTCCTTGGCTTATTTCAAAGGTCCATGAAAAGTTCTTTAATAGCTTTTTAATCTTACTAGCCATAGTCGGGAAGGAAAAGCATAAAGCACAAACATATGAGAAAACAATGGTAAAGGACCAATGTTCATTTCCTCCCTTTTCTAAAAGCTTCGAGTTGAGCTACATGGGAAATACGGACATATGATTTAGTGTTTGCAAGTGTTTGCATCAATTACTTCACCTATTTCCTTAGAACTTATTCTAGAATTGCTTTGGTTATATTGTGCCACAGTTTTTGGTCTGGCAATAATGAAGGTTCCCAAAAAAAAAGGGTGGTCAAAATGTGTATCAGCAGTAACTTAACCCCACTGCAATGCATACCCTTTCAAAAGCTCTGCTCCAGATAGTTGAGATGGCATATGTAGTGCAAGATTTCAAACCCTCAAAAAAAACCCACCACCACAAAAGGTCTGAACTTCACGGCTTTCAGCAGCACTGGAAAAAGCAACACAACACCCACACGGATTAAGTGCCAAGTGAGGCTGCAAGACACCTAAAATGCAACCCGGTAATAAATTGCCACTTCTCAGCAACAATAAAAATATCGCTATTTTAAATACTACCATAACAAAACACTTGCTACATTGCCAGTCTCTCACTGGCTGTGTAAAACTATAGTTTCAGAGACCATACTTTATTTCTTACATATAGGAGACTGTATTTTAAGTCATCCAGAGCAGGAACAAAGCAATTCACAAAGAGAAAAACCACACAAGCAGAATAAAAGACTTGGTCTGCAGGCTGCTTTTCCCTATCAGCCTGCTACTCCCTCCTTTTTCTTCCTTCCCCCTCACCTCGTCTCCTCCATCTCAGGGCATTTCTGCAGAGCCAAGCTCATTAATGTTTGAAAAGGCTGATCAATAACAAGAAATGGGTGAACTGTCCATCTGCAAATTACCAAGAATGTAATGAATATTTGAAAAGCCAACCTTAGAACATGGAGCAGGCTGGGGCTTTATTAAGAAAGATGGAAAGGACTTCATGTGCGCTGCCAAGCCAGGTCACTAGTTTACTTTTACCACCGGCAAGTACAGGCAGATCCTTGGGACTAGAAGATACACATTCTCCCTTATGCTATTGTTTATTAAAGCTTTGTTTTATGCTCGATGCTACCCACCAATGTATATAGTACTTTTTGGTCTTATAATGCTGGATCCTCATCTCCAGTGACAAACGTGTTAGGCACCATCCAAACCAAATCATAACCACCACACCTTTGTGACTCCAGTGCAGCACAATAAACATCCTGAAATATTACCAGGTTCTGAAGAACCCTGAGTGTACAAAGAAGTGTCTCATGGCTACAATATACACCAGCAAAACATATCCCACAGATATGAATGCCAAAGGCAGTGGGTAGATCCTGCCCCTGAGCTAACAGTGCAAAGGAAGACTTTTCATTCTATTTTCAGTTGTAGCACAAGCTAGTCCTCTCTGGTCTTCACCTCCACCTCTATGTAAAAGACACGGTGAGACTGACAGCATCAGCCACATCTTCAAGTACCTTTAATGAATGAGCACGGCGACAAGTTAACAGTAATACAGCATGCACAGACCTGACTGTTAATGGCCAGCAACTGAAACACCTTCAGCCACCTGCAACACATCTCCTTTGTTTCATTTTCCTTCACGTACCTTTGTGACGGAGCAACAAGCAGCCCATATGTCTGCAGAGGATTGCTCATAGTGGTCTGGCTGGGGCTCCCAAATTTGGATTTGCTGCTCTGCATGTGCCACTACTGTCCCACACCTGTCCACCAAAGCTGCTCGAACACTTGCTGACCCAACATCAATTCCAACATAGTACTTTTCTGGAGTCTGTTTCTTACTGAGCATTTTTTATAAAACCTGTTGGGGGTGGGAGGAACAAAAAAAGCAGTTATAAACAAATAAAATGACTGATGAAGGAAAACTGTGCTGAACAGGACAGGAGAGGTGCTCTACAGGCAGTTTATTCAGTGAGTCTTTTATGATGCAAGTCATCACTCAGCATGTTTCAACTGAGCTCTCAAGACTTGCACTAGTTGTACTGTTTTGCTTTGAGCGCCTGTATGCTAGTCACACGGCACAGAAGCTCTTGAAAAGCAAACTATAAACTTGAATGTAAGAACATGCAAGCTCTGGTGCCATTCACACTGTGGTACAATGAAGGAAATGAGCTGTGGTCATAAAGTATCACAACTACATGAGGATAGAAATAAGGAAGGAAAGGGTACTGTTCAAAACTCAGCAGCAATCAGGAGCTGGTGTTCTACACAGAAAGAGCATTTCAACCCTGAAACTCCTGGAGTTTCTTGCTGATTCCTGGTACATTGGATTCACTTCTGCACAAGAGAGCAAGAACCAGCACAGATATGTCACTGGTTCAACACAAACTGTACTCCAGAGGGATGTGCCTGGCTCCACTGAACCCTGACCTAAAAAGGAACGAGGAGCCACGAGCTGCTGCCTCCTATAGAGCCAAGCAGCTAACAAGCTGAATGAGACAGTACATCAGGCTCGATTTCTGGTGAACCTGAAACCAGTTTCCTCTCCCCAGAAAAGCGATATGTTACTGATAGTTAAAGTAACACAGTCACAGTCTGGTAGATACTGTCCAATTCTGAGCACTGGTTAGATTCTTAAGAGCTATCCACCAGCAATCCACACAGGTTTTAAGGTTAATAAAAGATATGTGCTGAAAATACCCTTCCAGAGTATCCCAGCAAAATCTCTGCCTACTCTCCTAACAACTTACATGTACGAAGAAGGGTCAGTGGATTTAATTATTCACAACCATTTGCTTATTTCACTACTTGACATTAAACACAGTGACAAATGCACTGGCACTTTCTCACAATCTGTCTTTAATTATTAGTTAATATTTACATTTTAATAATCTGAGAGAATGCCAAGTTAGAGCTGAAACAGTATTCAAAACATCAAAGTACCAAGTGTAGTGCTTGTACGAACCTATGAAGTCTCTGAAACACACAAACCTCAGCTGACACACAGCTTCTGATTTCCAGAAAACGAATGGATTGCTTATAATTTGATGAATACACAGTATTTACAGAGCACCGAAATGGCTCTACTTAAAAACAGCTCAACGCTCCCAAAGAAATGATCTGGATGACTTCAGTGCATGTAAGATGGGTTGGTTAGAGGGAGGGGCATATGGAAAGGGAGAAGATTTGGAAAGTTCTGTTTAGTAGAGTATGACTACTCATATTTCAAATTAATTATTTTCTTTTTTTAAGTAACTAGTGTTCAGTGACAAATTATACCCAAAACAGTGGAACAGGAAATGGGGAGGTCTTCTTTCTGCTTTCAGATGCCACTAGCTGATCATAGCACTGATCACAGCATTTTACTCAACTTTGGAAGACACGGCTTTTACTTCTTTTACTTCTATAAGACACAAAATCAAGCCTTTTTTTTTTACCCCCTTCCTGAAATACATTCAGTAACGGTCAACATCTGTCTTTGGGTGTCAGCTTGACCACAGTGTTGGCACGACATAAGTCTCTGTTCACATCTGTGGTTTGCCTGTAACCACTGCTGTTTGTGGCTATGATAAATCCTTTGCAAGTAGCAAGCGAAATAAAGAAGAAAAAAGGAGGGGAGACAGTCCCATACCTCAGAAAACTCCAACAAGTAAACAAGGTAACAGCTGAATTAGGACAAAGTTTCATTTGCATTTAAATCAGTGTAAGGCAACACTTTCACTAAAGAAACCAATCCAGCTCCCTCTCATCCTGCCCCTTAAGTGGTTAGTGGAAATGTAGTTGGGCTCTAAAGATCTGTTCACAGAATCTCTATGGTTGGAAAGGTCCTCCAAGATCAAGTCGAACTTTCAACCCAGCACCTCCATAGCCATCAGACCATGTCCCAAAGTGCCACATCTACTGCCTTCTGAACACCATCCCAGATGGTGACTCGACCCCTTCCCTGGGTAGCCTGTTCCAGTGTTTAACTCCTGTTACCAGAACCTGTCCCAAAGCATTCTCCTGTACTGGCTGAATCTGTCATTTCACTCTTAAGCCACCACTGTTGGGAGCCAAGGACCAGTATTTGGTTTTTCACTTGGACAGTATCAGTGTGAAGGAGTTCTGCTTATCACTAAAGCCCCTGAGCATTATCACACTGCATTCTGCATGCAGGGCCACCAGGGGAGCTGGTACTGATCATTAGCTCCCAAAAAAATCAGAAACTAGAAAAAAATCAGAGCTATAAAGTGTATTACTGGTGGTACTAGTGGAAACACTAGCTGCTCTGTTTCAGCATGCCAATTCTGCCTGGCAGATTAGGAGCAATACACACTAATCTTGTTAGGCAAGGTCATCTGTTCAAGCAATGAGCAATCAGCTAAAAATAATGATGTGCCATGAGACTAACACCTAAGAATATTGGCAAGAAAGCTTACTTTATTTTCTTGGCCTTAGTTCTGTGACCTGGTCAGCCTAACAAAAGCTAATGCCTCTGTGACAGAGGGCAGTTCTCCTGATCTCTGTGATGAATCCCACATCTGTCAGCTGAGAATACTTACAGCTCTCTGCTGCTTCCTCTGAGCCCTTGGCTGTAAAAGCACTTTTAAGATGTTCTTTTCAACAGATGATGTTCACTTTTAATTGTGCACTCCATCATCTCAAAGTTTAAAAGACTGGCTCCAGATACTGCTAGCAAGAAATTTTACTATAAAGAAATTGCATAAGACTGTTTCTGATCCTATCTCACAAATTTTCCTGGTTTTCCCTGTTTTGGCACTGCCTGTAGCTGCTGACTCATAAAAAGATGAGAATAAACCACAGGCTGCAAACCAGATTTTCACTTTAAAAAAAAACCCCAACCAAACATGGGCAAATCTTTGTTACTTATTCTTCACAAAATTCAAACAGCACAGGGAGTACTTTACATCCTGCCTCCTCCTCACATACACACAGTATTACTCTAAATTTTTCTTTCTGTTCCTTGTATGGCAGCCTTGATTTTAGCTCACTAATGTGTTTTGCTATTTTGAGAACAAACTTAACAGATGTTAGAGAATTAAGCTCATAGTACCTCCTACTCACCACTTAAAATTACAGCTTTGCATTGGATTCTTCCCACCAACATTTGAAACCTGGAACCCAATCAGCTCATGTAATGTTTACTTTCCTTTTTTCCTTACTAAGCAACTAGGATGTGCATGTTCGAGGGCCTGTGCGGCAAGCACAGTTTGCTTACATGCTCAAAAACTATTAGTCTGTGCTTATCCACTGCCTTACTTCTGTAAATCAGTGGACATAAAAGAGAGGTGATAACTAGCCTTTCTCTGTGTAAATCTCACCCAGATTTACAAAGTGATGCTTGCGTATCTCATGAAAAAAGGCTGAAAGTAAATATTCATCCCCTCTGCATGCACTAAGTCATCAAGGCTGGTCGAAGTATAACATCTCTGCGATAGGATCTGACCTGCTTCCAACGAGAATTCAATGCCAAGGCTGCTTCTGGAATACCAAGCACTTGGCATGTAATCTACTTGTCAACCAGATCCATGAAAAGCACTGTCATCTCTAGGCCACCAATTAGGGACTGGAGGTATTTCTAGAGAACCTAAGAACTCAGCAGTTTAGACAAAGCACTCGAGTAAGAATTTTAAAGAGCAATGTTGTCATTCAGTTCGGTTTACACCTGTGATTCCTCTGCTACAAGAGGAAGCTCCAAATCAGAAATTAAGAGACACTTTTAACAGGGTTCAGAGGTAGAAGCAGGTCCTAGCACAAACTTCTTGGTGGAATCTGGACACTAACGTGCATCACTATGTGCAGAGAAAACCTTGTTGTACAGAAGCATACAGCTTCTGTAGTCAATATTATCATGAGAAAAACATATTAAATATATTGTCCTAAAGGTCCAGCCAGGTCAATAATTCAAATGCAATATTCCGAACAAGGTACCAAAATATCTGATGCATGCATGATGCATGTTTACAGACTTTCAAAGCAGTGGTACTTTCTGCAACCCCAAGTACCTAACTCTTGAAATCTGGCTTCTTGCAGCCAAGAATAAAGGCCTCCAAAAACTGAATAGAGCTTTGTCTGACCACTGCAGAATTAGAGCCTCATGTTTACAACTTCTTTGAATTTGCAGAGAAGGAGAGACATGTCCAGCTTGAGTGTGTTACTCCATGACTGTAACTCCTAAGACAGGACAAGAAGGCAAAATTTCCTGCAAGCCCTAAATCAGCAATGGCCTCTTTCTCGGCAAATCACAGCAGGGACGGAATAGCTTTTCAAACAAGCATTTATGATCAAAGGGCTACAGTGTATGATAAATATTTATAAGGTCCATTAACTAATAGTCTGTATAAATATTATTCAAAATGTGTGTGCTGGAAACCACAGACTTCCCAGCTTATCCTTTAACAAATGTGCTAGTTTTCCCATATTGGCAATGGAGGGGTGAAGCAGTCATTTACAAAAATATTTCTTTTTCTAAAAAATAAAGAAAATCCTTAACATTGTTTACTTTAATTTAAAGGGAATGACTTAGCAACCAGATGCCTGTTTCATTACAGCTAACGGCTAAACTCAGCCTGTCCCACCTTACTTCACGAGTATCAAACAGGACAGGTATACCTTGCTCCTAAAGCTACAGCACAGGGAGGCCACACACTCACTCAGACAGTCCGGCCAAAGCTCAGCAGGAGGTATCTATCCGCTGCAAGTACACATTCTGTGGTTCCACGTGCTTAAATACAAGGAAACAGAAATCACTGGCAGGTCTCCGTTAAACTTTGATCTTTGGAACACTGCAGGCTGCCTAGACCCAGCAACTGTGGATCAACAGTGAGTTTTTGAGTGTGCAGCTGTGCATTGCTGTGAATTATTGAGAAAATAATTAGGAGGCTCAAATGAGGCTACATAATCTTAGTGTGACATGATCTAAAGATGTCAAATAAAAGTTGCTTCTCAGTTGTGGAAAGGATAAAAGTAAGAAGCGGCTTTGACATTATATTGGAAATTCAGCCCTTTGTTGGCTTTCCACATTACAGTAAAAGAACTGAAATGGTGGCAGTGGAGTTGCAGTCTTTTCTGGAAGAGAGTGAACTCCTGTTCATCTTCCAGGACCTTTAATTCCTGCTTGGATGTGAAGAGACAAGGCACGGGTCTGCGTGGGAGTGTGGAAGCAGATGGGGAATTCTAATGCTGCGTTGCAGGGCAGTATTAATGTACAGTAGTGCCCTTAAACACCCAAGGAACTATGCTACAACTATCAACTGTTTATTTTTCAGCTACCCAACAGCAAACAAAACAGAACCAAGGAACAAAAGCAAACCTTGTCTCCCCCCTTCCCTTCTCAAAATAGAAACAGGTACATGCAGATCTCTATCTCAGGAATGTGAGGACTGGGTTAGCAATAGGAAAACAGGTAAAAAATAAAAAACAAGCAGGAGAAAGTAGGCTTCTTCACCAAATCCACACTCTTCTGCACTACTTCGTCCATTCTCTGGTAAATCCTATGGACTTTTCTCATATCCCAGAAGACAAAAAAAAACCACCTTCAAAAAGTAATTTTAGTAATAGAATCAGATACTCTCAGTCCCATAACACCAAGACTGTTTCACCAAAACCTCCCCACTTGTCCCCCCACCCCCTACATTGTAACATAGCCTTAACAAACTCCACCAGAAAACTGAAAATTCTACTGCTTTTTAGTATCTCCTTTTAGCTTGGAAAAACAGAGACTGAGGGGTTACCTCATTAATGTTTATAAATATGTGAAGGATGGGTGTCAAGAGGATGGAGCCAGGCTCTTCTCAGTGTCATCTAATGATAGGACAAGGGGCAGTGGGTGTAAGCTGGAACATAGGAGGTTCCACATAAATATGAGAAAGAACTTCTTCCCAGTGAGGGTGACAGAGCACTGGAAGGGGCTGTCCAGGGACAATGTGGACTCTCCTTCTCTGGAGACATAAAAACTCGCCTGGATGTGTTCCTGTGTGACTTGGTCTAGGTGATCCTGCTGTGGCAGGGGGATTGGACTAGATGATCTTTCGAGGTCCCTTCCAACCCCTAATGTTATTTGATTCTCTCTATAAATAATTCACTACGTACTAACCTTCTGTAATGTCTTTCCATATCATTTTTCTTTCCTCTCTCAGTGTTCAAGATAAACCCACTACTTCATCACCACTTTTTGCCCTTTATCTTTTGTATTTAAAATACTTTCAGGTAAAATCAAATCCACCTGCTCTGGCAGAATGCAAGACCCTCTGTATCCAGGTGTAACCACTTAGCAAAGAAATGAAAATGACTAAACAAAGTCTCAGAAATGAGATCCAAAATTTATTTCCAGCTTCTACTGCCTACACAGGTCTTTCACTCATGAACAGCAGAAAGATGTCAGCAGGACCAGTATCAACAAATACCAAGCTTCTAGAAACACAACAAAGTTGTTTTTCTCAATCATCTGCTCTAGAAGAGATTTGTACCAAAACAGAAAAATTATGCTCTCCTTCAGTTCCTCTCTTGCTCTCACATTGGCAGACACAGCCCACAGTACCATTTATCAAATAAAAGGAACATCATGCTGGACCCTGATTAAAGAGAGGAGCACGGGGTCAGACAAACAGTCCAACTGGTGCAGAAATCCTGCCACAAACAGCAGAAGCCATAAGCAAATCATGTGCCTGCACTTTTCATCCAGTAGTACTTCCCAAGACTCCCCCCTCCTCCTCCTCCTCTCGATAGTAGAGGCACTTCCTGAGCCAAAAATTTTATCTTTAAGATTAGGAGACTTTGAAGGCTTCTTGCTCTCCAGATTTGTTTGTGAATCCAGAGAAACTTTTGTAACTGCAGACTACCCTGGTAAGGAGTTAGAAGTGTTGTGTAAACATTTCCCAGCTTGTAACTAGACTGCACAAAAGAAAGAAGTTGAGCTCTCTGCTCCACTCCTTGTCTAACACCAGAAACAGCAAGAGACAGCTGCAGAGAGCAGTTCTTGGGGAAGAGAAAAGTTGAGCGAAGAGCCACCAGAACACAAAATGAGGAGAAAAGACACAGACTACTGGGGAAAACCCACTGCTCCAAATCCCTTCGGGGCTCTCTTGGCCCTGCGTGGAATGGGTTATGACTTAAAAAGCAGGATCTGATCCTGCATCCATTAACATGAGCAGCAAAACTCTCTGCCGTATTAGTAGTCGATGATTAAACCCTTGACAACTTTGAACCTCACAGGTGCTCTCACACACAAGATTTTGAGTCCTTGCCATAACCTACAATTTATCAAAGAGAAGAAACGCTGACTGGTTTAAGCCAAGAAACAAGTCTCAGTCAGGAAAACCCAAGCAATTCAGAAGGTGTACATCAGCACCCTTTCTTCTCTACACCCTGAAAAGGCTCGTTGATACAACTCCTTCGAGCCAGCAATGTGCTGTTGTGGCCAAGAGGGCCAACAGCATCCTGGGGTGGATTAGAAGAGGGGTGGTTAGCAGATCAAGAGAGGTTCTTCTCCCCCTCTACTCTGCCCTGGTGAGACCACACCTGGAGTATTGTGTCCAGTTCTGGGCTCCTCAGTTCAAGAGGAATGTGGAGCTTCTGGAGAGAGTTCAGCGTAGGGCAATGAAGGTGATAAAGGAGGTGGAGCACCTCCCTTATGAGGAGAGGCTGAGGGAGTTGGGTCTCTTTAGCTTGGAGAAGAGGAGAAGGGGTGACCTCATCAATGTCTACAAATATTTAAGGGGTGGGTGTCAGGAGGATGGCACTGGGCTGTTCTCCGTGTCATGTAGTGATAGGACGAGGGGCAATGGTTGTAAGCTGGAACATAGGAGGTTCCACATCAACCTGAGAAGGAACTTCTTCACGGTGAGGGTGACGGAGCACTAGAACAGGCTGCCCAGGGGGGGTGTGGAGTCTCCCTCACTGGAGATATTCAAGACTCAACTGCATAGGTTCCTGTGTGACTTGGTTTAGGTAATCCTGCTGATGCAGGCAGATTGGACTAGATGATCTTTCGAGGTCCCTTCCAGTCCGTAATGATTCTATGATTCTATGCCCTCTGACACTGCAGCTGTATGAATCCCTAAAGCTTTGCTCTGCTAATGACCTGGCAAACAGACACGCCCCAAATGACACTGCAGAATGTTTGAACCTCTGAAAGAAGACACTATCTTGTTTACGTTGACTGTGAGGGACCGGGAAAAAAAGGTCACCTGATTATTACATAAATTCTAGCTCTAACAAGTCCATGACTAGTTGAAAGGATTTAACAGGCTCCAGAATGACTGATCGATCCAAGTGGCTGGATCCATCAGATTATTAATCTAATACTGAAGAAGTTGTTGCTTGTTCCTGTGTCTCCATCGGTTTCACCTATGCCATGCTAGACAGACAGAACAACCAGCTGATTGCCTGTAAAAGAGGCAGATCCTGCACTGGCAATTTTGTCATTGCCTTCTAAGCTATAACAGAAATGGAGAAAAAGTTTTAAAGAAAACAAACCTACACCAAAATACAAACACATCCCTAACGCGGTAATGTAAATTTACAAGATACTTGTTTAAATTCTAAACTAGAATTTGTAGTAGTATGCAATTCAAAAAGCACTGTACAGGTTCATGTAACTATACAGATACTAGCTGGTGAAAGCCAGCTTCACACCAGGAGCATCAGTGCAAGGTGCATTCACTCATCTAAAATCCTGGGTAAGTATATAAAAATTGAATAAATAAAAACCAAATCTGTTAGGCTACTGTGGACACTTCATTAGCTAACCCAGGTAATGACTCTAATTACACCTGTGGATGCCTGTGCTACATAGAACCTGAATCTGGCCCTAGCTGTGTGATTCCATATAAGCACATCAGTACAAAAATAATTTGTTCTGAGTTCCAGTTTTATGAAATGACAAGACATCAAAATCAGCCCTCTGGCTGAAATCCACTGCATTTCCCATCAAGGCTCACACATTTAAGCAACATCTGAACCAACTGTCTATAATTACTCCTGGCAGATACTGGAACACTCAGACCAGTAGTAGATGCAACAGTAAAATCAATTTTTAAAGACATGCCGTAAAGCACTTCTCTCAAGATGCTCAGCCCAGAAGCAAACATGTGTTTCTAAGCCAAATCCACAGTTCACGATACAGTTAGTACAGTTATTTGTTCACTCTTGCATAGTAAGAGCACAAGAAGAATGACAGCCCCAAGTAATCTGTCATCTCAAAATTAAACATTTATTTCGGCTGCAATTCCAAAAACACTAGCCCTGAAGTTCCTGTCACAACTACTGAAGAGGAAGTGAGGCCACACATTAACTTAGGTTAAATGAAACGTAAGCTCTGCACAAAAAACAGACCTCTAGATAAACCATAACTGGTCTACACCCCCTTCTTTTTCATTGCGAAAGAAGCACATCTGCTTATCCGAAGCCAGTGAGTTCTCTCCCTTCTCCCTACATACACAGCTAGGGAGTTTGTTTGTTTTGTTGTTAGCCCACAAGTCTTTTAAGTTTAAACTCCCACAAAGACAAGCCTGGAAGGGGCCTGTACATTTCCTCTGTACTTTCAATGGCTAAGTCAAGAGCTTGCAAGCTTGCTTGCCTCAAACAGTTTAAGTTCACTGATTTTCACAGTTTGTTTTACAAACTGCCTGAGCATCCTCCTGTTCAATTCTGGGAATGCAGAGAGAAAACTGAAGGCACCTCAGGACACCAACCAAAACATATTAATAAGAGCCAAAACCCAAACAATGCTGATCTGAGATTTCTACCAACTACTGGCAACTGAGGACACCAGGGTCTTCGATATGCCACTGACAAGTACCAGGGCAAACGTCCACATGAGTCATTAGAAAAGCCCAAGCTACAAAATGGGAACATGCAGGAGAGTGATTCTGAGGGTCACCTGCAAATCTACTAGTTCTCAGGAAACATTAACTTCTGACAGAATCAGAATAATACTTAACAAAAGGGCATCAAGTGGACTGAGGAAGTATGACAAACAAAACAGAAAAGAATCCTTATTTGGGAAGATGCTGGTTTCTTCAGAAGAACCCACAGTCTCAAATAATAACTCAGCTGTAGAGCTGTTAGAAACACAGGACAGAGCAGCTAAGAATACACAGAAAAACTTCCCAGCACAGTATGAGTTTATTTAGTCTCTCCTGACACTATAAATTTGTTTCTGCCCTAATTCTTGCAGTTGGGAACAGCTGTACGTACAACAACCCAATTCCCTGTTTCCCTCTGTCATACTCATATCCCAGGCACCCTGCCCAAGAACAGAAAAAAGCTCCTTTTTTTTTACCATATGCCAGGACATATTCCTGAAGGGAGCCATTCACATTTAAAGACACTTCTAAAAATTGGCAAATGGTCTTCAGGGATGAGGGAATACACAAGGAAGAAAAGCAAGCAGGCCACATTCACAGTCATGTATCTATTTAGTACTAAGAACTTCAGAGGTGGCAGGGTCCTCTCTTCTTCTTTCCTGGCATTTACTTCTTAGGTATTCTCCAGAGAAGAAGCACCGATACTAAATTTATTAAACTAGCTAACAAGTCCCAGGCACCTCAGTAAAGCAAGAAACTGCAAGGTCACCAGTTCCTAAGTGGTGCACAGCACATCATTAGCAATGAACAGCCATTACTGGGAGGTCTGGAGCCAAGTAAAAGTAAACTCCACCAGGTTATTGGGGTGGGCTCATGCGAGCCCACAAGCTTTATAGAAGGCAGGAGCAATTGCCTCGTGAAGGAGAAAGGGCTGCAAGGTGTGCGAAAGCAGAGCTGCAAGAAGAGGAAGCAGCAATACCTGCGCCAGAAACACAAGGCTGTAAACTAAGAACCTGAGTAAGAAATCAATTTAAGGAAATCACTCACGGATTAATCTGGAGGATTAAGCAAGTATGTAAGTGATGTACATAACCCATCAGTCTACGTCAGGGAACCGCAGCACTACCATTTAAAGCCCAGAGAAAAGCAACACGTGAAGTGTGAACTCCAGCACAGGAGGCAATGGGAGGAGGCAATGAGCCCCGCCACAGTCCTGTGGAATTCCTCAGGGTTCTCCCAGAGCTACCTGGAGTCTGTCGGTGCAAGCAGGCTGTGAAAAAGCGCAGCCCTGTCCTCATCAAACATACCTGTTATACACAGGCAGTGCTGAGAAACACCATAAAAGTAAGTTGGGAGAGGCTGAGAGCTCACAATACAAATCCCACAACACCCGACTAGCTACACCACACACAGGCTCTCAACAATTTAATGGCGCTGCCAACAGGCCCAGGGCAGGCCGCGGGGAGCCTAGGGGTGCAGCGAGCAGGGCTCCCTGCGGAAAAAGCTGGGCTCCGGCGTTACACACGACTCTTTAATTACAGATTAATTAACACTTAACCAGATTGGGTTTCCCAAGCAGCGGCCCCTCAGAGAGGGGGAAGCTTTGTCTATGACACCGTCTCTTGCTCATAGCGGGGCTGAGGGGCCCGCGCTACCAGCCTCAGGGGCTCGGCGCCCACCCCGCCGGGCTGAGGAGGGAATGGGGTTGTGCGGGCCCGGCGCGGCCGCGAGTGGTTGCCACCGGCTCTTGGCGAGCGCCAGTCACTTACTTGTCCAGACTGACACACTACAAGTGGCCGCGCAGCGGGCAACCGCGCTTTTCCTGACAGGGCAAGTCCCTCAGCGCCGGCCGCTGCCGTCAAACGCGGCGTGATCCCGCTCCCCTCTGGGCCGAGCCCGGCCGCGCCTGCGCTGCGTTGGCGCGGGGAAGGGGCGGTGGGAGCGGCTGAGGCGGCCCAGGTGGCGTTTGGGGGCCGCTGGCTTTTGGTTCGTCTGTGGGGCTGGCGCGTTGAGGCGAGGGCAATTGGGGGGGCAGCGTCTGGCCTTGTCACGGGTTGAGCTGGTACGGGAGGGTAGGTGGGACCAGAGCGTACCACGTCCCTGCACAACCCACGCTGGGAGGAGCAGATGGAAACCCTCACATTCCCTTCACATCCAAACGCTCCTGAAGAGGCCCCAGGGAGCCATCAGGGATTTTTCCCGTTATCCCCACAACGTTCTAAGCAGGAAATCTGAGCAAAAAAAGCTCTCTTGCAACATTTCCATACTGGTCCCACTCGGGCCAAGGCAGAATTACTGCAGGAACAACCTTGCTCAGGGAAAGATGAGTGTTGTCTTGTGGTTAGAGCACAGGGTTCGTGGTCAGGAGCTGTGGGTTCTCATTCCAGCCTCGCCACTGAATCATGTGGAGAGCTTCACTAGTCACTGTGTATTAGAACCAGTCAGTAATTTTCCGTTGGAATGGGTTTCTGATGGAAAACACTACAAAACCAAAATCTTCTGGGTGAAAATTAACTTTCTGTCAGGGCTCCCTTACATCTAGCCAGGGTAGGAAAGGACACGAGAACCAAACTGAAGGATTTGGAGTTTTCTTGCAGTAGTCCACTTGTTTTGCTTTGAATAGACAGATTTATTTTATTTAACACCACCCTCCTGACTGTAATTCCAAGTCAGCTCATTGCACAGTGGAAGTCTGTGCTCTCATGCTGTCTTTGCTCCCCGAGATGTCTGTGCTGCCTGTAGTGGATGCACACTTTTCTCTTGTGAGATGTGAACATCCTGATCTGAGTCAGACCGGTCCAGGCATGCAGGCACCTGGCCCGTGGGAACAAATCATAGTGTGAGGCTGCTGCTCTGACCGAGGCAGAGAAAGTAGGGAGTTTGCAGACATGCACAAGCTGTTTCATGTTAGTTCAGTGACCCAAAACAAAGTGCTGTGACTGGGACTACACAAAAATGTTTTGTTCAGCTGAAAAGCAGTAAAATGATGCCCAGAGATATGGACCTGAGTGTGCTTCTACTATCAGGCACCCAAATCCTACAGACCATACACACTGAGCTCTGGTTTACAGTTCTTGCTCTTCACTCTCCCCGCTGGCTTCTTTTCATGTTGTTGTGTTTGGCAATCCTACTTATTAAGATCAAATTTCATTATTTCTGTCCTCCCTATATCCCTAGATCGCTGACATTTATAAATAATACTTGTTCTCCTCCCCCAGCCTATTTGTAGACACAATTTAAATATTCTTCCTTTGTTTTGCCCAGTTAAACATTAACCACTTGCATTTTCTTTTCTAACACCAAGTTTGGGATTATCTAATGAGCCTTCTCTGCACTTGTTTCTGTCACATTTCAACTTTCATTGAATGTGAGTGATCAACATAACACAGAATGTTCAAAATTATGTCTCCTGGTGTCTCGTACAGTGGCAAAAATAATTCCTCTTCTAGTTACACACTGGGATAAATGTTGCCTTTTTTACACTTAGCACCTTGACTTATTCAGGTCTTTCTGCTACAGTAAATCACAAAAAACCACTTAAAACAAATAGTTACCTGTCAGCAAGTCCAGCCAGCACTTTTCCATGTCCTTACACTTTCCTAGCACTCACATGATTTCTTTCCAAGGGGGTGACAAATTAGGATATTTTCAAGAGCAGTTACAGTATCTCCAGCCTCCCAAATCTAAGTCCTGGAAATGTGGAGTTTTTTAATTAAAGAATTAAAACTGAGATTATCACATATTCCCAAGACCGCATGAGGCTTAATTCATTATTCCTCTGAAATATTCTGAAAGCTGAGGGTTAAGAGGTGTTATATCAGTGCAGAATAATGATGATTAATTTGGTGCTTTGTATCAAATGCAGGAAGAGTAGATATGTGAGCAGTGAATCCTCTATAATTTCAAAATCTTCCTATGAACTTGAAAATATCCCATAGACCTTAAATAGAACACAAGGCCACTTGTTTCTGTTGAGAGTGTGCCTGTTGCAGATTTGCTTTAGATATTACTGCTTCAAATAACCTCCCTCTTTTCTGAAGATTCCGGACAGATTCACTTAAAATATCCCCTTTCACCTTTTCATTTCGGAGCAGCGAATGAGAATTCCATTTGAAGTGTGCTTTCTGTGAGATGGGAACATTCTGGGTTTCGTTATTAACATTATCAGCCTGTATTTCAAGCTGTAGGGATGTGGCCTCAGGTAATGTAAATCAGCATTGCTCCGGGATGGCCTGCAGTCCTCTCGACCAGCACCACAGAACAATTTAGTGGTTTTAGATGACAGTTGGCATCTTTGAAATATTCTCTTTTGCAGAACTAGGCTTACTGTGACACTTAGTTACCGGAGAAGAAATCTGGCATAAATCTGTCTAAAAAGACACATTTAATCATATTACTTCACTAGCAGTGGTAACCTTTGGAGGCCAAAGTCCAGACAGGCTGAGAAATGGAAGATGAGTACATAAAGGTGACAATTCCATTAAATGCAATCACAGAGAGAGGTGAATGGTGAGATAAAGACAAATGAGTTATTCTGTAAAGCAAAGAAAATATGTGGTGAGGAGGAAAGAGACAGAATGAACATTTTCCAGCCTTGTCAGGGAAACAGTAGTCCAGTCCCACTCCATCAAGACCAACATGAGAATGTCTCTTGGTCTTCCTGGATGTGAGCTCTGGCCCCACATTCCAGCCTGCTGCTGGATGGGGCTTTCTTTTGGGCCCCAAATCAGAAAGCACGGGTACATATTGGTAACATAAACTGCCACCACAGGGAAAACAAATGTTCTTATGAAGGTCCAGTGGCAAACTTTGTCACAGAGAAAGCAGACATTGTTGGGGCATATTGTCATCCAGTATCCTTCAGCGACGGCCTAAGTAGCATCGCTAAGACAACTCACACCACCCATGTTTTTTCAGAGGGGGTGGAAGCTCAGAGTAGCAGCCATGGAGCTGCTTTTCAACATTGGAAATAGAGATCTAATCTATTATATCTAAAAATCTTTATACATTAAGAAGAAAGAAGGATTAAATATAAGTAAATATAAAAATAAACTCTATAACTCTCCTCCTCCCCTCTTTTGCAATTTTATGGCATTTTCAAGAATTTCTATGCAGAAAACCTCATCTAAAGCAAATCCATTTAGTAAAACAAGCAGGAAATCAACATGTTTCACTTCCAGAAGCAGAACTGGAATTTTGAGAATTCAGAAACGTTACCTACTTAGGTGCTACTTAGCACAGTAACTGAAGGGAAGATTTATTACAGGGTCCTTTAACTCTGTGTTACAAGATGCTGGGTGCTGGCACAGGCAGTTAATGCAGGCACCTGAGAGGGGGTTTCAATCTCATTTTTCAGAACACTGATGTAACACTGGTGGAGGAAAGAGAAGCTGGGGAATACTCTGGATGAAATGCTGACCAAGTCATTAGGCTGGGGCTACTCCTTCAGTCAGGGAAGGAAAATAAGAAAGGATTTTTGCATGTACAATAGGTAAAAAGGAGATTGGGGAGGGGGGCTTTTTCTGGTTTTAACAATAGTAACATAATCTCAGATACTGAGCAGCAAAAAAGGGAAACTCCTGGTTTATGTGGCTGTAAATATAGATAGAAAAAAAGAGTTCAGATTTTATCAGTTTGTGACCCATTTCCTCACATTTTGGGCAGCTCACCTTTTAATACAAAAGTCAGAAGCTGATACAAACAAGCATAAAATACTTCAGGCTCCACCAAAATTCCAATGTCTTGCCCAGGGCCTGTTCCTGCCTGCCCTCTTGGCTGGATACCAATATCCTTTATTCTCAGGGAAATCTGGCTTCCAAAAAACCACTTGGCACTCGAGCCAGGCCTGCTCTGTTTTCCTAACATTCACGGCAGGCAGGATGTTTTCTGACTCTGGTACCCAACACTGAGTGTTCCAGACAGCACAGGGATTTTTCTTTTGAAACCACTCTGCCAATGCCGTAAGAATAAGTGAAGAGCTGTGGCACCATGTGTTCCTGGGGGAAAAACAGGATGATTTTGCTGCCATATGGCAGCGCGCAAAGGGAAAACGCGCATGGCTCCTGCCACCTTTGTAAACTCCCTTTGTGCATTTTGATGGTTGGACTTGATGATCCCAAGGGTCTTTTCCAACCTGAATGATTCTGTGATTCTGTGATGTCAGCTGTGCAGTCTTTGACTGGTGGAACAGAAGCTGTATCGGTGAGGGCAGCTCAGAGATGGAATCTTCCACCATAGCTCTATGCCAAAATCCACTTGGGCAAAATCGTGAAATCCCAGTCTGTTGAGCTGAAAATGAATTTCACAAGCCAAGCTGTGAGAATCTCTTGAGTTCCTTAAGTTTCACAATACCTACATCTCACAAAAAATTAGTACCAGAGGCTAAATATCTTTCTGCAACATCCTTTCAAGACTTTTTCCATAGGATAAAGCTAGCGCAGGTGAAGTAGTTTGTTACAGCAGGATAGACAGGGAATGCCAAAATCCAGTCAGTGTGGAGTGGGCTGAAGAAGGCTCAAGCAGCTTCAAGCAGCATGTCCTGCTGCTGGGACTTTCTACAGAAAGCAGATCCTATTTTGCCCTTTGAATTCAGAACTAGTGGAACAGTCAGAGGAGGCAAAGTACCATCAGTATCTGTTAACTCATAAAAAACATTGTTCTCCAAGGGTAAGATTGTTAACTGGAATCCCAACTTCCCAGATTCTAAATAACATGCAGCCTTTCTCTGAAACTCATTGCAAAATGTACAAACAACATTCTGAAGCCAGCACAGTAATCTTTTAGAAACTTAAATTCAACTGGGTTTTATTAGGGGACATAAAAAGAAATCTGTAGGATCATTTAGCCACCTGCAAATCATATACAGATAAACCAGGCAGTGCTGGAAAGAGGAATAAAATCACCATATATGTAGCTGGTTCCTATAGCAGTTAGGTTTTCATGCTCTGTATTCCATCCAAAACAAATTGTCTGCTTATAATTAAAATATTATAATATGTCTGCTTCCAAAAGTCCTCCCTCTAGGGAGATCATTTTATGCCATGGGGCAGATTCAGCCTTGGTGTAGCTTTTCTGATTTTCATGGAATTACTCCATTAATGAGTTTTGCCCAACATCTTACCCACACTGATGCCATTTAACTTTTAAGGGACAGTTACGGGGTTTCCTTCTAACTTGGGCCAAGTCTCTGGAACAAGGAAAGTCTATAAAAGAAGCTGTTGGAGGGATGGTTTAGTGTGGCATTTAGGAATACCACATATTAGAAAATGTCACAGGGTTTATTTTGTACGTCTTACATGTTAGCATTTCTTGCTTCTTTTCCCTTTCCTGGGACGTAACGTTGCCAGGAGGAGGTCACAGCAAAAGAGAATAAAACCCCAAGAAATGTAATGAAACGATTGGACTAGATGATCTTTCAAGGTCCCTTCCAATCCCTAATCTTCTGTGATTCTGTGTAGAGGGCTGTGAGTATAAAGACATTTGTGGATGCAGTTAATTCTATATTTTTGGTTAGGTAGATTAATTTTACTAAGTTAATGCCAGAGCTTGTTGTATTGATTAGCAGAATGTCTGCCCTGCTCAGTACTCTGGAGAAAAATGTAGTGTAGTCATTCTCCAGCATTTCAGGTAACTAAGTATTTTTGCCACGATTGATGTCTCATAGTGCTCTGGCTTTACGCTTTGCATGACAACAGAGATCAGAATATACAGAATGATGTCGAAACCTTCTAACTTCTGTGTAGGATCAGAGAAAAAGAGCCTGGACACTTCCCTCCTCCTGGAGCTAACCTGGTCTTTCCTAAAATCATGCAACTTCATAGGTCATGGCCCAGAAAACAGGAGTTTCCCCAGGTCTTCCTGCCAGTGCTGCACATACCAGGCACCGTGATGGGGGGCAGCTGAAACTGTAATGCTGTCAGAGGTCATGGGGAAGAGCTGAAACGTGATACTGTCAGAGGTCTGGGGGAGATTATCCCATTCCCTCTGCAGTTGTCTGAGCTGCTCAAACAGCATGAATCAAACAGATGCTGAAATTCTTAACTCTTTCAGGAAACATTAGCACTCATTAAAAACTGTATCAGAACCTGAACTACAGAAAGATTAATCAGTCCTGGGTCAAGAGGAAAGAAGGGTGCAGTGGCTTTTGACAGCACTGAAGTGGTGAATGAGGGACCAAATGCTGATGTCTCTTACAAATCAGAATACCCAGTGCATCACATTGAAAACTCCTCTAGACTACGGACATGACATCAGAAGGAAAATGGAAGAAGACAGAACAAGGTACATTTTAAATTTCCTGCTTGCATTCTGATAATCACAACACCTTAGGGTACACAGAGTGGAACAAGCTATATCAATAAATAAAAACATATCTAGAAATATGTGTACACAAGCTACATAAAAGCTTTTGGCACAGACAGCTGCAGTTCAGAGTTTCTTTGCAGTGTTAAGCACAAGAGTAAAATGAAACTGCTTTGAGCAGTCTTTAAATTCACATTCTGATTTGGATTTGAGTTGGTGTTTCTGATAAAACCATCACATCTTTAATCAACTTTTTGAATCAATGACCAGTAAGGGGACATAAAAAATAAAACACATCAGAAATCAGAAACTTCTGTGTTTGTTTTTGCCATTTCTGTCAGCCCCGGCTCAGAAATGTTATAAAGCAGGACAAAAAGGCTGGCAGGAAATAAATGGTCATTGCACTCTTACTGTATGTCTGATTAATATGTAAGCTATTACATGTCTGATTATTTCAAAAGTAGGAGTAGTATGAGACTGGGAACATAACTCCACCCTCGCTGAGAACTGCCAGGATTGTTGTTGATGAGTGTGATCCAAACATGAGAATGGTTTCCCTACCTACAGTATGTTGTAATCATGGAGACAGCATGAGAAGTTTTAACTGACACCTTGTCCTCATCGTCACAACATACACCAAAACATCACCACCTTGGGAGATGCAGGACAGGAGAATTAGGAAGGCAGATAATTACTCCATGGGCTGGAAACATCTCCTTCTCTGGAAACCTGGTCACCAAGAGCCAGCCGCTCACGGACAAGGTGTAACTCTGTCCTGGGGGGCTCAGCACCCAGGACAGCTACGTGTGGTTCCTGAGAGCAGAAGGGCCTGGTCAGAGCCCCCCCTAAACTGGTGACAGGGTTTGGAGAGGGAGGCCAGCGGTCTCTGCCACTTCCATATCTACTCTTTTGCTGTCTCAAAAGGGAATGACGCTTTGACTCTGTCTCCTTGGCGATGTAAATCAAATTTGCCCCCAAAAATCTTAAGGTAAACTCTGAAGGGAGGAGGGAGAAGTTTTTACTGAATGAAGCAAGAAGTAAGTTTTGCAGAATGCAACCTCATCCTTTACAACAACCATCTGGTGGGATAGTGCTGTGCTTCAAATTTACTCAGCTTTTTAACTTCATTTTATTGCTCTTAAATTAACAGGCAGCTCAAAGTTTAATCTGAAACTACTTTGTGTGTTGCTTCTGCCTTAAAAAAATGCCCATCCAAGAATTTTTCACTCAGCACCAAGATTTAGGAAGCAATCTTGATACAGGAGGAAAACTGTCCATTAGAGTTGCTTTGTTTCAGCCTGTTCGTGAAGGGCAAGAGATCCCAGACAGAGTTGTGGATGTGACTGTTCATCATCCTTTGAGAAAATGTGTGTTCTAGTCAGCTCAGTGCTACTTGTGTCACTGAATTTCTAATGGTGTTGAAAACTGACACCAATGCCATGACCTGGAAAACTTAAAATTATGACCCAAGAGCAATGAACCCTTTTAAAAGAATTGAGAATCCAAGACTAAGAGTTCAGCTGCTCCAGCCTGAGCTAGAGGACTGTTTTTCCACGCTGCTACTTGCATTGGGCTTCAAACCAGAACAGTATGAATGCATGTCAGGAATCCTAATGTACAGTGGCTAAAATACATGAGGCTTTTGGGTTTTTGAAACATCAAACCCTTCTGAGTATAAAATATTTGCAGTTTGGTATTGCAAACATTTCCCTCCCCGCTGGAAGGATAATCTACCATAGAGGAGCACGTTCCTCTCAGACACTACCACAAGCCAGTCGTGTTCCTCCAGCTTCTCACCCTGATGAAAACTAGTGTCTCCTTTGGTGAGGGTTGTCTGTGATCGATGGTTCTCTTATATAAATTCCCGTTAAAGGGAACCAGTTCAGAGGTTAAGAGTAAGGCTGCGGGTCTCAGGGGTGGTTTTGGCCTTTTAATCACAGCCTTTCCAAGGCAACCCGTATTGTAGTAGTGGCCCATAATGGTATCTCCACTTGTAAGCTTTTGCACAGAGCCAATGACCACGGAGGCTTAGTGACTGCAAACACTCCCAGCTCAGCTTCCAGCAGTACATCCCAGCCCTTTGCAGCTGGTTTAGCATGAAGAAACCCACCCTGGTACTCGGGGTTGAGTAACAATGTTCTTAGTACGCCCACACGGTATCCTTAATATTGGGTATCGGGAAACCAGGGGATGAAATCAGCTATTACTTTTGGTTTCTAAGGTCCTGAATCTTTTCGGGGGTTGTATCTGCTCTTTGACAACATTTCCCTCACTGCGTTTCAGCCAGGAAGATGGATGTACCTTCCTGAAAGTGAGTAATTCACTGAACCTAGGCCAAACTTTGAGGCAAATCTCGGCCAATTCACTGCCTCAGGAGGAAACCTGGTTTTTGCATGAATTAGATGTGAAAATAAGCAGAGCCTGACTGACATCTTCTCAAGTGTAAGGGTAAAGCCTGGCAGACAGGAGCCTCAGGCATGACAAAAATGAGGAGGAGAACACGAGGCTTCCTGTCTCCCCTCCAAGAGCCAGAGAGACATGTTACACAGAACTTTGGGTAGATGGTTAATTATTTGTGCACTAATTAAATACTGTTTATAGACTGCCTTACATATGTAAATAGATGTAAATGTGCTGCATTTTTTCCTACAGTCTCCAATTAACTTAAGTTTCATTTTAGAGTAATTCCGTACCAACTCGTTTTGCCAGTTCTTCAGCCCAGCAGCTCATGGTCCCAGCTCAAACAGCACCATTGTATTTCTCTGTGGAAAGTTCTGTGCTGGTTGGTAGTTGTTTTAATTCCAGCACAGGTCACATTCTGTTTAGTGATAATTTGATTTTGCATTGCAAGACCCAGATGTACATTAGGGGGTCGCAACCTTTCCATTTATCTCGTAAAGTAACTATTTTTTCCCCAAGTTCCATCAGGTTAAAACAGTTGGCAATTTTTCTCCTTGAAGTGTCCCTTCAGCTTGGCCAAGATATATAATAGATCAGTGTAGCTACAAATGCATTACAACATTAGTCATCAATTAGCTTTAAACCATTGCTGTAATACATCATTTATCTAGCTTGCTGTAGCACTGTTGTGACCATTTAATTTTTTTAAGGCATCTTGATTTTTTAACCTGACGGCTTCATCCCCCCCTTTTGTCTCCCATACAGATATCTCCTTAAGGAACAATAAAAATGAGATTTGTTTGACCTGCACTCAGGGTTCGTTCAAGCAAGATGGATTTTAATTGCTCTGCCTAGTCTCCCAGACAGCTTTTATGTAATATTCCAGACATTTACGCACTGTCTTTTCCCTCACTGTAAGCAGGTGTGTGTGCCTGCAGATGCCTGTAAAGCAGTTCTTACAATTCATTTCACAGCTCTGACAATCCTCTGGGATATTGCTCACTCCAAGGTATCACTGGCATCAAATCAAGGGCTCCAAACACTGCCACTGTTTTCCCTGCTAATACCATTTTCTTTTGTCTTTAACATTCACCTTGTTGTGTGGCTAATTCAAAAAGGACTTTGCTGCGGACTGTGTTCCTTGTGTTGTCATCACACAATGTGGATGAGTCACCTCTGCATCTCCTGGTAGTGAGGACATGGAGAGAGCTTTGTTTGTCCCTCCTCAAACCCACATTGTCCTTCTCTGTCTCCTTCTCTGGAGACTTTCAAAACCCACCTGGATGCAGCCCTATGCGACCTGCCCTAGGTGATCCTGCTTTGGCAGGGGGGTTGGAATGATCTCTAGGGGTCCCTTCCAACCCCTAACATTCTGTGAGTCTGTCATTTGCATTACTTAGCTTTATGGCTTAAAAAGGCTTCTGAGTGAAGGTCAACTAAGATGAAGAGAAGCATGTCTGTGCCACACAGACATTCAGTATATTTACGTATCTCTAACTTCAATTAGCAAGCCATGCGAGCAAGTTATTGCAGTACTGGCTTCTCTGCCAGCTTGGAGAAGAGGCAAAATGAGCTCACATTTGCCCATGATCAACCTTATTTTCTCCAGCTGCTCCAGCAGGGAGAGGAGCATCTCATGTGGAGAGTTCTCTCCCTGCTGACTCTCCTCTTTCACACATGATACAATCTGAGGATGAGGTCCTCTACTTTTCCCTGTTCTTCCCATTCCTAAAAAGGAAAATTTGGCTGTCCTGTAAGTTACCAAATCAGCAGAAAAAAATGGGCCTCCTAAGCAGTTATTTGAGCCTACAGCTGGTTCTGGTCTACTCTCTGTTGGACACACACATGTACTTAATTCCCATTTGTGCTGGATGCCTATTAAAAGAACATATCTGCAAGTGAGGAGGGTCTCTTCCACCGTGTCAATGAGAGTGAAATACGCAATCTCCTATATGCTGAGGGCCAATGTGCGCTTAAAATGCTTGGGAGAACAGCTGGGAGAAAGAATAAGCAGGCTGTACTCTACCTCAGTGTCACTGATCCAACACGCTAAGCTGATCCTCATGGGGAGCACTGCGCTTGCTTCATGACCCTGCCTGCTGCTTCCATGGGCAGGGAAATCAAAATGGGCAGCATTTTGGACAGCACGGAAATGGGGACTGACCTGGCTCCTTCGACCACAGTGTGACCAGTGTGCTTCACAGCAACAAGGCACCACTGGACTGGAAAGGACAATTCCAGTTAAGTGTCCTGTGTGGTGGAGGTGAATATTATGGTGAGTGAGATACAGAGCTGGAGAGAAGCAGTGGAAACTGCCTGTCTTTCCCTGGGAAGCCATAAGGGAGTGGAATAACCCTCCCTGATGATATTTTTCTCCCCTTTTATCTACCAGTGGTGAACCCCAGTCAATCCAGAGACATCCTGGAGTGACACAGGTATATGATGACAGGTGAATCAGAAAACATTTCAATAATAATGAGTTCTGTAGGAGACTGTAGAAGGAAGCCTCATTTTCTTCCTTAAAAGTAAGCAGAACTGCACATGACCGAAACCTACAGTGCATCTTCAAAGTGCAAAGTACAACTGCTCAGCTCATAGCGCTCATCTTCCACCTGCCCTGCCCAAACCAGCACCTCACCTCCATGATCAGCTGCATATCTGGTTTCCCTGTGGACTGGAGAGAGAGAAGCAGCAGAATGTGTTAGATGTCACTTATGGCATCAGTGAAATCAATTCAGACACTACACCAACAGAAGCTTTAGAAGACTCCTACTTGATATAGAAACTATGAATACAGCAGCGACATCAGGACAGAAATGGGAGGTCCAGTGCACACACTTTGCAAATGGAGATATAGTTCTTGATCTCATACACTGCCTTTTGTCCTAGGGCCTGTATATTCACCAATAACACACACCGAGATTTTTTTACTGGTATGACAGAAGCACTGAAAATCTCAACCCATTTATTTAGGACCAGGTTGCAACACTGGAATACTCTAAACCTCTGAGGACTAGATGCAGCAGAGCTGGAGCACTCAACAGCTGTAATGTGTACCCAGCAGCCACAATTGTTCAAGAGAAGTCACATTACTTAGATTAATTGGATGTGTCCAGCTCATCCTGAGTCCACTTAAGCCTTGGCAAACCTCTAGCTCTAAGCCATAACAAAAGTATTAATACAGATATTCCTTTATACTATCCCATTTACATAATGTCTCTCACCTTTGCAACCTAATACTTATTCTTTGGAATTGACTCACATCTTGGACTGGGATGCCAAAACCTCCTAAATTTAGAGATGTTTGGAACAAGAGAGTTTGGTTCAGGCCCATCCACAACAGCAAATCAAACACATGGCATCATCTGTGCAAGTGACATTTTCAGCATGTCCCACGCCTGGCCCGAGCCCATGTTCCTTCTCTTGGTTCAGATTTACAGGATTTGTGCACTAAAAAGCAGAGGTAAATCAGCAGCTAAGGGCCCAACGCATAGATGAACCGCTGTAGGTTGGCAACCAGTGCTTTGGCAGCTTGAACAAGTCTGTGTGTTAACAGAAGAGGGGGTTGTGTCGTACTTGTGCATTTGCATTTTCTTTTCTGAGACTTGGCTACAGGGAACATATTGTAGATAAAGAGACAGGAAAAAAAGAGTGAAATTAAGGCTTGGCACATGCTGCACTTTCTCAGCAGAAGTTTTGTCACTTGTACATGAGTTTAGTTTAAATCACCCCTGCCAAGTGAAGTTGAGCAGGAAGTGTGGAGTTAGCATCCTCTGAGACTGAGGTGCTCTCCTCATTCACAGAACAAGTCCAGCTCAAGAAATGTCAATGAATGCTTCATGCACAAAGCTTCTTCCTTAGAAGACAGTTAGAATTTAGAATTAAAATCATTAAGGTTAGAAGATCATCCAGTCCAACCATCAACCCAACCCCACTCTGCCCACTAAACCCTGTCCCCCAGGGCCGTATCTACTCATTGCTTTGAACTCCTCCACCGATGGCAACTCCCCGCCTCCCTGACCAGCCTGTTCCAACCCCTGACCACTCTGTCAGGGCAGAAATTTTTCCTGATGTCCAACCTAACCCTCCTCTGGCACAAGAGGCCGTTTCCTCACTAGTGACTTGGGAAAAGAGACCGACCCCCACCTCTTCACAACCTCCTTTCAGGTAGCTTTAAAGAGCAATAACGTCTCCTACCAGCCTCCTTCTCTCCAGACTAAACTGTTCCATTTTCTCAGGCCAGACAAGGACTCATCTGTTCCTTGAGCCCTCTGCTTAAATGCCAAAAGGAAACGGCCAGTTCACACTGGGATACCAGGACTGACACTATGCAACTGCTTCTTTAAACACTGACAAGAATTTCATGAGCCGTGTATTTGCAGTAGTCCACGTGCCTCTGAAATCACTGAATCACTGCCTTCCCTATGTCAAAATGATGCCATTCCTGGGCTGTTCTAGCTTCTTCCCACAGATCTACCACGCTTTAGGTAGGATGCATGGCCTGAAAACCCAGATATGCGTTGTAGCACTGACTGACTCTTGGTGACTGCTGGGACAGTGACAGATTGAGTGCTGTCACTAGGAAACCCACACATTACCCCAGGGGGATCAGTTTGCACTCCGGGCTTTCAGCCTTTCAAACTGGATTATCTGTCTGTGCAAAGCTTTTCTCTGTGACCTGAAGAACCAGCAGAGTTATCCTTAATTGAAGGCTGAAAGCCTGACACAATGACATTGCAGAAGAGTGAGGGCTTTCTGAAAACACCCAATGATTTAGAGTAAAAACAGAAAATAACTGAATGTTGTGTACAGATCTGCTCCTCAACTTCCAGAAAATTCATTCTTTTGCCAGGCTTCACACTCAGCCCAAGCCCTCCTCTTGCAAAATCCCTTGGTATCCCCTCTTCTAGGCTTACTGATGCCTCTGCCTCTCCTCAAGTTCTTTCCAGATCCATGCCCATCCAGCACTGTGGCACTCCACAGTGTCTCTCTGAGCAACTGGAGGATGTAACACTTTGTACAACCTGTTCCAGCTCTTCCTACCACATCTTCAGCCCTGGCCAACGTCTTCAGTGAAGAGGGAGGGTGATGATCAGCAGAAGCAGCTGCAGAAGCATCTGGACACAAGGTTAGAGCTCAGTATCTTCTCTTAAGCCCCCTATGTTCACGTCTTAGCAAGCAGAAATGACATCCAGAGATTATATTCTGAAATTATATTCAATTTTTGTCTGTGCTGAGCTGGGAGCAGGGAGGAAATTTCTGCCTGTCTATTCCCCAGAGCATTCTGTCCTCTCCTTTTGGCCTTGCATGTTCAGCCCTGGTTTGGAAGCGGCCACTGGATAGGAAGGAGATTTACCTGAAGAGAGAGAGAGAAAGTGATGACAGCTAAAGTGGGCTGCCAGTTCCCTGTCAGCACTAGACAGGAGGAGATGGTGCACCACTTGGTGAGCCCTCCATCCGTGCTTCTGGAGCATCCAGTTCTGCTGCTCTCTGCTGTGCTGGTTCTCCAACCAGCAAAAACCAGCCTGCAGGGTGCAGGGAGATGAGTCTGCAGCTTTTGTGTTCATGGGAGACCAGTCCCAAAGCACTTTGGTGCTGATGGGAGATCAGCCCTAGAGCACCAGCACCGATTATAACGGTTCCCTCCTTGGCTCTGCCCTCTTGTTTCCTCCTCTGCTTCTCTACTGAGAGAGGTCGGCTGCTTCACAGTCCCTCCCTCTGCAATTAGGGCCACAATTCATTAAGAGTCCTCAAAACAGCAGCCTGAATGCGGTTCCCAGACACAAGGCTCTGGAGAGTCTTTCCTGAGTGCAGCACATTTGAAAAGAAATGTTTTCACTAATGCTACCCCCTCCTGTTCCCAGTAACACAACAGCCTGGTGGCAACCACAGCAAACTCGGCAGTGGGAAACGCAACAGGAGGGAAGTGCTGGGAGTTCACAGTAGTCTTCTCTACCATGATTTAGCAGAAATGGAGCTGGCATGGCCTGAATGTTATAAAAAGGGTCTTCTGAGCTAACAGCAGAAACTGCTGCCACTAAGTTATGCACAATAACTTTACTTCCTGTCAATAAAGATTTTTAAGGGGAGAAAATACAGAGGAGACAGTCGAGAATCAGGAAATTCAGGGTCTGGTCCCAGCTGTACTCGCAGTTAGTTTGGGTCACTTGGCTTCTGCTTCCCATCACAAGACCAAAGCAACGATAACAGACATCCCAGTGAAAGCAACTTAAACATATTTGCATGGTTGTTCAGCACGTGTTTGCATGTTAAACAAGGGATTGTTCCTCAAGCCGCACTCGCAGGACAGACAGGGAAGTAGAGAGCGGGTAGTGGAACGGGAAGGGAACATGGTGTGTGCAGAAGCCCGTTCGGTTCCACAACAAACCAAAGCGAAACGTGTCTGTAAGAGCTGCTAAATACACAGAGCCCAGAGCCTGGTGGAGCAAGTCAGGGAGTTCATACTGGGAACAGGCTGTGACGCAGGAGGAAGTATGGGAAGAATTGTGGAAGAAGCTGCTAAATGGGTGGACTGGGCTGGAAATACTGGTCGAGCTGAAGGCAGTGTTGTGACAGGTGTACAAACAATGGTGGTCATGATGACGAATACGTTTTCAGTTTGGACAGTGATGAAGCATGAGTCCTGCTGACTAAGGGTGAGTCGGCCCAGACGGTGTTAGATTCTGCTGCCCCAGAGCAAGGTGCATCAGGCTGCACCTACAGCAAGGTGGGACTGCCTCGGAAATAATGCAGCCTCTGCCCGTGTTATCTGCGGATCTCAGCCACTTCCAAAGTGGCACTCAGAGCCAAGCACCCGCCTGGGGATGATATTGCTCCACAGCTCTTTGAGATGGCACCTTTTCCAGCTGGTTCAACCAGTAATTCATTGAAATGTGCATTCGAGTCAATAGGATGAACACATGTGGGAGTAAGTGTGAGTCACACCAATGCAGGATTGTACTGGACCCCCTGTACTCAGCCAAGCCCATCCCAGAGGATCTACCACAGATCAAGTTCTTAATCTGAAATACCAAGCTCTGGCTCATCAGGAACAAATGGACTGTGTTGATCTCTAGACCTCACTTTATGTGAACGTGCCAGATGAGGCTTCCTAAACACACAGACATCCACAGGGACAGAAATATCAACAGGAATGAATGCAGACATAGGTCACCTTGGCAGTTTTAACTTACTACGGCCCCTCTGTACTTTGGGAACTTGCAGTTGAGTCTGGTTGTATAAATTGTGAAACTAAACTAGGGAAAGCCTAATTCGTACACATAAAAAAGGAGCTGAAGAGGAGCTGTGGCTTCTGTACTCAATAAACTAAAATGATAATCACCCATTAAGAGAAAAATAGGTGATAGATGCCTCTGTTAGTAAAAGTCATAAGACCATCACGAGCTACAGGTTACAAGAAAAAAAAGATAAGGAACAGATTAAGCCAACCATAGAAGAACAGCAAGAAATGCATCTGGTACTGATACTCATGCTGAAAAAAGTCTGGCTGGCTACCAAAGACACCCTTCCTACCCAGCAATAACTTGGGCTGGAAGGGAACATAAACAACCCTTAACAGTCTCTATCATTAATTGCCAATTCAACTGGGTGCCCAAATGTCAGAACATCAACATCTGAATTCAAACAGGACGTGATCCTTATTGACTGAGAGTCACTACACTCTGCCCCACAGTACACTCCTTGGGGTTCACATGGGGAGAAGCAGGACTTCCCACATGGACAATATCAGTCAAAATATTTTTATCTTACGTTGAGGGTCCTTCACAGCCTCCCACCGGTGCTTACCCTAAACCCAAGAAAACGTGAGGTTGTTTAAGTACTGTCTAGTCACAGAGACTGCAAATAGACATCCTTCCAGTGCCACTGCAGTCTGGCCTGGTGCAACATGCATGCCCACCCATCTACAAATTCCAGAGGTGCGTTCAGTAAAAGTGGGAAGTTGTGCCGCCCAAGGAGAACGTGAGCCAAAGCTGTTCTATTATCCATATCCTGTTAAAGGTCAGAGAAAGCTCTTAGCTCAGTGCTATAATGTGACCAGAAACTTAATTGAAAACACGCAAAAAGGTTATTAATAAAGAGATGAAGCCACAGTAAATTTAATATAGCTCACAAAAGGACTTTTGCTGCAAAGAGAAGGTGAAGCAGATAGATAGATAGGCCTTTAATTAAGGGAGATTGCTGGGTTAAGTGTAAATTTTCCAAGCAAGCGTGAAGATAGAAAACTGGTAATTGCTTCCAATTTATATTATAAAAATCAGTCATATCCATTTTACTTCCTGTGACAGCCTCACTTAATTCTAAGGTTCATTCACTTAATTGGAAGGGAGAATTCTTTGAGTAAAAACATAAGGAACTGAAGACAGACAGATTACAAGAACCAAATGAACAGCACTTCAAAAAAAATCATTAAAAGCCCTTGTCCAAGATTCGCAGCAGATTCATGTTTGCTGTACTCTAGGGATATTTATTACCAAAGTTGAGTAGGAAAAGATTGGAAATTATATCAGAAACAGTCTCTAATGGTCTTCTTGAAAACTGAATCTGAAGAACTTCCCGTTTCAATTGCTATCATAATCTTTCCACGTCTCACAATTAGCGTAGACTAGAAATTAAAATATTTCTCTCACTGACACATCTTGCAACAGTGGTGTCACTTGGCAGAGTGTAACCAAGAGGTCCACCCCCCCCCCAAACAAATGTACTTCGACCATGCTCTTGGCTTTTACACGTTCACAACAGAGTTAGGGGAGGGAGTCTGTGCAGAGGGAGCGTCACTGTGTTTGCACAACTCTCTTGGCATGACTCAGAAAAAAGGCTGAGTCTTTGTGGGTTTGGGAATTGCCTGGTTAGTGATAAGGAAACAATATGCGGTGGCTTAAGCGGCAAATAATAAGCAGTAACGATAGGAACTAACAGTTGAAAGTAATAGTCATGAAGCTACAAGTAATTCACAAGACAATGTCAGAATTACTCGTTGACAACTATTGAGTAACCAACCCACCTCTCTTTTGCAGGTAAACTGCCTTTAAAAAAAAGGTTAAGTTCTGAGGGGGTTTGTTTAGTTTTCCTGTGTTTCAAGCAGCTTCAGGAATGCCTAGATAACTGCCTGCTCTTATTTCCTTACTAGCTGTTTCCACACCAACAGTTATGGGACAGAAGATACCATTTCAATCAACCAAGGGCACTGAATTTTTATCTTCTAATGTATGGATCAGAATAAACTTACCCCAGGTACCTTCCTGGCATGGGAGTTCTGCTGCAGAGAAAGGCATCAGCAGCACCCTGCTCAAGTCTATCTGGGATCCATTTAAGCAACCTCTTGAAAATGATCCATAGTGGAAAGAGGGCCATAAAGGGGAAAGCTGAGGCAAAGACAATGCAAAGCAGCACAGACCTGCATCTCTCCCTGTCAGAAATCAGATGATGGTAAAGAAACTCTGTAGGGTGGTTTTGGTCTACATCTCTCTTTCTGGAGGCAAGTGACAGGGTTGACTCCTCCACTGTTGGATATAAAGAGAAGGTAAAGACCATTCTGATGCAAATAATTCAGCAAATACAAAATAATCATGTTGCAAAAGTATCTAATACTTTCATTTTTAAAGTGATGAGGAAGGTTTAACTAATTAAACAGCAAGGGTAGTGTAATTAATAGCTCAGATGTTTAGGTTGCTAATGGGAATAGAATAATAGATTGAATTAATTACTTGTAAACTATTGAAGACTGAAAGAAAATACCAAAACATTCCTGCATTTACATGAAAGGAGTGAGATCTCAGCACACTGGGAATGTTAAAGCTAGCAACAATAAATTTGTATCTGTCATCAGGAAGGGAAGATAGAGCTCCAGAGAGCCCAGGGCAGATCAGGGAGAACACCAGACGATCGACAGTGAAGCAGAGACAAAGATGGGAACGTGACTATAAAGTGCTTAAGGAAATCCCCAAATCCACCGGCATTAAAGCATTTACAACTTTTCAATTTTGTGGCCAGCTTCACTATCTTGAGAGTTCTGTCATTTATGACCCTGGAAGCAGGATCATGTCTTCATGTCAGTAGGCTAAAAAATCCTTACTGAGTTTTGAAGTTATTCCATGGAAGACATTTACACTTTAAGCACAACAGCGCTATCAGCTACCTGCTGGCTTCAGAGTGACTACAAATTAAAGCAAGGTGGGTACAGCCTGGAAGTGGAGCATTTCATACTGGGTTGGGAGCACAAGCCATCAGAGTTCAGTGATCCCCTAGGACAGCAGCACAGCTTTCCCAAACTTCTGCTGCACCTGTCCTGCACTTGCCACCCAGTCATGCCCCGAGTCCAGCTGTGGAACTACATGGTGACCTAGATCATCAAAATCACCCACGGAGAAGAAAAACATCCAGCTAGAAGTCAGGGGCGTCTGTGTTCTTTGTCACAGATTATTTCCATTATTCCATTTAAAGCTCCAAACATGGCTAAATCTGCACCAAGAGTAGCCTGCAGCATGAGAGCAGAAATGAACTTCCAAGGGCAGAAGGAACTTCCTGAGGTGGATGTATTGCTTTGCTTTGATTTACAGTAAGTGTAAAATAAACCTCCTGCAGAAAAAGAGAACCAAGTTACCATGGACTTGCTGAAGTGTTGTGTGTTCACACTGTAGTTTACTCTTCTTGCAAACTCTGAGCGGCACAGAGCTAGCACATTAATTTGCTGTAAAGATCAAAAACGTGGATAAACCTCCACATTTGCTCAGAATTTAATCCCTAAAAAGAGCATCTCTGGTATCTGAAAGAGAGTAAGAGCGGCAAAGGCTGAAGAAATACAGTGCAAACTCCCTTTGCTTTCATTAAGGACAAGGTCTAGATAAAGAGTAAGGAGTGAAAGGGACTGTCTTATTTCAGAGGATTTCCAGGGTTCTTGCCAGAGGGACAGCCAGCCATTCTTCCTGGAAGTACCCCGTCCCACTGTACCAATTTCTGCTTCTGCCAAGAAAAGTTCTTCAGTTCCATCTCTGCTGTGTAGAGCTTCCAAAAGGACCCAGCACATGTAGAAAAATGTAGCTGTTAAGATCAGCTTCCTCACTCCCTCTTCTGTGTATGACACCTCATTGACTCAATCCTCTTGCTCAACCATGTGCTCTGAGGAAATCGTGAAGCTCTGCATCCCAGTGTTCAGCCAGACAAAAGGAGACACTGCCAGTCCACATCTGGGCCAGTCAACATCTCTCAATACCCTTCAGTCTTCCCCTCTCCTGCCACCTCTGCATCTTTGTGCCTTTTCTTTTGTAATTTTCTTCCTCTTTCATTTTTAAACTTCTACTTTTTTCTGCGTGCAAAGTCCTCACCAGTGTGGGGTGGCATTTTATTCTCTAAGGCCCTCTGAAAATGACCTTTCCTTCATGAAGCACCAGTCATGCCGTTAGCCTCTAAGTTGTATTTCTTTTTCGGGAGGGATGAACTTGTTGCTCTCTAAGTTGTTCCATGGGCACTGGGATGAATGAAATCCACTTCCCACTCTGCCTTTCCAGTGTGGACTCTGACACAAGGATTGTGTTTGAGCTTCTCTCATAAGGGACATTAAGATGACCCCCCCTTATCCTTTAATTGGTCAGCAGTTTGCCCAAAATATATAGGAACTTCACATGTTTTACTTCTGCTTCCCAGTCAAGTTCAGTTAACATCCAACACCATCAAGGATTATTAGAGAGGGAGTTAACAGACTGGTCTTGTTTCCTTAGGAAACCTGACTAAAATGATCCTAGCAGGACTTCTCTTTTTTCAAGGACAGTCTCCACGCACACAAATACGATGCTGAAATAACTTTCTAGCCATTCCGGTACCATTCCATGTCACACATCTTTTTTACAGAATGCTGAGCACAGTAAATAAAGCAAGGTAAACAGAAAAACTAGCAAAGGACAAAACAGCAACAGGGGCCTGTTGTCTGAGGTAAGGATAGAAGCCATGGAAAGCTTGGTTGTCCTCCCTGACACATCTTTCTTTCTCGTAGACTCTCCGATGTTGTGGGGTCCTGGAGGATTAATTTCTCATTTAAGAAGTTACAGTCTATGCCACTTCTGTTTTTGTGAGTCTTATTCATAAAACAGTGATTTTCCTGAGTTCTCAGTCTACTACAGGAAGAAAAAGAAGTTTCCAAAGTCAAGTATTACTCAACAATAAGCAAATAACGTAGAACATTTTTGCAATATGGCAATAAAGTTAAAAATCTGGTCTTGGTTAGGGCCAGCTCAATGTCTTTGGAAGGACTTCAATCAGATCTGATCTGATCAGCCCTCACAACTACCTCTGTTACTTCAGACTGCAATGTTGATAGGGCAAAATAACGTGGGGCTTCACTTAGCCTTTCCACAAACAGCCATCACCAACGTCAGTGGGAATTGCATGTGTGCAGGCATGAGCAAAACGCAGGTCCTCAGCTCACGGAGCAAACGTTATCCCTAGGCCAACACATTCAGCGTGTCGTCAGTCAGCCCAACCAATGCTCTTCCCCAATAACAATCTGCAAGCACCAGGGTGCCAGACATCGAGTGATACAGCAGCAGGAACAGGCCCACAATGCAAGCTGAAACCAGGGCCCGATCCCCCCTTCCCTGTGCTCTGCCCATCTCTTCTCCTTTCAAATCCCAGGGTTTATTCCAGAATGGCACACATATTGTACTTCTGGAAAAAAACCCACCAGTAACCTCTACGCAGTCCCCTTAGCTTCTCCATTTCAGTCTGCTTCAGCATTACGACACCGGTTCTATTTTACCTCTAATGTTCTTCCTCCAGGGATCCAGCCTGGTATTAGTATGGCTATCAGGAACAAAGCCTTCAAATAGCCTTGGTCTTCATGGTCCTCAGTCTGATTTAGGTAAGGGGGGGGTCATGTCAACATTCAAACAATATGAAAAGGAAAGGCAGGAGTGGTTGATACGGTCACTGCTGTGCTAGAAGGTAACACTCTAGGAGTGGTTGTATGCTCTCATGGACAGTACATGGAGCTGGAGTTCAGAAGACTGAGCTCATCTTGCCACTGACACCAGTTCAGCCTTCGGCAAATTCCATGGCTTGATGCTACATCTATTGAAGTCATTGGCAAAAGTCTGTTTGATGTAACAGTATGGGATCCAGTCCCGCATCTCTAATACAAGCACCTTGACTTGTATTAGAAACAGTGTGGCCAGCAGGAGTAGGGAGGTTATCGTCCCCCTGTATTTGGCACTGGTGAGGCCACATCTTGAGTATTGTGTCCAGTTTTGGCACCTCAATACAAGAGAGATGTGGAGGTGCTGGAGCAGGTGGAGGGCAACAAAGCTGGTGAAGGGCCTAGAGAACAAATCTTATGAGGAAAGACTGAAACAGCTGGGGCTCTTTAGTTTGAAGAAGAGGAGGCTGAGAGGAGACCTCATCACTCTCTACCACTATCTGAAAGGACACTGTAGAGATGTTGGTGCTGGTCTCTTCTCACAAGAAGTTAGTGATAGAACAAGAGGGAATGGGTTAAAGTTACAACAGGATAGGTTTAGATTTGACATTAGGAAAACTTTTTCACAGAAAGGGTGGTCAAGCACTGGAACAGGGAGGTAGTTGAGTTGCTATCCTTGGATGTGTTTAAAGATCGCTTGGATGAGGTGTTGAGGGATCTGGTTTAGGAGTGGACTTGTAAGGTAGGGCAGATGGTTGGACTCAATGATCCCAGGGGTCTGTTCAATCAGAGTGATTCTGTGATCTCTGGTTGTGTTGCATGATGTCTCTAGGGTGAAAGCACCCAAAGCGTATCTAGGACTTAAAGTGCTGTCATTGCCATCCTGCAACTCTTATTCATACCTGATAATTTCTGCTCATGGGAGTAGGCTGGCTGCATCGTCGTCATTACTTGTGATGTTACAAGCACTATTCGTAACACATTGAGCTCTGACATATTTTCATTAATTTCAGAAGTGGAATATTTTAGCAGCAGGCATCAGATTTCAGTGGATATACGGCCCCCCAGGGTGTCCAGTCCGGCCCGCCGGTATTTACCCCCTCCCCGCTGAGCAGCCGCAGTTGACTTCTTCCTGCCGACTGCGCCGCGGGGCTGGGCGGCTCCTAAGTTTCTCGCTCCCAGGCAGGACAAACTATAGCCCGGCCCACGACACTGTCTGAGGGACAATGAACTGACCCCCTGTTTAAAAAGTTTGAGGACCCCTGGTTTAGGCCATTCCCATTATTGCCTTCATACAAGTTAGACTCTGGCCTAACAGGCTGTTCTCTTATATTAAATCTGGTCCTTTGCACGTGGCTATGCTTTAGTGCTAGTCTTTATATACCTAACTTTAGCTGTCTAGCATCCACCCCAAATACGAAACCACCCACCCCAGATTCTCTACATATTTTGTTGAGCATTAGAAAGCAACTTCAAAGAGCAATTCATTTCAACCCAGTGGTTGGAGTCACCATCTCAGAGTACCTTCTGTCCCCATTGACAACAGATCAGGAGTTGGATGGCTTGTTTAGACTGAATGCTTAACTTTGGATGGCTTAAGTTAGGTCAAATGAATCCCACTCAGACTTTTATTCAACATCAAGCTCTGCTGCTTCCCACAACCTACATTATTTTAGTCATCAGGTGCCTTATTCATTGCCTTTTGCTGTTTTCTTCAAGGAGCTGATTTATGGAGTAAAAAGCCTTTCCTAGAAATGCAGAGGAAAATGCTTCTTGCATTTTTAACTTTGCTTCTATCAGCCAAGTACTTTCTGCAGAATGGCAAGGTGTGGGTGTGGTGAGCTCTTTGTGCGTAAGAGGTGCCAGTGATGCTGAAGCCAAGGAGTAGGAGATAATTTTCACAAGCTACCTGGCAAACACTCATCTACTGTGTGTCAGAAGAACAAAAAACGGGCTGGCTTGGCAGCCAGAGTCATGGTGGTTGGTGGACTAGAAATCAGCACTTTGCAGACAGCACAATGAAAGTAGACACCCCAGTCCTATGAACCTCAGCAGCAGCTGGGGGTGTCTGATTCCCTCCCAGCCTTCTGAAAATTTCAAGTGGTGGATTTTAAAGATGCAGCTAATGGATATCCTGGTGACTCAACATGACTCAGTCCAATTAAGGACTGAATCAGGCTCTCCAAATATTCCCATGAAGCCCTTCCTCTGAAGACTTCAAAGTGGATTAGACAGATTCAAAGTGCTAACAAGTCAGATAATCCAGTGGTATCAGTTCTGGCATGACGCACTTCCCATGTGACCAAGGACAAGTCCATTTAGATGCACACTTACTGCATCTAGTTAGAAGCCACACAAGAGGTTTGGACTGAAATATAACAGAGATTGCATTCTTGACAGTCTTCTCTGTGGAATTCTCCAAACTGGTTGTAAAATTTTATAGAAAGAGCATCCCACTAAATACTGCACTCTGGGGGCTTTCCTATGATAAATACCTGCCCCAGCCCATTTTGAAACATCAGCTGAGCCCCCCTGCTCAGCCAGGTCTATTACCTGAACCATGGCACTCTAAATTCAAGAGTTTGTGATCCTGTTTGTCTAAGGAGAAAATAAATAGAGAGAGATAAAACACCCAGAACCTTGTTACATATTTGTTTAGCACTGCCTTGACGGAGCTACAAAGTAATGCATCAATGTCACACAAAGCTGCTGTACACTTTTAGGATTCTTTCAGTATCTTCTAAGGACAACAGTGAAACCAGACACTGCTTTCATGTGGGTGAACAGTCTGACTGTATTCTCAGAAAATAATATTGAGCCACCTCTATGAAATAACAAATAGTTTTCTGAAAGGAGTGGTTGTAGGAGCAGCTGAACACATGGAGTAGCTGCTGCCACAGTGAAAATGTTGAGGGCATGACACTGACTCCACTGAAATCAATAGGAAAGCTGCTTTAAGCACCCACACTCCTTGGAATGAGCCCTCATGCAGTTGCTCTTTGTTGCAAAATATGATAGCACAAATCAAATTTGAGAACTGTTTTCTTGGCAGCAGACACTGTGTCTGCCCTGCACATTGTGCTGATAAAATCAACAAGTTATCACTGCAGACACTTACACAATATCTGGAGATGGGCTTGAACCACCCTAACTCCACTGTGATAAACCAGACACAGGCACAGATCACTAGGGGTTGGAAGGGACCTCCAGGGATTATTGAGTCCAACACCCCTGCTGGACCAGGACCATAGAACCTAAGACAGGTCACACAGGAACTCATCCAGATGGGTCTCGAAAGTCTGCAGAGAAGGAGACTCCACACCCTCCCTGGACAGCCCACTCCAGTTTCTGTGACCCTTACAATAAAGAAGTTTCTCTTCATGTTGAGATGGAACTTCCTGTGCTCCAACTGATACCCATTGCCCCTTGTCCTATCACAGGGTGCAAGTAAAAAGAGATTGTCTCTTTCTTCTTGATGCCCAGCCCTCAAGCTGAAATGTCCCAGATCTCTCAAACATAAGGAGTGGAGTTGCAGTGGCATCTCTGTGCAGCATGAATGCATCAAAATCCATTCCATCAGTCTCTTTAGAATGATTTGTGTTGGAAGGGGCCTTAAAGACCACCTTGTTCCAACGTATTGCTACAGGGACACCCTCACTACATCAGGTTGTTCAAAATCCTTTCAGCCTTGGCTTCGAACACTTCCAGGATGGCGTTCGTGGGCAACCTGTGCCAGTGTCTCACCACCCTCACAGTGAAGAACTTTTCCCTTCTATCTAATAAAAATGTGCCCTCTTTCAGCATAAAGACATTACCCCTTGCTCTGCCACACATACCCTTGTCCCTCTTCAGCTTTCATGCAGGCCCTCTTTAACTTCTGAAGGACTGCACTAAGGTTTCCCTGGAACCTTCTCTTCCGCAGGCCAAACAACCCCAACTCTCAGCCTCACAAGAGAGGTATTCTAGCTCTCTGATCATCTTTGTGGCCTCCTTGGGACCCCCTCCAAAAGGTCCATGTCCTGACATTGGAGGCCTCAGAGGTGAACACAGCACATTCTTGTGGGTACTTATGGGTTCCCTAGTATGAGAGGTTCCTCTGTGACCTTTCATTCGGAGCAAGAGGCTGAGCTCCTGTCACACAACCGCACTCACTGCTGGCACTGGCTGCCTTCCCTGCCTACAGCTTTCACAGGGGTTACACGTGTACTGGAGACTCAGAAGGAGCAAGGCACAGCCTTGATTCACACCCTCTCACGCTGTGTAGCTGTTAGAACATTCCCTGGCACAGCACTGGCTTGTTCCGGCTACTGCTGTCCCAGACGATGCCTCGGCACATTTGGACGATGGCAAAGGCCAAGGACTCTTCTCAGGAGACCGTCTGGATGAAGCCACCTGCTTGAGATGCAGAAATGGGGGGAAACAGCTGAATCATGTGGGTATGAGTCACGATAGGCTACTTGGTGTTTGGGTTGGTTCATTTTCTAGCCGATGCCAGGCAGACTGGGGAGTGAATGGTCACTCTTCCTGAGGCACCAACTACTCTTCCTGAAAAACAGCTGCTCACTGGAAATAGCTCTTTTGTGAGAACATGTGAGGAGAACACTCACTGCTTCTGACTAGGTCTGCCCCATGCTGCAGCCTAGGCCTGCAGCCTCTCAGGCTGTCGTCCAGCCGGATCCAGCCACAATTCATTCACTAGAAAAAGAAACAGGAAAAAACGATCTGAGGTTTCCATGGCTACTGGCCTGTACAACTTCTCCTGACCATTACCACCAGTTCTGCCACCCAAGCAAGGAGCAGATGGGAGAACTCATATTTGGGTCTGCGGAGTGTCTGCTGCAGATGCACCGTGGGGATAGACTGTGGATCAATCACAAAGGACAGACTTGCAGGCTTGTAAACACTGGTCCTCAGGCTCCTCCCCAGCAGTATTTCCCAGTTATGCTGAACTTCTCTCTATCTCATGTTCCTTTGTAGTGGTTGTTATGATAATAACAGGTCAAGAGTTAACACTGCAGAAGATTTTCGGCTGGACCAATCAGTATAAAAAACCTACACGCTTATGTAGAGGAAACCTCCTGTTTTTGGAGGAGTTTATTCCTGTAATAGCCTTTACAAATTTTAGGAGTCAGAGGTTCTATAGAAAACTTAAGCTCTCTGCTCAGATTTCAAGGAGGTAGTCTAAGGACTTCGCTAAACCAGAATCTCAGGGCTGTTCGTTTACTCAGATGTTTTTGCCAAAGTATGAAAAAACAAGAGAGTGAGTTCCCTTAGATGTCTTTGCTGTGTGAACCATGAGCTACTCAATAGTTAATAATAGGCTTCTCCCCCCCCAAACACTTGCTTTGAAAGGACTACAAGCTCTGAGTCACTGCACTGTTGATTTGAGCTTAACCCTAAAAGCTCTGTCATGTCCCAGCTTATTCTTAAAGCTTATTAGAAGCAGGAGAATGTCAACAATAAACTTGCAAGATTTATCACTCTAACAATAGGTAAATCGCTTTCTCTCCACTAAAAATACCAGTAGTGCCCTTTCTACTGCATCACGGAGCCGTAAAGTATTGCTGGAGGAAAAGCATGTGCCTGCTGGTATATGCCTGGAGAGGTTCTGGGAATCAATTCTGCTTTGCAGAACTATTCCAGTTATTCATGTGACTCAGCGGCTGGGACTGGGATCTTCCTGCGCTCACACGGCTGACGTGCTGATTCAGGCTGGGTCAGCAGCGCGGGATGGGAGACACCTTATCAAAAGAAAAGCCCTCACCGGGGATCGCCTGTGCCAGCAGCTGAGAGGGAAGTTTCCGTTGCGCTATCTGCGCTAGTCCAGTCGGGCGAGATTAGCCAGTTATTATTAGATGGGGATGATTTTCTTTGTGCCGGGTAATTCTTTTTGACTGATAACATATTCCTGAGCGCTGCCGCAGCGCTGTCTGCCCAGATGTGATGTCACGCACCACTGTCAGTGGGAAACAGTGCTGTGCACCTCTGCTTTCAGAGCCAGGAGGATTTCAGCCACGCTGGGCACCTGAGGTTTACGTACAAATGCTTTAGAAAGGGTTAATAGCTGGGTGTTCCTTGTTTTGCTCATGTTTCAGACAGCAGCAGTGAGTTTGAAGTAATTTATCAGCACTTGCTGGACCTATTAAACTTTGTATGTAATGACTGACCGAGACATTTGTAACAGATTAACCCTTTGTAAACCAACTGCACCTTGACTGACAGGGCACTCATCAGCCCCATTATGCAGAACAGATAGGAATTGTCTGGTGTAATACCGGTGTCCAGGATGGAAACCTGAGCATCTCAGCCAGCCACTCCACACTCTCTCTGTGGGTAATAGAGTCAAGGGAGTGAGTTGAGTCCTCACAAAGTAAACATCTAAAACACTCTATCAAATGGTAGCCAAGGCAGTGTTAGTGACTTGCCCAGGATCTTCCAAAACAGACTGTGGCAGATCAAGAACACAACTGACATCTAACTCCCATCCTTATTCTCAATCCACAAGATTGCAGCTGCCCTGTAATCACATAATCACTGTTCTGCAGTTCTTCAGTGAAGCTGTGAGTGCATTTAACCAAGTGTCTTACATCTGCCAGCTCCAGGAAATCATAGTTCCTTTACCGTTGTGCACAGTCTCTGAGGTCCCTTCCAACTGAAGCCATTCTGCAATTCCTGTAGAAGCAGCCAGCATCATCTCAGCCACTAAACATTGCAGTGCATGGAAGTACCTGGTGAAGCACAGGGGTTACCCCTCACACCTAGGGTTTATAGTTCATCCTGATACAAACAGCAATCACAAGGTATTTTTGCAGCATACTGCACCAACTCAGGTATCGCTTCCTCTACCTACGGCCCCTCCACAGCCTTCCTTCCCTGCCCTTACAGCTGGATTTTCTTTTTCAATAGACATTATTTTCTGTCTACTCTGCTGTTACCTCTCCCACAATAAACAGTACATTCAAAATATAGGGCCGACAGTATCTTTAATGCCAGTGGGTAGAGGATAACGACAACAGCCAGTGATATATAGGTGAATTTTAAAAAAGGCTTTAGTGGGGATCCAGGGATTGGAGCAGCAGATACTGTCTATAAAACTGAAAATAAGTCTGTCCTTAACAGAATGAAAAGAGAAATAAAAAAATTCTAAAAACCTCTGAAGATGTTCTCCCTTTCCACCCTGAAGAGCTGGAAATTTTCTTAACTACTTGTCAGACCACAGTCTTTGATGAAGGTACAAACTGCATCAGGTCCGACCTGATGTACATACTGCTTCCTCAATCCATAAAGCTGTGAATTCCTACCCAAAAGAGGACTTAAACATGAAAAATGTAACCACCAGATACTCAGAGGCATAAATGCACGTGCTGTTTGAGGGTTAAGAAACCAGAGGAAAGCTGAAGCCTGGGAAAATTAGGGGCTTTCCATTCCCGGTGTAATGAAATGACAGATTTAAAGTTCAGAGTGAGAAAAGTCATTGAAAGGAATTAGACTTCAAGCTTCCTGAGACATACAGGCTTTGTTTTTCAAGGCTATTGATAAATTTTATCAGTCCCTTGATTACTTTCCCCACTACACTCTCTGAAAAACGCTCTCGAAAAGGAATTCACTCCCTTCACTGGAAGGAAAAAGAGTTTAAACACTATACACTGTAAGGTCTCTCTGAAGGAGGAAAGTCCCTGGAGGCAAAACAATAATGGGTTTTGACCTTCCGCAGTTAAGGAGGCTTTGGTAAAGACAAGACCTAAACACAGCCTGACAACTGTGAGTTCCAATCAAATTCATAAAGAGATGGAAATTGGATAAGCAAATTCCTTTTTGTTCATGACCCTGGTCCTGCTTTCCTTTCCCCCTGCAGCATGACACATCAGAATCTTTCCTGCGTACCATAAAGCACTGGCGAGACAGCGGTAGCCTTTGAATAGCTGTCTTATGTTACACTTGGATCTTCCAGACGAGCAGCATTAGCAGTCTCCTGCCTGCCCCGGCCCAGGGAACTCAGTAAGCGCAACACAAAGACAAGCTGCAGCGAGGAAGGAAGCCACGTGAGTTCACTGCTGCTTGCAGCACGGTGTCAGTTCCCTCTCACAGAGGGTGGAAGAACTCTGCACACTAGCGCTGCGAGCTGCCTGCCAACTGAACGGAATTTGGTTTTGAATGCAGACGGCCCCCAGTCATTGTTCTGTCAGGAGCTGCAGCTGATGGAACACTTTCCTTCCTCTAAGTGTGGAGGACACTCGTTGCCATTCCCCACCAGTGCTCCGGGAAACGTCATGTTTCCTGTGTTACCTTCCGCATGGCAAGTGCATCATGTCACGGTGTCCCTGTAACCTCCTGGCCGCTGCTGGAAGTACCTCCGTGCTTCCCACCGCTTGTGCCTGTCAATACTGCTCAAGCCTGTTCAGCACAGCCCAGCTGGCCAAGTGCCCTTTGGCTCGCCAAGGCCTACTCAAGCTCCTTGTATCGCTTGTTACCTGCAAACGCCTCCTTGTATCACTTATTACCTGCAAACACCTCTGACTTTAGGTAAATCAGAGAATTCTAAACTCATTTTTCTGTTTTAAGGACATCTTCAATGAAAAATGCCTCAAAGGTCAGCAGACTCAAGTTTTCCTTGCAACGGCCCTGAATGCAAATGTCATCCGACTTTAAAAAACCAAAAGAAATGGCAAAGACTCACAGCACAAAGACCACAGACCAAATAAAAACGCATGAACTCACGGTGAAGTTTTCCACCTCAAGTGGCCAGCCAGTTGCAAATGGTCACCACTGAAACCTGACTCGTGTAATTTGCAGATATGACTCATGAGCATGGATGGTCCAAAAGCAGTAAGAGCACAGTGTGAAGAGCTTTCAAGACTTTGGAGACAAAAATTAGTGACTTGTAGGGCCTGATGAGGCAGAGGTGGAAGTGTAAGTGGTCTACAATAAGGTAAGTGCAATGCCCAGGCTTCACAAATCGAAATGGTTTTACTTTCTCCTGGAAAGGAACTGAAAGCTGCGAAAGGTTTCATACAGACAGAGTTCCATGAGTTACGAGCGCTAGCAGTGCCCTAGAACAACAGCACCATGTGCTCTGACCTTTTCTCAAGTTTGGGGAAAAGCTGCTGTTACATGTGCCTGCCTCAGCTGATCCTATCCCCTGCTGCCATTAGCCAGGGCTCTTTCCAGCCTTCTAGGTGTCATGACAGCTGATTCTGCTGAGTCTATGGAAAGGACTCCATCCCAGAAGTGCTCCCTTGCTCTTTTAGGCCAGAAATGTCCAAAGAGTCAATGTGACATTCAGGGGCTGACAGCGGAATATCCTGACAGCACTGCAGCTGCTGCTAGTCAGCAATGCTCAGACTCTGAGCTGGCACCTTATGTGCTCCGTGAGACCAGAGGCATTTGGCCCAAGCCTTGTCCCAGCAAGCAACAAACAACCATGACTGGTCTTTGGAAGGACTGGACTTGGAACATATTTCAGAATCACTCATCTCTACCATTTCAGAAACACAGATGTCTACCAACTGCATCCCCCAAGTCTCCGCTACCAACAAACTTCCCAACCACGAGTCCTACACCCTATCTCATTCCTATTGGAAAAGACTTGGCTAATTCTCTTTGATTTGGGGAACTCCAGCAGCTGAAAACCTTGTTCTGAATTTCATTCCACGGACTCAGATTTGTGTAATGCATCCTCTCAGTTTTTCTCTCCCCTCTTTAGGAAGCAATATGGACTATGACCAGGAGGAACAGATGAGGAGGATGAATCTTTGTGTATAATAACGTTCCGGCTGTATGTAGGCAATGGGAATGAATAAAACCGGAACAGGCTCAGCACTGGTAGGTAGGACAACACGTACCTCCTGAGCTGGGTCATGTACCTAGCACATCCTTGCTGAAGTGCCAGCTCCACAGAGGAATGCTGACACTTACATGAGTGCTGCTATGTAGTGGAGAAGTTCCTGCAAAGAGCAGCAAGGCAGGTTAGCTGGGAGCATATTAAAAAAAATCTACAAATAATGTTCTATAAGCAAGGCACCTATAAATACTAAAGGAGCACTTTGTCACTTATTGGGTTTGTTTCATTTCTTTATAGAGCTCTAGTGAATGGGAATTAAATTTTAGAGCCAGATAACAAAAGAGAAAAACCTAATATGCAGACTGCAGAGTGCTATGTGTCTTTAACACCTCTGATTTCTAGAGGTGCTGAGTTCCCACCACAGTGGCACAACCCAGCCTAAAAACCACGGTCCTGAACAATCACTGACTGTTCACAGTTGTCACTCAACACTTGCTAATGTTCAGAAAGGATGATCCTTGACCCAAGAGGTCTCAATTATTGCAACTCTTGTTGTTGTTTCCACTTATTTGTTTTCATTTTCATGTTTTAACTTTTCACGTTTTGTGGCACTTAATAGTGAGACAACAGGCTTTGGCGACTGATCCCAAAATAATTTGAAAAAAACCCACACACAGTTTTCAGAAGACAATTTACTCGACGTGCCTGTGCCAGTCAGTATCAGAAAGTCTCTGACGGTATCGGCAAAGCCTTAGTGACTCCTTCATCTTCTCCTATTACCAGCACTATGAGTTGCAAGAAGGGAAGCCCATGATGGCAGGGGTGACATTAGGGCAGGAAAAGAGCCAAAACAAGTGTCTACCCTACAGAAAGGCAGGGTGGACTTTTCTATCATGATTCTTCAGCGCTCTTCATCAAGTTGCTATAGTGGTTTCTATTAAGAGAAGGTCAGATGAGGACCTGAGATCACAATTTTCACATACTGTTCCAGCATAAGGCAGTGACTTGTCTTCAACATGGCCCCTCGAGTTGGAGGTCTCCTCAGTTATCCATCTGCAGCTGTTGTGGGAACACAGGCCCTGCTGCTGGGGTGTGAGCATGTCTGCCGAGTCACACTGCGGCACAGAGGCCGCTCTTGACTTGGAGGGCACAGTGCCCTACATATCACTATGGGTCACCACGTTTGTTTACAGAGTCTGTTGAATCCCTCAAATGTATGTTTTAAAGATCATCGAGGCAGAAACTGCTGTGCCTCAGTGACACCTCTGTCAAGTTATGCCTTCCTCCACACAGGGGGACACCCTAGCTTGCCCCTGCCCAGACATCCGTGCTATGGGAATGACACAGCGCCAGTCACACTGTTCACACCAACTGTGGCAGTAAACTTCAGCTCAACTTTGACATTTCGTTCCTGCACGGTGACTCATGACTGCCCATGATGCGCCGTTTAGGGATGCAAAACTCAAAAGCCAATGGGGGTAAAAACCCAGCAGGCTACAGAAATCAGGATGCAGCATCTGCTGAAGTGAGGCACCTCTTCATTTGTATATACTGCAGCAAGGAAACAATAGACAAGGGCATGGTCCAGCCTTTTTGCAGAGAAAAGCTGATAATTTACATGTGAAGTGAACTTTCCCACATGTACCTTTACCTAGAGCACTTTTAGAAACAGTCTGCCAGTCAATAGTGTCACCAAAGCCAGTTAGCATAACAAAACCATCGGGTCTTCCACAGTTTCCAGAGTTTTCCACGAAAAAGAGACCACAAAATTATGCATTGAATGGAACTGTAAGGAATACCATGTGCACTCCTTCTCTTTATAATCCTTGAGTAACTTACAGCTCCTAAGGGAAGCCTGAGTGAGGAATGACAACTTGTGTCAGCCCAGATCTAAGGTTTCTCAGGGGAGGTGGCAGATGACAGCTGTGAACACACTCTGTTTGTGAAGGAACAGGTTTGGGGCTCTGCCTCCATCCCAAGGAATCCACCGTGGTGAAGCCAGGACATCAACCACAGCTGATCCAGACACAACGAAGTCCCCTCTGCCTGCCGTTTCTAAATTTACTAGCAATGTTCTGGATTTATTTATGTAGCCGGTGCTGAGGGAGCGGTAGGAAAAATAATAATTCTTAAAATAATTCTTAAAATCCTAAATTAACTTTCTCTGTGCGTGGGTAGATGCTGTTTTCCTAGGCTGAGCAAAGACAATCTGAAGACAGACACAATTTAGCAATTAGCATTTCCTTAAAATCAGCGTGATGTACGAACACACCTTACAAGGATGTGCTCTCACTTTCTCAGAGATTAAAAAGATGCTCATTTGAAGGCCAGGGAGTATTTCCTCTTAGCCTCAATGTATTTATGAAACCATGAAACCTACTTTACAGATGGTGCTGAGCTCAGAGGTCAAAGACAACTCACAGATTCTCAAAGCAGTAGCTGGTGTCAGCTGGAAGAGCTCCTGATCACTGCTGAGCTACAATGACTTCAACAGCTCGAGTGCCCAAGTTTGCTTTAAGTTCCCACCTATAGGGTACAAAATGCATCACCGGTCCCCTGCAGAGAAAGCCCATAAGGGGCCAACTGAGGGCAAATACATGCCCGCCGCCGGGAAAAGGTCCAAGTTAACCTACTCAGAAACCAAACTCCTCTCCCTCATCTTGCGACCCAGAATTCTTTATCTGCCTCAAGGCAGTTTGAGGCAATTCGTATATTCACAGGTTGGTGTGAAAACTGCTGCTGAGACTGGCAGGAGGAAGAAAACGGCGGTGCTCGTCACTAATCTGAGCAGTTTGGGACCAGCACAGTGCTCAGATTAGTGAGGCATGGTGCTATTTCGAGGTTCTGTTTGCTGATATTAGCTTGCAATCAGACATACCACAGCACTGCTTTGTTTGCCTTTACTTTTTTCCTATTTTTCCTTAAAGCCAAAGTTTTGACTAAAGACAAAACGTAGCCATGGCAGCAGGGGTGGCAGCAGGGTAACACGTTCCGAGTCATTTGGATTAGCAGGTTTTGGAAGAAAGAGCTTTCAGTATATTTAATTCACTTGTCTTAGAGTTCTTGATCTTGTTTCAAACCACTCAATCCTTAACGTCTCTCATGAGTCACCAGTTCTAACCCAAGGCTCATAGGAGACTCGTTGAATGCACCTAAGTCGTTTAGGATCTTGCTGGTTTGGGGATGAATTTATACCTGTGAAAGGTGCAAAAAGGATTATCAGTGCTCTCCAGACCCTTGTCAACAGTCCAGCTAAACCTAACTTCCTGTGCCACCTGATTTGTACCACTAAGGTAAGCGAAACAAGTCTATTGCTGGTGCCTATTTCCAGCTGAAGCGTTAACATTTTCTGCTTCTCTCCAACTTGGGAATAATTTTCTAAGCTCTAAAAAGCCTTAGTATTTGTAACTTATGTAAGCAGTTCAGAAAGGCCAGGCCTAAGCATTTGATACAAACAACAAACCCAAGTTATTAAAGACCACTGGAGGACTAGGCACTGAAATGAGCTGGGGCACGTTGTTCAGGTGATGCTTATCCAGTTACTGCCTGTCACACCACCACAGCAGATCATGTCAGTGCCTCTACTGTAAACTCGACACAGATTTTATAAATGAATCTGAAAGCCAAGTAGCAGCTTTGACAAGGGCATTTCCATCTCAGTGCAGAGCTGTCCTGCTCAGATTTAGCACATACAAGGACTGGAAATACAGTTAAGGATTCAGACAGGATCTTTCACACTTACATCAAGAAATGTTGGAGAAACAGCAAATGGTAGGAAGGTCCCATCATCAGCTGCTGGAGTCCTGTGCTTAGGTAACCAGCCCTCACAACTGTTAACCTGGCATGGGAGTGAACTCTGGTCAGGACTTAGAGGGGTAAGAAAGGGTTGAGAAGTTCATCTTGGCCAGACTCCCATGCTTGAATACAGCCTTGAGCTTGACATGGCCAAGTGGCTGGACTTAATGCACCTGGCCTTCAGGACAGAGCCCACATGGCAGCCAGGTCTCCACTTCTATCAAGTTTCTCTGCTTGGAGGCCAGCTGGCTGGCTGAGGAGAGGAGGAAGTGCAGGCTCAGGAACTCTTCCACTTGGCACAGACTTTGGAGAAGCCTCAGGCAATTGGTATTATACCACTATTGTGGAGAACCCTGACCTTGCTGTAAAGCGTCTATTTAAGAACCCACCACCAAGGTGTTTCATGGAGATATTTTGATTTTATCTATAGCAAAGCCATCAAAGAGTCATAATGTGCCAACAGTCCCATTCCAGTACAGCAGCTATCACAAGAGCTTTCCCTTCTATGTGGGAGGAAAAACAAAGCCATGGCTTTGTTTGGTATTTGCAGTCAGAGGGTGACCTGACGGCGACCGACATATTTGCCTAACGCCTCCTGCTCGCCACATAGATTACACCACATAATCTACATGCTGCTCATTTGCTACCTAACAGGTTCTCTGGTTAAGGGGACCCCCCAATCATGTCAAAAACCTCAAGAAATAGCATTCACGGACTGGCTCCAGCTCTGTCGCTCCACTTGGTCTGAGCGCGACTTCCGGTTTCGCCAGGTTTAAACCTCCTACCATTCCACCACACTGTGTCCCTTCTCGGTTTCACCCGTGAGAGATTGTGACTTTTATCAGATTCCTCTTTACTCCCCCGAGGTTCCCTGGTTAAGGGGACGCCCCAGTCTCATCAAGACACCCGCCTATCAGATTAGTACTTATTTAGAATCATAGAATCGTAGAACCATTAGGGATTGGAAGGGACCTCAAAAGATCATCTAGTCCAATCCCCCCACAACAGCAGGATCACCTAGACCAAGTCGCACAGGAACACATCCAGGCAGGTCTTAAATGTCTCCAGAGAAGGAGACTCCACAACCTCCCTGGGCAGCCTGTTCCAGTGCTCTGTCACCCTCACTGGGAAGAAGTTCCTTCTCATATTGATGTGGAACCTTCTGTGTTCCAGCTTACACCCATTGCCCCTTGTCTTATCATTAGATGACACTAAGAAGAGCCTGGTTCCATCCTCTTTACACCCACCCTTCACATATTTAAACACATAAATGAGGTCACCCTTCTTCACAGTGAGGTTGATGGAGCACTGCCTAGGTGCCCTCTGGTAACCCCTTAAAAATAATCTCTTACATCTTTCACATGAGATCCTTTCCCCACATACTTTCACCTTATTACACTTTAGAGAAATGCAGGCACCTCCCCAAATTCAAATAACGAGCCTTCACCTTCTTTAGTAACACATCCATTGTGGTACCAATGAGGGTCAACCTCAGTTCTTAAAAAACAAATTACTCATAGTACGTGTTCAGCTAATTATCCACGTGGGAGTAATGGAGTGAGAAACGTTACTGTTTACCTCCCTAACCACCCTGGAACTAGCAGATTTCCCCCACACTGCCACACTACTTGTCTTCCACCATGACTCTCAAAAGGTAACTTGCAAATAACAACCTACAACCAGCTCTAAGAGGTAACCTTCAGCTAAACAGTCCAGGATGGATGGATTGATGGTGGACAAGGCATGTATATGAATGAACCTAAACCCTGAACCTGGAATTCTAAATTTTAATTGGATTGTGTAACATTCTCACATTACTGGCCTCAGACTCAGGATTTCACTCTTGGCACTGGAAAACTCTTTATTCTGCTTCTCCCCACACTCACAACTGTCCAGTTCACAATAAACTCAATTTTAAGTCTAAAGAGACACTAAAACCTATGGCTACCTTCAGCCAGTCCAAACCAGAACTACCCAGAGATCCTGATCTTTTACTGCACATTTGGGGAACATCTGAAAGAAGCTTCCACATATTGGTCTAGATGACCAGAAGAAACAGATGAAAGGATGCAATGGCAGCCTGCTCTGTGACTGTTGAGATAACTGTGATGCAACATGCAGACGTGAGAGCTCCCCTGAAAGGACCTTAGCTCTGCCTGACACAGTAGCAATGCATCATGTGAAGTCTTTGAAAGACCAGATGCGGGATGTGAATAGCATTCAGTGATCACAAGCTAAGGCTTCAAGGTGTGGAGCAGACTTTTCAGGGAACCCGTCTGTGAGTAACTGAGGGATACATCAGGAAGAAAATGGCCTGTTGTGGGTCCTGCAGCCATTCTGGAGCAGCATGTCCCATTTGGTGCAAGCATGGGATTTGTGGACATGGCTGGAGATGTCAGGGCAGTGTCTCTCATTTCACTGCCTTTTTAAAACAGGCAGTATAGAAGAGGACTGTGCTGTCACTCTTCTGCCTTTAAACAAGGCCTTTCAGTTTGCTGCTTCGTGTGGGGCTTTGTGTCTTGCCTTCGGGTTCCTTTTGATTCTTTTCTATCTCCCTTCTAGATGTCCCTCGCACTTCAGCATCACTTGGAATGAGAAGATTCAATGTCAACTAGTTTCCAAGTAGAGAATAAAAGAGAACAACAAATTCTACCAAGGATCTCTCTCAGACTGTAAAAATAAAAGATTAGTTTGTATTGGCAAAGGGATATCTTGATCTGTTAATATAAAGGACGACAAAATTATCTGTGTTCTTTGTGAAGCAGCAGTTGTTTTAGTGGGGGAAGGAAGCCAAGACAGCTGTTAGATAGTTCAGCGCAAAATCCTGACAGCAACACACCAACAACAAGACCAGCACTGAGGGACTGGGCCAAACCGACAAAATACCAAATATTATTCATGTTGCTGCTTCTAAGGAGTTTGACAAACTGCAGTAATGTTACATTTTCAGAATGAAAGATGACTTTGTCATTTGTCTTGGCCAACTGGACTTAATGGATGCTGCAGAGAATCCCTTGGATAAAAAAGACACCACAGAGCACAAGGAAGCAGGGCTTGGTCAGTGCTCAAGACGGAGTGGGGACAGAGCCATCCATGTTTAGTTTGGACGCAAGGACTTCACTCCTTTGAGGAGAGGAAGAAGAGGCCATGAGATTTCAACAGCCTTTCCGGAGTCCTCAGCTTGAGCTACTTGAACAAATGGTTTTGGCTACATGACCTGCAGACAAAGGATTATGAAATCATTTTTTCCACTTCCTTCAGGTAGGAGGAAATACGGCATGAACTGCGGTCGGAAGCAAACTGGAGGTTCCTGACTGGGACCTTCCTCTCACCCTGTCATCTTGCTCTGGTAACTTGACCTGTCCTGCATATCATTTTCTCCATTTGTTCTAACCTCCCACAAAAGGTTTATTGGCAGAACTTTAAGATTTTCAGATAGACCCAGTATCTAAAGACAAGAGAGTTAACTCTTGGTTGCCCTTCTCATACACACCACCACTTATCTGTACCATGGAGCTACAGATAAGTCACCTACTAGGCTCTGCAAGAGATGGTAGGGAACAAAATGTGGCCCATCAGCATAAGCTCCAGCCACAAGTGCAAATGCAAGCTGTGGAAGACTGTGACAGACTTGCATTTTGGCCTCATTTGGAAGGTTCCATGTCCATTTCCTCCCTTTCCAGGCCCCTTGTGTCCTCTGGAAAAGCTTTCTTGCACTCAACTACACACTTGCACATGGCACTCTGCTTTTCCCTCCAGCTGCACCTTCAAAGCTTTGCTAACTCAAATTACCATCTAAATTGCATTTATGAGGAAAAAAAGATAAGTATTTTTCTTTGAGTGCAGAGTTACATGTTGGCTGTTTGCTTATAGATTTGGATCGTAAAAGAACTGAGAGAAAAAAGAATGCAAACTTAGAGCCCAGCTTGGCTCTAAGCAATAGCCTTTGTCCTGCACTAATGGATGAGGTAGGGAATGTGGTGCTATACAGTTTTACAAAAGAAACAAGACCCCACAGCTCTGATAGAAATCAAAGTCCTCCACCCCACCAACAGGAAGGTCCCACTGATAGGTGCCCTCCCAACAGGCATCTTTTCCAGAACAGAGCCCAGCCCTGCATCTCCCAAAGCACTCATTGCTTCTGCTTACAATGAACAGCCTTTGCACAACATCAATGTCTCCTGCAACCTTCCTTCCCCCTCCTTTTTCTACAAGGGATACATCACATCCTAAATCCTGTAACAGATGTTCTTTACAAGGCAGGAATAATTTACAATGGGTGTTCTGTGGACAGGGGACTCGTACTTGCTCAAACCCTGGTTCTGCATGTGCATACAGCTCGCCTGCAGCTCAGAGAACATTCCTGAGATCCTCTAACTTGCGAGTGGGAACTTTGCCAAGACAGAAGGGGATCTGACAAACCAGTACGTAAAGAGAAATACTTCTCAGAATCTAAAAGGCAGTAGAAATACTGAAATATCCTCAGCAAAATTCACTTTTGGTGACTGTTCCATCGTGTTTCGCTTTACTGCTGTGATTCAGCAAGGCTTTTACTTGAGGAGCGGAGCCTTTTTACTCGCCAGATTGCAGATAACCTTGGCAAACAGGAGCTGTTGAGAAGCTGCCCACTGGATTCGCAGGAGATGAAAGTGAAGTTGCAGCTCTAACAGCAACATCACCTGACAAAGCTTTTGGCATTTTATACCTAAGAAAAACTTCTCTCAACCTCTGTTGGTATTTTCAGCAGCTGGACATTTTCCTGTGTTCACAGGCAGGTCCAAATACAAAGAGTAGTCTCTCTGCTGACCAACATACTTGGCCTGTACTCACAGTCTTTTAAGAGGTTTCCATTAGCTGCAGAACAGTGTCAGGTGTTTCCCCGGTGTAATCTTATTTATGAGGTCCTGGTTCCCAGAACAAGACAGGACTAGAGCAACTGGAGTCAGGCTCTTTGCTCACAGTTCGAGGTATGTTTGCCTCCCGTCTTGTGTGGACGTAAACCGTTACCCTCGCACGGTCAAATCTTCAGCTCTCAATTCCAGTCCTCACTGTCATCTGTCTCCTCTTTGGCTAATCCCCAGTGGTCCCGATCCACAAGCTCACCTGAACAGTCCCCTCTGCCCACCCAGCTAAAGTCCATCCTAAGTGGTGGGTGACTCTTTTATCAGAGATAAAGGATTCTCTTTTCCCAAAAAACCAGACTGATGGCTTTTTGCATCTATTATGAATGAAGTTGTTAACCCTTCTGGATCCATACGAGGGAAGATGATTGAAAGAGATGAAAAGCCACAGCTGACCGGGGAAAATAAAAATCAAGGAGGCAAGCACAAGGCTCCACAATCACCATTTTAAAAATATTTTGTAATTTCAACTACTCTTGATTCATCTGGTCTGTGAGATGTCCAGAAAAATCAGAGTAACTGAATAGATCTGAGTACGAAACCCATGGCTCAAATCCTCTGCCCTATATCTGGGGAAGTTTTTCATTGGAGCTTTCAGCTAGGAAGACACGGTGAGAATTTGTGGTGGTGGACCGTGCAGTTACAAGAAATATATAATCCATCATGGAGACGTTGGTGAAAACCAATAGGAATAAAATAAATGTTCTTCTTTCCTACCGAAAAGATATGTCAGTTTGTCTCTGATGCTTCCTCCTAGGGCTAGCCAGGCAGAATGAAGGCTTGTTACATTCAAAAGCATATAGAGCCCTTTTATGAACTCTGGCTGCAGCCACCCTCTTTGTGAGACTCTTTGTTTCAGTTTGCTTTTCAGCAGCTGTATCTGATCTGTATCTTGCACACTTTCATCCTGTGACAAAACACAGCTGCAAAGAGACTGTAAGATCCTCATCTGCCCGTCTCTGCTTGTTCTCACAGATGGGACAGGTATCGGTGAGAAGCACCCAAACCCCCTACTTTTTTTTGCCCTGAGTCAGAAGATCTGGCTGTCTCTCTGCTCATCTTTCCTGGAAGTATTAGCGATGGCACTGTATCATGAAGGACACTGATGAGCACCAGTGTAAAGGGCACTGGCACAACAGAATGACTAAGATTGTCATCCCTTGAAAATGGAAGGTTAGAACAGGAACACTTTATTTTCAAATGCAGAATGGAAAGATAACTGCTGTGATTTAATAAAAACCTTCCACTCTGAAAAATCCATGTGGACACTCAGGAGTGGCAAGAGAACAATGCACAACAGCTTCAAGCATTTCCTTGCCTGATTTACATCATCATAGCTGAAAATATTTGCGTCCTGTGTATAAGAGGTGCATGTCAATGTTTCATTAGGTAAAGCTGCCTCAGAAGCAAAATAGTGTTTTATGTAAATGCATCTCCATGTCTTCCTGACCATCCCCTGGTCCCTACCATTTCAGAGGTGCCAGTCCACACAAGCTGAGAAGGCCCAATGGCATTTGTAAGTGTGAGGGGGGAATGCAGAGGACCCTGTGTGGGAGCAGGGTGAGTTTACTCAATAGTGTTACAATGAATTCAGTGCACCTTGGACACCACAGGAAGAGACACGAGTACCCTACAACTGCTAGATTTGCCATCTCCCCACAAATATTCCCTCTCTTGAAGCCCCTTGGTTTGTTAAGCACACTCCACATAATGAGCTGCCCTTCACAGATCAGTTACCTCATTCCAACCCTGCAAAAAGACCACTAGAAACAGCCAGTTTCAAAACTCTCTCATGGAGCTTTCTCCTTCCAGCCCCAGGTACTGGCCAAAGGCTGCAGAAGAATCCCACCACTGCCAACTGTGATTTACAAAGAGGGAGCTAAGAGACACTAATGGCTGCCACTCTTACCACTAATCACCACTTAGTGAGGCATTAATGGACTTCACTGGCCAGTGCAAGTCAAATGTAAAAGCCTTTGCAATTTGAAAAGAAGCATTCTAATTTATTAAACATTGTGGATGTTGGGCACTGATAATGGTAAGTTTGGCCCACATTTCTCCCCACAGTTAAAAATGGAAGGTACCAGCTATACCGCCTGCACTAGCCTGACTGGCCAGGTTTGACCTGGACTGCACAGGCAAATTTTACTGGTGTGTTGACTTTGAGTTTAAACTCAAACAGCAAAACTATTCATCTGGCAAATACCTTCCACTGGATGCAGTTCTTGGTCATATCAGTTTTTAACCTTAGAATTGCCCTGCTTTCCACGCAAGAAAACCAGCTGCAGTAGTTCTGTATGGGGCAGTACAAAGAGAAGTGTGTGATGCCCCTCTACTCTGCCCTGGTGAGACCTCACCTGGAGTGCTGTGCCTAGTTCTAGAGCCCCCAACACAAGAAGGATATGGACCTCTTGGAGCAAGTCCAGAGGAGGCCACAAAGATGCTCAGAGGGCTGGAGCCCCGCTCTTACAAAGACAGCCTGAGAGAGTTGGGCTTGTTCACCTTGAAGAGAAGACTCTGGGTGGACCTTATAGCAACCTTTCAATCCCTGAAAGGGGCTATCAGAAGGCTGGAGAAGACTGTTCACAAGGGCAGGGATTGATAGGATGAGTCGTCATGGTTTTAAGCTGGAAAAGGGCAGATTGAGACTGGACATGAGAAAAAAGGTTTTGAATCTGAAGGTGGGGGGACCCCTGGAACAGGCTGCCCAGAGAGGTGCCATTCCTGCCCCACCGCTGGAGCCGTTCAAGGTCAGGATGGATGGGGCTCTGAGAAGTCTCTCCTAGTTAGAGCTGTCCTTGACTGGTGTAGGGGGGGTTGGACTAGATGGCCTCTGGAGGTCCCTTCCAACCCAACACATTCTGTGAGCAATGGGGACACTTTGTTAATGAGATGGCTCTTTGGAGACTCTAGTACTGAGGTAAAAAACCTGCCCACACACCCCTCTGGCATCTGCCCACCCGTCACTGCTGCACCCTACCAGCAAGATCAGCCTCTGCTCACTGCAAAATCTACGTAACAACAGTTCTGCCTGATGAAATACATGGATTGTCAAACAGCCCCCCTCGACATCATCAGGAAAACAAACTTCTGCACCACAATATATTTGCAAGTCATGGAATCATTTAGGTTGGAAAAGACCTTCCAGGTCATCAAGTCCAACCATTAAACTACTTCTGCCAAGCCCACAGCTAAACTATGTCCTTAAGCTCCAGATCTACATGAGGTTCTGCCACTTGGAGACACCACAGAAAGAATTAAAATGCTGGGTGAAAACAAGATGATGGTATCCATGGGCCCCATAAAATAGGGCTGGGTTAGACAGTGACCTGCACTTCAGGTGTCACAATGGGATCACTTTCTATTGCTTTCATCACTTTCTTTTTCATCTTTGTAACAGGACTTTGAAGCTGAGGACTCTTCATGCCCTACAGAACTGTTAAAGCTTTAAGAGAAATTGCAGGTTCAGTACCTGACACAGAATACCAAAGCACAAACTTGTTCCCTTCCAGTTTTGCAGCCAAGACTACTAAAGCTGTGTCTTCTTCTGGAGCCACCAGTTCAGACCCTATCAGCCAGGCAGTGACTTTACTGGAGGAAGATAGAAAAATGGGACTTTTCTCCCATGACAGATTCTGACACTGACATTTGTTTTTCTGCGAATCAGACAGAAAAGCAAAATATAAAATACTTTACAGGATGGAAATGGAGCTATTTTTAGCTGAAAAGACAGAAATTCTTAATGAACTAATTTTTGATCTGATAATGTCAAACCTTTCATATCTATAATTAATCTTTAATATATTAGTAATTTTTAGAAGCTAAAAAGAGCTGAACTCTGAAACAAGGAGTCAGAATGAAAGTCGCTATTTCAATCTCCAGTAGCATCAATGTTTCTGTTGAAAACTGAATCAAGATGAACTCCCCCCAAAATTCTCCTTCTGCCAAAACAGCATTTTCCAAAATAAGTTGGTTCTGTTAAAAGAATCAAATTTTTAAAAAACCCCAAACCCAGAGCACAAAACAAAAACCCCAAAAGACAAAACCTGTCTGCCTGGCAGCCTCAACCTCTCTAAAAATAACCAAGACAAATCCACCCACCTTCCCACTCCATCACAAAAGCTACCTCTCACCATGTGATTACAAGCCTCAGGGCTCGCTGTGGTTTCACTGCAGGTCCTGGAGCCAGGCTGATTACAGGAATACCCCCAGCTTGCCTACGCTACGGAGGATTTTCTCAGAAAGAATTGGCTGAGACAGAAATACCAGTAGAGCTCTGTTGGCAAACAGCTACGTGGAGCATAATAAGCCCTTTGCCAGAACAGACTGGTTTGAAGGTAGAAGCCCGTTCCCACCCCAGCTGCTGCTGAAACGACGACTTTCTCACTCTGGATGGGCAGAGCCGTGCCAGGGGAGCTTTCCAGTGTACGTACACCACAGCACCCGCTGGAGAGAGCAAGTGCTCTTCTTGCTTTCAGGACTGAATTTTAAACTCAAACTTTGTGGGATCTCAGCTGGGAATTTTTCATTTGCGAGCTTCAGAGAATGCACTGATTTAATAAAGAAATGGAATTAAATCAGCTGAAAAAGGAGCAGCATTTCCACAAAGTGGTCTAAATCTGCCCTATAAATCATTAATAATGTCTTTAATTTTAACCTTTTAGTTCCTGAAGACTTCTTTCCATTTCTACACACAAGTCATGCTGGGATATTCCTCCACATTTGAGGAACTGAACTCTGCCTCACCGTTTAGAGGCATGCAAAATCTTCAGAATTAATTTGATTTGGTAGCTTTTACATTTGCTTGGGACCCACTTTTCAACAGCCTGATTGACTTTAGTAAAAGGGAAAGAAGAAAAAAAGAAAGATTAGGCTGTAGCAGGATAGGGAAGGCAAGCAGAGAGCACTGGTGTCTCTCAGCTGCTGACATTTGCAGGGTGGAGGTCTAGGGGAGGAGGAGAGAACTCAGGTAACCATTCCCTTGGGAAAAAACCTCTAAGTATTTCCGGGTCACCACCAAAATTTCCAGAATTATTCCAAGTGTTCTCCAGCCTTCTTTTCCACTGCAAAGACCAAAACCTGCCCCATCAGATGCCAACCAAGCTGTTACATGTTTTGTTTTGCAGGTTGCTAAGACACGGGGCTGTTTTTGCTTTCTTGCCTCCCTTGGGCTATTTCACAACACTTTGTAATATACACTGCTCTTTTTTGTTGCACATCTGGTTTTGATTTTGGGTTTCAGAACCCCCTCTGAAAACTGAGAGATTAGTTTTTCATATCTATCATCTAGACAAAGTGCATCAGCCTGTCAACCGAGTGCAATGGTGAGACACAGTTAACCCTCTCAGGTTACCCTCTCAAAAGCTCTTTTGGGTTGTTCAGGCAGTGGAAGTAGCTCAAGTCCTTTGCCTGATTTGCTGTGTGAAATTAGCTGTAACCACCAGTAAATTTTAGGTATGAAATAAAACTACTCATTTCTTTAAAACTTTAGATGGGATAGAGGCCTCTCATGCCTCACAAACACTAGTGACGAGCTTGTGCAGTGGATTCACTGATCATCACCCCAGCTGATACCTGACAACTTCTCCCCAAGCTTCTAGTATTTTGTTTTCATTGGACACAGCTACTATAGTAAAGCAGCTAACTAGCACGGAGAGGCCTTCACCTCTATCTGTGAAAAATGGTGTTGCTGGATGGCAGAACAACTCAGCTTGTGCTTTGGGACAGCTGCAAACATGTCCTTCAGTCCCGCCTGTGCAGCTGGCCATGCTGAGGTACCAGTGCCTCCAGGTGGGTCAGACCCACAACCCATCAACATGCTCCATGCGGTTCATTAAGAGCTTTCCATGGCACTCATGCACCTACAAACTGGTGGGGCTAACACATATTCCTGCTCTGTGGCATCCCTAAACCAACATGATCCTCACCTAAGCCCTCTCCCAACATTGTTCTCCAACCCAAGTCCTCTCCCAAAGCCACTCTCTGTATTCTGGAAGCAAAGCTCTGACAGAGAGGAGGTGGGCAGAGCTAACACTCTTCGTTTAGTCTTCATCCATCTGGCCCTAGAATCATTTGCAGTTGCAGTTAAAATTTATATCACCAGGCTAAGGTCACGCAGAAGGCTGATGCCAAGAGCTACATACATTTCACACCCTGCAGAGAAAAGAAAGTGCCTCAGCTGTATCTCAATAGTTTGTTCCCCCCATCACCCTGTGGATTTGTCTCCATGCCCTGCTTAAGCCACTCTGATCCTATGAAACTGTACCTCTACAACTGAAGACCATGTTTATCTCCTGTTTTGGAAAGAATAAAGTCTGTTCTAATAGATTCTAATAAAATTAAGCTAAGTTGGACCTCAGCCTTTCAAGTTGGAAAAGCCACACAAGCCTTGAACACTGTTTCTTGTCTCTGTTCTGGTTTAAACATTGGTCCTGCATTCAGAAACAGCACATCAAGCCATGTTCCCCCTACAGACCATCAAACACATCCATACTGGTTCCCTCTCCCACTTGCTTGCTAACTTCCTCTCACGCTTTCTCAAGGAAGTCATCTTCCCCAACTTTTCATGTACAAACATTCCAGGGAACCTTCCTTCCTCACTAGGACATGCGGTCCAGCAAGTGTCACAGCTCCTGTGTCCTCCTTCACAGGATCCTGCAGGTTCTGGCACCTGGTCCTTCACATGGCAGCACTGTGGCCAAACCAGTCCTGTAGTGTACCAGGTTTGACCACCACGAGCCATTTTAGCTAGTCAAGGGTGGCTTTGTGCTGGACGAGGTACCAGGACAGGAAGAGCAAAGTGGGGAAAGTGAGGTTTTCCAAAGGACATCCAGATTCTTCAGCAATACCAGCCCAAACCACAAGCTTCACCTTACAAACCTGAAGGAAGATTTTAAGTTTGATTTTCAGCCTTCCCTTGAGGTCTACTCCAGCCATGTTAAACCTTCTACTCTGAAAAAGTAACTGATGCCCTGACGCTTTTACCGTGAGAAAAGAACTTACAATCATAGAATCATCCAGGTTGGAAAAGACGTTCAAGATCATCAAGTCCAACCACCCACCCTACAACCCCCAACCACTAACCCATCTCCTGAAACACCATGTCTGCCCATTCATTGAACCCCTCTAGGGATGGTGCCCCCACTCCCTCTCTGGGCAGCCTGCTCCAAGTCCTCCCCACTCTTTCTGGGAAGAAGTCTTTCCTAATACCCAATCTGACCATTTCCTGGCACAACCTGACCCTATTTCCTCTTGTCCTATCGCTGGTCATTAGGAGAACTCTGAAGAATCACAATGTTTTGTGATTTTGACAGACTGTCCTTTCCTAGTACAGGAGGACCATACCACAGGAGCACTCCGCTACAGAGGGGCTGTAGGTTTTGACATCTGCACGGACTCCAAACTTTGTGAATGTCAAAGACCTGCTGAGCTCTGGACATGATGCCAGTGGTAATGTGCTGCAGAGCTTCCTTCCTTCCTAAAGGGGCACTGAACACAGCTCAGCAGACAAAGAGAGATGCCTGAAGGCCAGCAGGGCAGTGCAACATGTGCCCTTCTCTCTGGACATTGCACAAGGCAGGAGAGCACAGAACTCATGTAGAGGAAGTGTGAGGAGAGCCCAGGACCTGGCAGCAAGTCCTCCTCCTCCTTTATGGGACTGCCAGGAGCTGAGATACAGCTTGTTACTATAGGGTCTGTGATCTGCATAATCACAGGTATTGTGGTCCTGTGGTGCAGCAAAGACTGTGGGTGTATGAGACAACAGGGTTGGTCTCATCATTACCCTGTCACGGCTTCCTAGATGCTCTGGGGGCAAATGAATGAAACAAAGGTATTAACTGTGGTAAACCACATCTTCCCATCTCTTTGCATCAAATCTAAAACAACCCAATGTTTGGAGCCCTCAGATCCAGTTTCCCCCCACACACACCCTTTTTCTTCTGGTGTGGTCAGGCTTTCCCCTTTGGGCAGCCAGTTCAGCCCCAGAACGATTCAGGCAGCTCCCTCCACCCAGCTAGAGTCCTGCCCAAATCACTGTCCTCCTGCTGGTGTGAGCTCACCGTGACCTTTCAGCAAAGCACAGCCTTTCCTAGTGCCTCATGTTTAGAGAGGCTTGTGGAGCTTTGCCTTAGTTTACGCTTAACCAGTTAACAACTCTCCTCACAAGGCAAAGTGGTGCCAGGGTCTGCACTGGGGTCAGGCACGTGGCGGGGTCAGTGAGGAGAGGGTTAAGTGTATCGTGGAGCGGCGAGGACAGGGGAGAGTTTAATATGGAAGCAGTTTAAGTAACCTTAGGAGAATCTGGTACAGACCAAAGACACACAAGTACAGATGCATTTAATAGAAGCCTTTCTCTGCTCAAGATCTACAGCGCAGACTTATGCAGCAAAATGTGCTGCTTGGAACAAACTGTGCTCCAACCACAATGGCTACGGGAGGAATCGCAGCCAGTATTCTGTGCTGGAGCTCCTAAGGACTGAATGTTCGCTCAGCACACATGTTTGGGGAATGTATATTTCTGCATAGATTTTGGGATGCAGCACAGCCCAGTGTGAACTTGGACAGCAGCTTGCTCCTCGATCTAAGAATTCACGTACTCAGAAATCCCACTATTGTGTAAGCACTGTTCCAGCAACAGCTGAGCCAGGTTAAGAGGTTACCACCACCTCCAGCCTGCCCACAGCTGTTTATCCACTGCCCCCCATTAGGGGTTACCACCCTTTTCCATGAGCCACATAACCACATGTGTGGACACTCCCAAATCTGGCCCTGTCAGACAGATCCAGCTTCACTTAAAATACTTTTGAGTAAGTTTATTGTTTGGGCTTTTTGATTTGTTGGGGGGTTTTTTGGAGTGAGTTCATCTTGAGAGTGATAGTTTCTTGACTCGCTTCTCCTGCAACTGGAACAGCATCTCTGACCATGCTCGAATAGAAACCCTCCTGCAAAACTGCATCTGTCAGTCTCTTCAGTAAGAGTGTGAATGCTTCACCCAAATATGAATTCCCTAAACTTTTTTTTCTTCTTCAGTATCTCACCATTTTCCAGGTATTACTGGAAATTTAAACATCTCCCTGTTGTTTGCAGGAGCCCATGTTCTCACAGATTTAAACAGATCTAAAGTGTCACTCTGAAGAAACCATCACAACAACAACCTCTTCCAGAGAATTTTGCTTCCCTTAGGTGCCAAGCTGCAGGAATGCAGTTAGTCCCTGGGGAACTGTAACAGAGACTGTTGATGCGTTCACACTATTAGCAGCATTATTTGATTTCATTTTCAGTTCCTGGCATGCGGGACTTTGAAGACTGGTCAAGCAAAGGCCTCGCTGAGCTGTACCAGGCGGCGAGGAAGGCAGGTTGGGGAGACAAAATTATTTGCTTTGCTGACCTTTGTGTTTGGCTCCTGCCTGAGTTTGGTTTGTATTCAGGGCTGTGCATGCACGGTGAGGGAACACGCAGAACGCAAGGCCAATCATGTGTGGCTGGAGTACAAAGAGAAGCCCTGCTTGGTTAGGCTCTGACATTTAGCAAGCCAAGAGGTTGGAAAATTGAGCCAAGTCAATTGCCTGGCTTGGCTGTATGAACCAAAACACGAGCCCCGCCACTGGAATTGATTATATATAGATGAAAAGAAAATACATAAAACGATACATAAGGTTCTTGTAACCTCCAAGAGCCGATGCCAGAATACGCTCACTGGCCTTCCCTGGTTCAACACCGCAGCCAAGCACAGAGCGCAGCCGAGGCTGTGCTCCAGTTTTCATCAGATTAACTCTTCAGCTCTGGTCAAAGGACCCCTTTTAACGTGCTCTAAGTTTTCCCTCGAGCCCCCAGGGAAGCCTGTATGAACGCAGGATTTATAGCCCTTAAAGGCAGTGCAAAAGGTGCTACAGCTGACCACAAGAGGAAAGTAAACGGCATTAAATGAGATTAGGAATCAACACAACAGAGTAGCCAGAAGACTGTTTATGCTAAATGCAAAACACCTCACATAAAGTCTATTTTCTCTCTTCTACAGGTCCCATTTACCTCTCAACACAAATTGGGGTCATTGGCTGTGCATTTCATAGTTTAATTGCGCTTCACAACTTAGTTAGGAAGTTTAACCCATACAGACTCCTACTGATTTGAACAACAAAATCCAGCAAGCACAGAAACGTGACACTGCTGGGAAAAGTGCAAGTTGTTAATAAGAATTCTTTCCAGTGCAAATATTTGTGCCTTTCCGTAGTGTCTCTCTCTTCTCCAGAAAGCCACTTTTTCTCTCAGTTTGAAATATTCGATATGATGATTCAATACCATTAACTACCAAAGCCACACACAACACTTTGAGGAAGGGCTTGAAATCAGACATTATTGTTGTACCAAGTTGTACCACAGTAACAGGGAGACTCAACATTTCCCTGGAAATGAGCAGGGCTAACTGAAAGTAAAGTGTTTTCCAGTAAGCCTCATGCCAGCTGCTATTGCCTTCTGAAACAATAACTAAAGAGATCTTCTGAATAATCATAGAATCATAAAACCATTAGGGATTGGAAGGGACCTCAAAAGATCATCCAGTCTAATCCCCCTGCCACAGCAGGCTCACCTAGACCAAGTCATAGAGTCAGTCAGAGTTAGAAGGGACCACAGGATCATCCAGTTCCAACTTCCCTAACCATGGGCAGGGACACCCCACCCTAGATCAGGCTGGCCAGAGCCTCATCCAGCCCAGCCTTAAACACCTCCAAGGACGGGGCCTCCACCACCTCCCTGGGCAACTCATTCCAGGCTCTCACCACTCTCAGTGAAGAACTTCCTCCTCACATCCACTCTAAATCTACCCATCTCCAGCTCTGATCCATTCCCCCCAGTCCTGCTGCTACCTGACATCATACAATCATAGAATCATTACGGACTGGAAGGGACCTCGAAAGATCATCTAGTCCAATCCTAAAAAGCCCTTCCCCAGCCTTTTTGTAGGCCCTCTTCAGATACAGTAAGGTCATCTCGGAGCCTCCTCCCCAACTCTCAGCCCCAACTCTCTCAGCCTGGCCTCATAGGAGAGGTGCTCCAGCCCTCTGATCATCCTCGTGACCCTCCTCTGCACTCGCTCCAGCATGTCTGCATCCTTCTTGTAATAAGGGCTCCAGAACTGGACGCAGGGCTCCAGGTGGGGTCTCACCAGAGCAGAGTAGAGGGGGAGAATCACCTCCCTCGACCTGCTGACCACACTTCTCCTGATGCAGGCTAGGAGCTGGTTTGCCTTCTGGGCCACAAGGGCACACTGCTGGCTCCTGTTGAGCTTTTCATCCACAAGCACCCCCAAGTCCCTCTCCTCAGGGCTACTCTGCAGCCAGTCACTGCCCAGCCTGTATTTGTGCTTAGGATTGCCTTGGCCCAGATGCAGGACTTGGTCTTGTTGAACCCCATCAGGTTGCCTTGTGCCCACCTCTCCAGCCTGTCCATGTCCCTCTGGATGGCATCCCTGCCCTCCAGCGTGTCTGCTGCACCACACAGCTTGGTGTCGTCAGCGAACTTGCTGAGGGTGCACTCGATGCCTCTGTTCATGTCACCGACAAAGATGTTGAACAAGACTGGTCCCAGGACTGATCCCTGAGGGACTCCGCTTGTCACTGGCCTCCACCTGGACATGGACCCATTGACAGCCACTCTCTGGGTGCGGCCATCAAGCCAGTTCTTTACCCATCTAGTGGTCCACCCATCAAAGCCATGTTCCACCAGCTTGGAAACCAGAATGTGGTGCAGGACAGTGTCAAAGGCTTTGCTCAGGTCCAGGTAAATGACATCAGTTGCCCACCCCTCATCCATTAACGTTGTGACCTGTTCATAGAAGGTCACCAGGTTTGTCAAGACCTCAAAACCCAGTTACCTTAACTAAGTTCACTTGTGGACAAACACCTTTCCTTTCTGAAAGCCTAAACTCAAAGTCTGAAACAAATACAATTTCCTTGAAGAAAGGAACTATCACCTTATCATCTCTCTAGATGGTTATACTGATCATGAAGAACCTGCAAAACTCAGTGCACAGTTTGCTTTCCACAGTAGCGGAGTTCAACATTCCAGTGGTCCCTCTAAGGAACGCAGTTCTCTTGTGCCAGAAAATACAGGTTAAATGGTCTCATCTTTGGCATTGGACAGAATGAAGACTCTTACCAACAGTCTCTTAGCTCCACATGCCTTCAGCCCAAGCTTGGTGCCTTTTCTCAGACGTGTCTGCTGGCAACATCGCCCTTCACTAACAAGAGTGGCAGAACAGTCTCCCTCTCTCTCAGTCACTCTGATGAGGGTTTTGTTGAGGTTGCCTTCTCATTTCAAACTAATTACAGATATTTGTATTCACACTCACACACACACTCTCATGCTTTCTCACACATACACATGCATACATACACACATACATGCACACACTCTTAAAACTTAATCTTCGTTTTACCTCGAAAACTGTGACACAGCTGATGGGGAAAATATGGCACTGGGTGTATCTCCTAGCCCGGTTCCAGGTGGCAGAAATCTACATAAGTCATTCTGGGAAATCTCAGGCAGCTCTGGGATATTCCTCTCTGCCCACCAAAAACTGTCTCAGTGAGTAACAAACCCCACTGGGGCTGTAAACCATAGGGCTTCCATCCACTCTGGTATTTTGTAGCTGATTGCTTTATGCATTTCCATTCAAAATGCCTCAGTGGAATTCATGACAAAATGGACCAAAAATCCACACCAAGCTGATGAAATAAAGGACAACTGTGGAAAACCCAGTCACTGCAGAGACAACTATATCCAGCACAATGTCTAAGCCATTTCTCTTCCTTCCAACACCTCCTTACGTATCAAACCAAAGCCACCACAAGGAGAACCACGTCCTCTCAACTGTTACACCACGCCCAGGTTGTACTCTCTGGTAGAGCAGCCACATTATGTTTTCATTAGGGTTCTTCCTCTCTCAGACTACTCTGAACAGCACAAGTTAAGTTACAAGAGGCTCAAATCCCTCAGCACACTCTCCTTAGCCTACAAAGTGTGCAAGACCAGGCAGAAGTTGCAAACGAAAGGCAAAGCACATCCCACCCCACCTCAACAGCAATAAGAGAGGACAAGCCACAGGCCACAGTTTAACCCATGTCAGCTGTGGGCTGAGTAGATCAGGAGGGTCTGGGGGCTGCAGGTACCACTGCACAGCCCTTTTTAAGTGCACCTAGGGCTCATATCTTGTAAGCAACGAAGGATTCAGTGGCTCGTAAAACTGCCTGTGAGAGCTGCCTGCAGAAGTGCCATGATGCCATGTTATAGGATGCAGACTAGATCCCTACTATTCCATCAAATCCCTTGCTCCTGCTCATCTTTGTTGTTTCTTCCATGTTTTGGATAAACCACTACACTATAGAATTGCCTGGGTTGGAAGGGACCTCCAAAGGGCATCTACTCCAACTCCCGTTGCAGTGAGCAGGGACATCCTCGACTAGATCAGGTTGCCCAGGGCCTTGCTGAGCCTCAACCTGAATATCTCCAGGGATGGGGCCTTAACTAAGTCCCTGGGCAACCTGTTCCAGTGTTCAACCACCCTCCTGCTAAAGAACTTCTTCCTAACAGCCAATTTAAGTCTAGCTTTCTCTAGAAGTACGAACGTATTGAGAGCTGACAATAGATGTCACACAAACTGGTGGGTCACTGCTGAAGTTACAACTCACTGATGCTGTAATTTGTTTCACCACGTCTGCTCACGTGGCTAAAGAAACCTTTGAATGTGTTTGATGATGCCGACTGCAGCTCCTTCCAGAAAAGGACTCTCACCCCATCCGGATTCACTGGCTTCTCTAACACTCTGGACACACTTTCAGAGCACTACTACTGCAGTTACTCCTGCACTGATTTCAGAAACTCTGGGATCTAGCTAACAGAAAGCAGGAGTTCAATAGTGCATTCAGCCCTCCCATTTAATTAGAGGTTTAGTCTTCTCTAATTCAAAGGCATTTCATTTGAAAGTGTTTTTCCCTTATACTAAACAGATAATAAACAGATTCTTGATTTCCTACAATAAAAAGAGGGAAGACTGTAAACTTCAAATTTTTTAAAGGGCACATGGGGCTATTTTTAATTTTACTCCTTGGCTGTGGAATCTATACTCATTAAAAGTGAAAAATTGAGATCTGATGACTATTGTGCGTGGAAAGTTTGCATTTCTACCCTGCAAATGAAAGGCAGAATGGGCTGATGTGCTTTCACTTCGCATTTTCAGACCTTTTTACTTCCTGTTGTGATGTGGCAACAAAATGCAAAGTTTGGGTTTCCTAGAGGGCAAATAAGCAAGCAGTTACCTCTAAATATTGCCTTTCAGAAAAATTCTTTACAGCCACGTTGCATTAAATCTATAAAATACTTTCAATATTTTATAAACTACATGACAGAAAGGTAGTAAAGTGGACCAGCTCTTTCCTTGCGATGAATCACCCTGTTGTGCCGATGATCCAGATACGTAATTCCTTCCTTGTTTTGCTATTTTCCTACAGAAGTGTAACAAATGGTAATAAAATAAAAGTAATGGAATTAAGTTATTAACCTAAGTGGAGATTGAATTTGTAATAGCCAGCACGAGGTAGCAAATAATCTAACCTGATGGGATGAGAGGGGGCAAGAAGTTTCCATCTCCTCCTTTACTGCTGGAGACAAAACACTATGACATTGCCTATAAGGCTGTGCTTTCAACGACTGTAGAATCATAGAATGTGTCGGGTGGGAAAGGACCTCCAAAGGCCATGCTAGTCCAACCCCCCTACACCACGCAGGGACAGCTCGAATCAGAACAGATTGCCCACAGCCCCATCCAGCCCGACCTTGAATGGCTCCAGGGATGGGGCCTCCATAGAATCATCATGGCTGGAAAGGACCTCCACCACCTCTCTGGGCAGCCTGTTCTTCCAGGGATTCCCCACCCTCAGAATGAAGAACTTTTTCCTCATGTGCAGCCTAAATGTCCCCTTTTCCAGCTTAAAACCATGCTAAGCTCCTGTGCCTCCTGCTGTACTACAGTAATGAGTATTCTGAATGTCTGAAAAAGACGACTTTCTTTGACGACAGGAAAAAAGCAGCAGCCTCAGGACCCAAATCTCGGGATGAGCAGCTTTCTGGGTTTCAGCGCAGATGTAACCGCATCCACGCAGCATCTCCCTGCTGCACCCCAGGCCTCGATGCAGCTGCTGGCCCTGCCCAAGCTGGGGCACACCCTTGCTCCCGCCACACTTTGGCAAGTTGTCAACATCGAGCCGTCTGCGCAGAGAGAGCAAAACAGAGTCACAGTCCGTGCGTGAATCAACAGCACACGGATGAGTTTTCTCTGCAGGCCCCCTGTGATTTCCACACCGTTTGACTACAGGGTTCAGAACATCCCATGCTTTAAAGGGTGTTGGGGAGCTCTGCTTTCTCCTCCAGCCTGGAAAAAACTGAATTCACTGGTTCATTAGAGGCTGTTCTCTCAAAATTTGTTTTCATTCCTAAACAGAACCATAATGATCCAGCCAACGCTCTCACTTCACACAAACTGGTTTTCAGGACAAACTGTACATTTCAAGACTTCCTGGTAACATATATTGCTGTTAAAGCAGATATTTTTCCATCAGTTTCCAGTCTGTGTTATCAGGGTTGCAATACATTTTGTTGTTCTCCTCATAAAGACATTTAAAACAGAAAGGCAGTGTGTGGCATAGGATCGTAAAATTGTAAAGGGACCTCGAAAGATCGTCTAGTCCACAGCAGGACCACCTAGACCAAGTCACACAGTCAAGTGTCAAGTGAATTATTTCCATTGGAGCAAATGGATCCATCTTGCTCTGATTTCCAGCTTTAATTCAAAAATGCTTCTGGAAGGAACTGGAAAATATATAAACATGGACAAGCCCTTGGAATAGAACTCTGCAGTGCATGTTCTGAAAAAGCTGACATGAGATGATTGATGTTATCAAAGGATCTCTCTGCCTCAAGACATTTCAATGAAATGCAATTGCTTCTGACAAGTTTCTGAAGAAATTTTTCATCGAAATGAAATCATATTTTTTAAGAATATCATTTTGTAGAAAAATCTGTGTCTCATCCGCTTAGTGCGGAGTCTCTGCACGATTCATGGAGAGAGAATTGAGCTACTTGCTGTGTTGTAGCTTTCATTCTGAATTGGCCTATTTTAGGTCCCTGTGTCATAACTCAGTGGTGGTTCAGGGATTTTTGCTTCTTTGTTTTGTTTTCTCTTGATCTGAGTCATGTGTGCTGTACACTGACACTAGTGCTGTTTGTAAACAGTGGGTTCTGAGCTGTTCCTAAAAACCAGAGCAGGTTATAAAACTGAGAAGGGTGCACAGCTACTGCTGTTCCTTCAGTTTTTCTCTAGCCTCTTCCATGTGCATGTAGCTACACACTCAATTCCACATACTCCTGTAAATGTAAGAGCAGAATTAATTTAGGAACCATAGCACCTTCAGCTGCCTCACCCCATTCGCACACCAGAGCTTTCTGTACTACTCCTTACAGTCAGCTACTAGAGATTTGCATGAACAGCAGCCCACTGCTGCCTCCGAGGCACATCATGCCTTCGTATTTATTTGCAGCATTTTGCTCACGACAAGTCACACGGGGTCAGTTCTGAGGCTCTGATTTATTTTTGCAGTGTGGGCATACTGGAACCAAAAAATGCAAAAATATCATGTAAGATTCAAAATAGTATGTGACCAACAGAAACAGGAATGAAAAGCCAAATGAGTTCCACAGAGAATCACAGAAACACAGAGTGGTTTAGGTTGGAAGGGATCATCCAGTCCCAACCCCCTGCTATGGGCAGCAACACCTCACAACAGACAAGGCTGCCCAGAGCACCATCCAACCTGGCGTTGAACACTTCCAGGGATGGAGCTGCCACAGCTTCCCTGGGCAACCTGCTCCAGTGCTTCAGCACCCCCACTGTAAAGAATTTCCTCCTAATATCTAGTCTAAATCTCCCCTCTTCAATTTTAAAGCCATTTCCCCTCATCCTATCACTACAAACTCTTGTAAGAAAGCCTTTCCACAGCTCTCTTATAGCCCCGCTTCAGGTACTACAAGGATGCTCTAAGGTCTCCCCCGAGCCTCCTCTTCACTAGGCTGAAAAGCCCCAACTCTTGCAGCCTGTAAACTCTATACTGTTCATGCTTTTTGGGTGGGGATGTCAAACCTTCTCTGCACTGGGGTCAGTGGAGAGTTTTGATCACCATCATACAGATGAAACAGCCCAAGTAGATAAAACACCTGGCTGGATGTAAATTCTGTACATGGATTTCAACTCAAGAGACTTTCTGAGTTCTCCTTTAAATATCCTCCCTCTATTCCAAGACAGAAGTCTGGTAGAAAACTATGGAAGAGTCCTTGTAGTATTTGCAGTCAGTCTCTAGTAGCTGTAGTGCATGTTCAGCCTCTCTTGTGCTGTATCAGCATTTCTGCTTCTATGCTCAAACTGGAAGTGAGAGGCATCTTGGTAGAATCACCCAGAATCAAGAAGTGTGGAGACGGACTGCAAAACCCAGAAAAAATAAGAGGGAAGCAGGAGACCAAAAAGGAGGAAGAAGATGGTTTCTAAACAATGTTTGCATTGGCCTAACTGGGTTGCAGAGTTAGCAATTAACTCGTCTAATAAAAGGGAACCTGCAGTTTAACCCTGCTTCTTACGGCACTGCATGGAAACATCTCTTGTCCGAGTCATTTTTTCTCTCACAAGGATGCTGTGAAATTCAGCTGGTAAATTGCTGGTCATATGAAGGAGAGAGCTGAAGAAATTCAAGCTTCTTTCACAACAGTTTCTCAACAGCGAGGTTTGTGATCTTCAGAACATTATCCAGAAACGAGACAGATGTTTCTGAACCCAGCTGGCTGTGTGGAAAACATTTCCAAATCTGTCCCAAATACTCTTTTTTTCCCCTGATGTCTGTTAATTTAGTTAAAACAAATCAATTAAATGTTCTAATTACAACTGAAATCTATAATTATATGGTGCCCTCGGTTCAGCACGTACTAATGAAGCAATCACCACCTTCCTATTAGTCACTCTTGAAAACCAAACGCAAGTGGGAGCTGAAAAATGTTTTTCTGTGTCTTCACACAAGGCACTTGATCCATCTTCAACTTGAGCAGGAGAGGCAGAAAAAATGCAACATCATTACGTGAGGTTTTTTTCCCCCCATAGCAAAAATTCATGAGGAACTGTTGTCCTCCTGGGTGGATCAAGCCACTTGTAAACTAGAGATGCTTTAACATATATGTTAATATTTTCCTAAAACTTCTAGTAAATCAGTGTTAATTCAACAAGACACTATGCAGTGCTTTTAAAATGACTGGGCTATAACATCTACCTCCAGGTAGGCTCCTGAACAAGTAGGGCTTCACTTTAAAGAACTCTAAACCTACTCTGCTGCTGTGTATTGGCAGCTGTTGGAGGTGTGAGTGCTCAAACTCCTGCTCTTCAGACCTGCTGCCATTCTGCAGGTAAATCTCTCAGCTACATACACATAACACGCACGAAACCTGGGGTCCACCTAGCTGGAGGAGGAACAGCTGAAAATGCAATTGACATAATTCACTACAGAAAACAGTTTGTGAAACACTTTACCAAAGGATCCTCATCTTAATACCACTGCAGCTTCGCCTGCTTCAATGCTATTAGCAACTAAAGCCCCACATGCCAATAGCATGAGAAGAGATGGGTTCACACAGATGTGGTCTGTGGTCTCTTTTGCTCCACCCAGGTGGTGGATGGAGATGGGGCAGAGTCCTGTCCACTTGTGTCACACAGCTATGGAGCAGCTCTCCTTGTCCAGCCACTCCTAACATCAGCAGTAGCTGGGACACAGCAGATCCCTTCCAATCCGTTATGATTCTATGGGGGCCCTGCACAAACCCTCCTGAAGCTGTTGCTGCCATGGTTATTGCTGTGCCTGGTGCTTCAGGCTGGATGGGCACTGACACCAGTGATGACACAGTGGGGAGGAGCTGGGTGGGGTGGCACCAACAGCTGAGAAGAATAAAAGGAGCCAGAAGTGTCTACAGCTTGCAAAAGCCAATACACGGCATCATGACCCAAAACTCAGCCTTACAATCACACAATCATTAAGGATGGAAGAGACCTCCAAGATCATACAATCCAACCATCAACCCAACCCAACCCCACCATGCCCGCTAAACCCTGTTCCCTAGTGTCACATCCACTTGTTTTTTGAACACCTCCAGGGATGGCAGCTCCACCCCCTCCCTGGGCAGACTGTTACAACACCTGACCACTCTGTCAGGAAAGAAATTCTTCCTTATGTTCAACCCAAACCTCCCCTGGCAGAACTTGAGGCCGTTTCCTCTTGTTCTATTGCTAGTGACCCAAATTCACCATTGCTGTGACCCCTGTACAGCTATACACAGCTGCATACCGTGCTTAAGGACACGGTTTAGCGGTGACTTTGATGGGTTAATGGTTGGAGTCGATGGTCTTAAAGGTCTTTTACAACCTAAATGGTTCTATAACAGCAACACATGGCAGATCAACAGTGATTTTAACAAAGCACCATTAGACCCACTTGCACCACAGCAGAGAAAGATTTGCCCAGCTAAGGATTTGCTCAGGCTGAGGACCTGAGACACCCCTCAAAAAAAATTTCTGCAAGCCTGAATATTGTTTCATATCAGGAATGAGCAGCTCTGAACTCTTTATACCTTGGATATGTCCTCTGTTTTGTGACTACTCAAATGCTTCTTCCCAAATCCATTTTAGATGAGAAGTATTCTGATGAGTGTGCTTTGCCTGCCTAAACAGAAATATTAGAGCAGCTACTTAAATGGTAATTGATAAGTGCATAAAATTACGAGCATTCAGATTGCAAATCAGTTAGCAAAATCCAATGAAAGTTTAAACATTTCATCACATTAATGATCCAAATGCATACATTTGCGGAGAACAGCACCCAGGCACTTGGCAGCTTTCCACTATATTTACTTAAAGGTGATAATGCATTTAAAAAGCACTCAAAGCAGAATATGTATTAAGTGCTACTAAACCTGCATAGATTTATTAGCACAAGCTTTTAGACTGTCTCTGCCCTGAAGCAAACTCATTTTCATTTGTGGAAATGTAAAAAATTGAGCAATAGATCATTTTAAGAAACATCCCTGAGGTTGGTACAGTAGTTATGTAAAAAATAGTGTACTTCCTCATGACAAGTGTGGGTCTGTAGCCTTTGGCTCGTTTGGGGCTGACTGATAGGGCTGCCTAAGAAAGGCTCGTAATATCCACAGGATGGTTCATTTACACACTAGTGAAAAAAAGCTAACGTGGAAAATTCTCTAGCGTCTCCAGAGACTAATGATCTGACTCTTCTAGCCCCTGATTTTTCAGACAGTGCTGAAAACCTGCCCTTCCAGAAGAAAAATCAGAAGCTTTTACTGGTGCTGCTAGCCAGGCATCTCCAACTCTTTAGGGAACGTCAGCCAATTAACATTATTCAGAAACAAAGACATCAAGAAAAGCTATTGTATGATGCTATTTGCAAAAGTGTTCTGTTAGCATCTGCAGGATAAAGCGAAGGGAAAAAGAATGTTCTAAGTACTAAATGTCTATTGCAGGATAAACCCACATGCTGGATATGTGCTTGCGTCCCATCTTCCCTGAAAAGAGACCAGTAGACCCTCTTGGAAATTAAGCAGGAGGTAGGATTTAGGATTTTTGAGGTGGAATAAGTCAACCTGATTCAAATGGTTTCTCAAATGAACCTGGGCATTGTGTGTGTTGTGTCTCGGTAACTTGGGACAGACTCCCAGCTCTTCAGGAACAATTTTTGTGGCTGAAGCATTAAATTAGAGTAAACCCACCCACTGTGAAGAGTTTGCGTGCCCAGTTCCTATACAGCAAGGAACAGGTTCTGAGCTGGGATGAGGTATGTCTGTGCCTCAGTGCTTTTTTGACCAACATTCTCTCTAGAATTCAACTCAGATCTTTAAATACAACTGAGAGCTGACTTTGGTTCAGAAACTGTTTCCCTGCATTATTGTCTACAGCTTTTCATTACCACCTTCTCAATCCATAGCAAAACCAGGAATGTTTTTACACAGCTCTGTATTGGAGCGTTGCTAATAAGTAGTTCCATTAAAAACAGTTAACATCAATAATTTATCCATTTTACTCATTTCTGAGTCCACTGAAGAACATTGTTGGCTGAGCTGAGGCACAAGTAAACGTGTTAATTGTTATCTTACTACAACAATCAGTTAATAAGGCAGTTATGGTAGATGTTTGTTAGGAGGTTCTGGGGTGCCTGAAGGCTACTGAACTCATCGTCTGGGGAAGAACACAACCGTCAGAGCTAGCAGGAGTCTGATGGCACCAAACCAAACCCCTTGAGGCCTCTGTCTGCCAATCAGCTGAAAGAAGAGAGCAGACATCAGGTCTAAGCCAGGGAGCTGTAAACAAGTGAGCAGGTAGGAACTCCCAGTGCAGACCTGGAACAGTGCAGCAGCAGTGTCTGGGGCCCCCTTCCAGGAGGCTGTCAGGGCTCAGCCAATGGGGAAGGGGTAGGGAACTGGGTTTGGTTTCTTTCTGCTCTCCACAAACAGCAGCAGCCCTTGCTGGGGTCTGTTGTCTCCTCAGGCCAAGGAACTGAGCTCTGCACCTCTGCAGCTGCATGTCTCTCATTGCTCCCCTTGTCAGCCCCTAGTCCACTCCATGGACATGTTACAAAGTCAAGCAGCTCTACATTCCCTGCTAGACTGATCTCTTAGTGTCAGGACCCCAAATGCTTTCAGTCTCCTCCAGGAGAAGGAGACTGAAACGGGAGGGAACGGCTCTTATTTCCTCTTCTGCTGCACCAGCAATGGATCAACCTCCAGACCAGTGTGGTACTGACAAACAGCCGATGACTGTCTGACTGTGGCTGAACGGCCTTTGCTTCCACCTCATTTCCAGGCAAAACCCGTTATCCTAGCTGCAGAGGCCAAGGACAAAAATGCTGAGGTCTACAGGGCATCCTGCTATTCTTCTGCCTGATTTCTGCCCATCTGGTGCTCAGCAACTTCTACTTTCCACTCCCCATCACAGCAGCAGGAGCGACAAGACCTAAACACCTCTGGTAGTGACTTGAAGAAGGAAGGTGAACCCAGTCTCCTGAAGCTGAAGGAAGCTGTCCATAGGGGAAGCGTTTCTGGTTATGAATTATATACCATAGAATCCCCATGGCCCTATTAGAGATGCACTTCTGGGTGCTCCAAGGGTAGCCTGAACTAAAAGCTAACTTCTCCCTGTGGAATGGAAGAAATATTGTAGCAGTTGCTGGGGAAAAGAGGAGGAGAAGCCACTTGCTGATGTACTTCAAAGCTACACCTTCTGTCCAGTGTCAGCAGGGGATCATGTTCTATTACTTCAAAACGCTTAAACTGATTTGCAGCATAGAAATCACTTAAGAAAAGCAGGTCCTTTTACTTGTCTTCCCTAATCCAGCTAGCCCATTAACTTGCACATGGGAGACCCTAGTTGCTTGAGACAAAACAGTCCCAGAAAATAACCCAGATCTAACCTACAGTTTAGGGTAGTACCTCAGCAGAGGACTGTGCCTTGTCAGTGAGAAAATACTGTCTTTCTTGGTTTGCAGATGGTGAATTGAGAAAGGATGAGGTTGAAGAGCTGATCCAAGGACACAGGAAAATCTCTAGACAGGCTGAAAAGTCAATCAAGATCTCTTGACTTCATCCAGTGGGATTGTTGTTGGGCAGATTTTATTTTTCTCTCTGCAGAATTGGTCAGTCTTTCAACAAGTCTCACATGGATGGCTCAGAGAGCTCACTGTCTCAGGGAGCTCTTCACCCACTGGAATAATATAGATAGAAAATAAATATCAGATACATCCAATTCTTTATTTAACAATCTATCAGGTTTTATGCTGGACTAGCTCATCAGAAATGCAACTAGAATGAGGACAGCAGAAGTCTAGCCTGATCTCACTGCTGGAATTCATCTGGCAGGAAGAGAGCTCTGACTACAAATATTAGTTTTTCAGTGATCCTTTGATTCTTCTAAGCTGTCTCTGTCTGGAGTGTTAATCTTTGGTGCAGAGGCTATGGTCTCCTTACCTCCTCAACGCCTAGCATGCTGCCACCTGATTTCACATGGGAGCTGCTCTAAAACCAATACAGCAGCAGTACACTTCATTTGGTCCCAACGGGAGATCTAAAGAGCATTGGACAACCCACTGCTGTACCACAGGTACAATATACCTGTCCTCTGCTATAAGGTCCCCCTGAGACTTTTCTTTTCCAGGATGAACAGCCCAAATTCCCTCTGCATGTTTTCATAGCAGAGGTGCTCCAGCAGTTCCATGCCCTTCACATATTGGAGGCTCGAGAACCGGACACAGAACTCCAGGTGAGGTCTCACAAGAGCAGAGTAGTGGGAGTGAATCACCTTCCTTGACCTGCTTGTGACACTTGTTTTGATACAGCCCAGGATATAAAATGCACTTCAACTGACACCTGACAACTCCACTCTCAAAGAGATTCCGTTGATCCCTCCCCATAAATTCAGTAATGACCCCAACTGTGCCTCACTGAGAAAACTTCAGCTGAGTCATTAAATACTAATAGGGGAGCCCAGGCTTTGCATGGGTTAGGCCAATTTTGCTTCAAAAGCAAGTATCTGCTCATATTTGAGCTCAGTATGTTGAAGTCTGGGTGTTATAAATCCATCATCAGTGTTTTCTTACAGCTGTAGTAGCTGACACGTCTGAATCACCGGGAGCGAAGAACATGCTAGAAGAAACGAGCACCATCAGAACACATCATGAGCAGATGTACAGCAACTGCTCCTCTTCTGCTGATGGAGCAGCATGAGCCTGTGTTCTCTGAGAGGGGCTGTGTGTAAAAATGCCCTTGTAGTGGACAGGTACCTGTCCATGAAGGAACTGGTTGAAGTGTATCAGCTAGAAATGAATTCCAGTTTCACGGGAGGGATGGTTTTAACCCATAATGAAAGCAAAATGCTTATTAGCATTCTTCTGGAGGTTCAGTCAAATATCAGTAGTGGTGGTGCACAGGTACCACTCCCCACTTCCAGGGGAGTGTAAAATGACTCCCTCTTGCACTGATCCATGTAAGCAGTTGTAAAATCTTCATCATATCCATGTCAGAATTGCCCATGAGAATACTGCTCTTTCTTAGACTCACAGAATGGTTTGGGTTGGAAAGGACCTTAAGTATCATCTAGTTCCAACCTACTCCCTCTATAAAACGGCACCATTTCATTTGTTTTTAAAACAAGAATATCATTAAGCAAACAAGTACGGATAAAATAATCCCACGGTTTTTGTTTTTGTGGGGAAAAATTAATGTGAAAAGGGAGCTTCTTCCTCAGAACGGTCAAAAGGTCACATTTATGTCCAGATTCCAGTCAACAAATGTGTTGGTACCATTTTGATTTTGGGCCTAGATGATGATCCAAGTGAATTCACAAGCAAAATGAGGTTAGAACTTTAATCTGTGAAGGAAGAAATTCCTAGGGATCGCTAGTGAGCCATCACAAAGAGCAGGACACTTCTGCAAAAGTACATACGCAGGGCTAGTGAGCTGAAATACCTTAAAGTGGACAAAGATCTTTTGGGTCTGAAATGCTTTTGTCTTGTACATCCACCGTGCTTAATATTTCTGTCCCTCCCCACTCTGAGGCAAGAAGGTTGTCCTTACATGCTGCTGTGATTTCACAACACGGAAGGTCACGTGAAGCTTTCCAGAAAGAGGAGAACCTGAGGTCAGCTGTGGGGCATCTGAATAATTCAGCGTGACAGCTCACTGCTCAAGCCAGCGGAGTTCCCAGGAAGAAGCACGGCAGAGCATGAGCTGGGTGGGGGTGCTACAGGTATTTCTTACCTCATTTTTCTCATTCTGTCCACAAGTTGTGACACTGGCATGCAAGCAATGAAGTCAGAAGAAGTTGTATCAACGACTTCTGTAAGAAAGACTCAAATTCAGTACTCTTTCTCATTTTTTGATATAGTCTGGCCAGATCTGTAGTGGTCCTGTGCAGTTCAGGGCTTCAAAATCTAGATTTTACAGTAAGTGATTGGAAGCATTTATGATACAAACATCAACAAGGATGTTCTGCCACCCTAAATGTGTTTGTTTCAGGTACATGATACCACCACACTTTCAAAAACAAACATCCAGAGAGTTCACAGAGTTGAGATGATTTCAGGCATTTGACACAGTGCTCAAAGAAAATAAGGTTACATCAGGAAGCAGAGCTTTTGTCTTTGCCTGTGTCCTCATTGTTAGGAAAGAGATTGTTTATGGTCAAAAGGAACAGTGACCTCTTTTGAGACCCAAAATAATTTTCTGCTGGAACTTGGGGCATTCAAGCTTCAACAGAGTAGGTTTAGACTAGACATCAGGAAGAAATTCTTTTACAGAGAGAGAGTGTTGAGGCACCGGAATGGGCTGCCCATGGTGGTGGTTGAGTCAGTATCCCTTGATGTGTTTCAAAGTTGCAACTCTTAGTTGGGGGATCTAGTTTAGGGGTGAACTTGCAGAGTGGGGCTGATGGTTGGACTCAATGACCCCAAGGGTCTTTCCCAACCTAAACGATTCTATGATCTGAAGAAATGTATATTTTTAAACAGAAGGTATTTGTGGCTTCATGCTAAGTGATGCTGGTTGAAGAAAGCTGGAAGGGTATTAATCATTTAAACTGCTCATTGGCTTAAATACAAATGTGCTGACAGGTGAATGTGCAACTACTGGTCCCAGCCTTCACCAAAGAAAATATTTTATGTGACACAATGAAATCCTGCAAAAATGAGTCATTGCCTTCTAAAGGCATTGCCTTGGTGCACAAGACCTTTAGAAGCCTTTTAGAAGCCATGCTTCCATAGTTTTGGATGTCTGTGCTTCATTTTTATAGCTTGGCTGCTTTACGTGTTTAGAAATGCAGAAATCCCTTCCCACAGCCATTCAAAAGAGATTTGAAAAGTCAGTGCCTGATTACTCAGTTCTCCAGGGCTGGGAAACTCAAAGCCTTATTCAGCATCAGGGGCTGCCACATCAGAAAATACAAGTGGGGATTTGCAATGCTTTTGCTCAGCTTACTGGTACTAAAGCAGCCTCCAGGGGAAGAGAACAAGGCTCAAAGCTCAGTTCTTCACTTCTGTGTCTACAAACTTTAAAGAAGAGAAGTAGGAGGGAGACTGAGGCAGTTCTGGCCTTTCAATACCCTCCTCGGTTGCCAAATCAGTTTAAACAGCTGTAATTTCTACCCTCCTTGCAGGAGGAATAGGAAGCAGTAATCTGCTTTGTAGCCACAACTCCAATTTCACATGTTCCACCCAATGCTATTATTTACAGATGGGTTTGTGCAACTTCTCTATTTATTACTGCTTTGTTTTGCCTTTTGTTGCGAGAATTGGGCTGGCAGCGAAACACGTGTAGCTACAACCTAAAATCATGCTCATCAAGAAAAAGCTCATTAGGATGTTACGCTCCTGGCCCCTGCCCTGATCACTGGCAGAACTGCTCCCCAACTGCACTGTCCCATCAGTGACCAAGAGACAACAGCAGCAATGCAAGATTTGTGCTCCAAACGCAGCCCACAGAAGCTAGAACTCAAGCTGCAGAAGCTGCAGAAGACAAGTTCAAGTAGACGATAGGATGATGGATGAATCCAGGAACTAGACAGATTTTTAGCTACCAAAGGGCCCTAGTTAATACCTCTGAGCACACCTCTTTGATGAGTCATAGAATCATAGAATCATAGAATAATTAGGGAGTGGAAGGGACCTGGAAAGATCATCTAGTCCAATCCCCCTGCAACAGCAGGATCACCTAGACCAAGTCACACAGGAACACATCCAGGAGGGTCTGGAACATCTCCAGAGAAGGAGACTCCACAACCTCCCTGGGCAGCTTGTTCCAGTGCTCCATCAACCTCGCTGTGAAGAAGTGGCATGAATCATAATGTACCAAGAGAAGCAAGGGCCTTTCTACCCCATATATTGCCACGGTCTTCTCAGCATGCTCAGAGCCACCACTACAGCCTGTCTTCCCCCAGGGAGAACAGAAACACACCACTTCTCTTACGGCGGTTTTAACAAAGCAACTCTAAGAGCACAGCAGAAGAAATTCTGCTATAGGACTGCCTAAATGCAGCTAGTCACACACTGGCCCTTTCTTTGCACTTCTTAGTCTCAAGATTTGGGGTTTTGTACACCAATGATTAAATCCGTCTCCTCTACGTCTTTCTTCCTGGAAGTCCTCCTTCATGGGAAGGTCCTCATACCGTGGAACAGGCTGCCTGGGATGGGGGTTGAATCACCATCTCTGGACATGTTTCGCAGTCACGGAGATCTGGAGCTCAGGGACAGGGTTTAGTGGTGGCCTTGGGACAGCTGGGTTCATGATTGGACTCAATTAATTTGAATGTGAATTCTAGGGTTCTGTATCCAGGGTGGGTTGAGAGGTGATAGCTCTGCCAGCTGGCAGAGCTGAATGGTGTCCTTCTATCCATTTCCAGCAGCCCTCAGGAAGGTGTCTCAGCTAAAGGACTCAGAACCCACGAGCTTCTTGCAAGCAAATTACGTTATTCCTGAGGCAGAAGGAATGAAAACCATTCTGTATTGTAAAATAACACAGCATAGCCTTTCTGCACAGAAAAAAGCCTCCAGCCACAACAGCAGCAAGAATTCAAACCACACTTCCAAGCTGCCCGGAGTGGGTCTAAGTTTTATCATTATTCTGCAGACATATGTTTTGGGTGATTTGGTTAGTTTATTTCCTTTTTGTTTTCAAAAGCAAACACATGGGCCCTGAACAAAAGTTACACTTTGTGTTTGATTTGTTCAACTCCAGTAAACTCATAGCACTTGTTTTGCAGGATTTTACATAATAACATGCTGGTTTGGATGACTTTTAGGTAATTCAGTTCCAGTAAATGAGCTGGGGATACTTGAGAAAGTCTACAGAGATTTTGTGCAGTCAGTGCTAGAGACTTGCACTTTATACCATCACTTGTGTTGGACTTAAAATTCAGTCTGAGTGTGGGATTGTGGTGCTTCCCTGTCCCTACATGGGGATCAAACCCACACAGTGCGACAGGATAAATCCTTCCATCTTACCCAGGATGAGAGGCTTGAGGACTGCTAAACCTCGACACTCATCGATTCAAATGTAGGACTACTCAAAGAATATCACAGAGTCATCAAGGCTGGAAAAGACCTTCAAGACCATCAAGTCATCCCAACAACCCCCAATCACAAACTCATCTCCTGAAATACCCTATCTGCCTGCTTTTTGAACACCTCTAGGGACAGTGCCTCCACCACCACCCTGGGCAGCCTGCTCCAAGGCTTCCACACTCTTTCTGGGAGGAAGTTCATGGTTACCTTTCAGGGAAAGAAAATTTTAAGTGAGGAGGGAACTGATTGTCTAGTGGAAGGCTGGGATTGCCCGATAGCACCGATGGACACACCAGTCAAAGGAGATATCTGACAAAGGAGATAAGAGGTGACAGGCCCTCACTGATCAGTCCGGATGAAGAACACAGTCTTGGCAGCAGTAAGACAGATGTGGGGAAGAAACCATGAGCTTGGGGAAACCTGGGCATCTCAAAGGTGCTGACCAAGACCCCCAGTACACAATAGGTAAAGCAGTGAGGAAACTACTGCAGGTCTCCTGGTGTATTGTTTTGTTCAGGTTTGTTGCTAGTAGATTTTAACTAACTGAAAGGATCCCTTTTGAACAAATCTTCTCCTGCTGAACAAATCCTCTCCTGCAAAACAAAGCTGGACCTCTTGGAAAGACTGCTTGAAGAAGGGATGATGAAGGGGTTACACAGCCTTAGAGGGTGAGGCCCTGTTTTTGTACGGCAGCACATGTGGCTGGTGTTCCTGGAAGCCAGGGAGAACATGAGTGCAGCTGCTTTAGTGAAGAGAGTCTGAGAGAGCGACAATCCTCAGTGATGGGGCCAAACACATCGGTCAAGTTGGGGTTGAACTAAGGGAGTGTCTCCAGGCACTGGGGCACAGCTCTGCTGTAGCACTGAATCAGAAATGAGACAGAAGTGCCTCACATAAAAAATTTCCCGTGGGCACCCAAGGCAGCAGGAGGCTACACAGCCCTGAAAACCACACGGTGTGTCCAGCTGTAAACACCCACACAACATTAACAGCTAGTCCTAGATCACTTTTGAAAATGGCAGCTGAGTCTCCCTGAAATTGTTTCCCCCAAACTGTTTCTTCTGAGGAAGCCCCAGGAACACAAGAAGCTGTCAGGTTTGTAACCCTCCAGACTGCATTTCTTGTTCTCATCCTCCTTCATTTGCTTCCCTTCCGCTTCTTCTGCCTTACTGAGCCGTGGGATTTTGACATCAGAGGAGAATCTACTTGCGACAGAGCTCAGCATGATGAGCAGGGGAAGAGCAGTGAGGGCGGCGCACAGACGCTGACAAGCTCCTCACGCACTTGGCTCTGCTCGTCAGCTGTGACTGCACACTGCACGCCCGATTTAATACGACTCACACGAAGCACTGTCTGTGTTCCGCAGTCGTGCTTCAGCTGAAGGCGTGCTGCACTTACCGAGGCTCCGAAAGGCTCAGTGTGTGTTTGAAATTACCTTGCGCTGCTTCTTTTTCTTGGATCCACAGAACACAGTGACTGCAGCAGGGTTTGGAAAAAAATCCAAGGCAAGTTTCCCTGGGAGATGCACATGGAGCTCTGCCTGGGTCTCTGCCATGTTGCAATACAGCCCTTAGCAACCAGGGAGAAATCAGTTCTCCTTTCCACAGCGAGGCTTTGGAAAACAAAACAGTTTGTTGTGTCTTAAGAAAAACCAGCCGCAACAGATTGGTTCAGGAGACTTCCTCTGCGTTTCTGAGGATGGACTAGCATCAAGGTCACAACCCTAACAGAGTCGAGATTCAGCCCATTGTCTAAAGAGATCATTATTACACTTTGACTAGCATTAGTACTGGTTTACCAGCCAGAGGAAGGGGTGGGAGGGAATAATGAAGTTACAAACCTTTATGGTACTGAAGCAACTTCAGACTTTTTTTAGGAGGTTATCCATCAGCCTGTCTGGCAAATGTCTGGCTGGTCATAATGTGTCTGTCTGCTGAACTGAGCCTAAATAATGCAATATTCTATCAATAATTAACAGGCACAGAGGTCAACAAGTTCAGGATTGCTCGAGGCAAATGTGGTCTGAAGGAAATGGTTTGCTTGAGGCAGCTGCCAGGCCCCACTCGGCCAGAGCAGCTTTGAAGAAAGTGAAGGCAGGAGCATTTGCAGCGTGTGGAGGACATGGCTCAGCATGCCGATGTGTGCTCGTGGAAAACAGGAACCCACCAAAATGGTACTTCCTGGAAATCAGGGGATTGTGCTGTTTCAGGAAGAGGGGTGGAACCTGCCCTCCCATCACTGAAATTCCCAGAAACTATATCTTCACCACTCAGAGAAGGAGGAAACAGCTCTAGAAGTTGCTGTTTGTACAGTGGATGTAGAAATCTGGCACGAGATCATTTAATGGAATCACAGAACATTATTTGTTTCCTTCTAAATAAAAGGGAGGCTTTATCTCACCAACCTGACAGGTGCAAGAGTCTGACTGAGGTTTTCCCTATAGCCACAGAAACAGATGTGTTCAGACAGCACCTGATGTCACCTGATGTCCCATGTTTCTGAGGGATGGGAGAAGCATCCTCTGAAGACACCCCTCTCCACAGAGGGAGACCAGACAACCATCTTGGACTAGACAGACTGAGATAGCTACACTTGCACAATGTCCAATATCGCATCCTTCCCACGACTGAGGGGCCCAGTGAGATCACATCTCCTCGAATGGCAGAAGCAGCACCAAAGGCAGGGTGATCTTCAAGCCTCCAGTGAGTTCTGAGGCACTGTGGCACACTGAGACAGAAAGACAAGTTAGCTCAGGGAATAAAAACCTATTAGGATATCCCTTGCTCTTGATCTGGGCATCTAAGTGCTCTGAGCACATGTATTAGCTCAGATTAAATAGGTATTGCTGGCTTTAAAAGAAGTTGATGATAACCAGTCACCTACTGACCAAGAAAATCTGTGCCTGAAGTAACTTGAGGTATTTAACAGTGCAAGAATGATCAGAATTACCATATGAAAATGAAATCAAAGTCAGAGCAGACACTGATAGAGAAATAAAGAGAATGAGGTGTTAAATAATCACTTCTCACTTCTGAGAAGAGTGTGGAAAGTCATGGCATTTTGCTAACTGTAATTCCTCATCAGCAGTCAAACAAGGGTAGGCTTACATCCTATAGAGACATGCTGACATCACTTGGGATCCAGGGACACAAATGCAGGACTGAGGATGCTCTTTGTAAAAGAAACAAAGAGACAGAGTATGATTGGGAAGGCTTCATCACACTGAGGTGTGGTCAAGTGTCCACATCTCCTGTGCTCCAGTAGATCTGTGCAGACACACACCCTGCACAGTGGGACTCCTTAACAGTCAAAATTTTACTAAACCATCTTGTTAAAAGCACCAGTATCCTATATGTGAAGCTGGCCTTAATAGTAGTAATTGAAATACATGGGGGAAAGATATAGATTTTGGCTGGGGTGGGGTTTTTTGGTCAGTAATTTTTGGGGTTTTATTGATTTGTTTTTTTTAAACACGGGTCTTGTGTAAGAAAACACAGCAAACATCAGGGCTATGGTTTCAGAAAACCACAGCCTAGTTACGACCCAGGCAGCCCAGAAGGGAAACTGAAAGTAGAAAAGAGAATCATAAGCTGTGAAGACAATTCTAGTAACAAGTCATCTTAACAAGTGGATGACCGAGATAGAAAAATCCAAAGTTAGTACTTACAGTAAACTTGGCTTTCAGTGTGGTGTGATCAGAGAGTTACTGAAGATTCTGTCAAAGGGGTTTTCTTCAGAGTGCAGTCTGAGAGTAAATGGAGGCTGGGTTCTCCTCCAAATAGAAAACTCTCAAGGAATTCCACCAAGCTCAGAGGGACACCAGTGACAAGTGAGGTCAGTACGAGACCCACTTCTGAAAGCCGTGCAGTCCTAGTCTCTCAAGGTGCGGGAGTGTGTCTAGGGGACAAAGAGGCTCATGAAGGTTCTGGAGCACAAGACCTATTTGTTGAATAGTAGAAGAAGCAGCTGAGAAACTGGGGTTCTCTAAGGAGTCTGAGAGGAGACCTTATCAATCGCTCTGTACGACTACCTGAAAGGAGGTTGGAGTGAGGAGTGGGACAACCTCTTTTCCCCACTGTAAAGTAATAGGGCCAGAGGAAGGGACTGCAGGCTGTGCTAGGGGAGGTTTGTACTGGATGTTAGGAGGAATTTCTTCTCTGAAAGGGCTATCAAACATTGGAACAGGCTGTCCAGAGTAGTGGTGCACTGGAGATATTTAAAAGGCAGACAGAAGAGGTAGTGCTGTATGAACTATGAAGCTTCTCTATTCTCTTTTTTTAAAAGAGCACATGGCTTTTAAGTGGGCAAAAGCACCAGAGGATTTGTAGGCATCACTTGTAGTCATCATACTCAGCAGAGCTAAGAAATCTGAAACAGATTCTACAGGAATTAGTTCTCAAATGCTGGAGTCACTTTTTGTCTCAGACTGCCCAGATAACACTGCGCTGCCTTTCTTGGGGTTTCTGACCCGCTGGGGAACCCACCTGAGGTAGGTGTGGTGTGGGCCCATGTTCAGTCAGAGCACACAGCACCAGGATTATGGAAATCCAGTTTTCCTTGATGACTCTAATATTCTACAATAAATATATGATTTGTTTCTGTCTCTTGTCCTATGACAGAAGTACCCAGTGCCCAAGGAGGATGGGTCCTGCAAGGGGTTCTGCATTGCTGGCCAGTGACAGAGGAGCAGGAACACAGTGCGATGCTCCTAGTAAGGGCACAGTCTCCATCCCCTCCCTGTCCCCTCCCAGCTTCTATGGGAGCAAAACCAGCTGCTTACGAACCCCACTTTTACATCTGAAATCCTACAGATGATCCTAGACATGGTCAAAGAGTAAAATGTACCTCTGAAGGCAGCTGTAACTGATGCCAAGATGCAAGACACTAGAGGAAGAGAAAGCATCTGGCACCTAGACTTAGGTAGAGTGTATATTTTCCAAATTAAAGACACTACAGTTGTCTACAAATGATCAGAGGAGAGAACTCCTGGCAGGAGGTGTAGTATGTAATTTTATGAAGAGCCTTAGGAACACAGACACCCTATTCCCTTTCATTCTGAGAGGGTAATTTAATTCACCTCCTTTGAACATGCACCTAGATTATGTGGGATGTCATTAGGTTCCTTCTCTGCTTCTCTCCTAAGGGTAAAATAATGAAGGGCATTTTTTTCCAGTGTATAGAATTGGGTTTTCAAGGTTCATTTCTGGAGTAAGAGCAACCACCAAGTAATTACTTTTGTGATCAAGTCACCTCTTCCTTAACTTCGTGGTCCTGAAATCAGAAAGACCTTCTGTGGGTACAGAACCACAGAAGGTTAGAGATTGGAAGGGGCCTTGAAAGATCACCTAGTCCAACCCCCTGTGCCAGAGCAGGATCACCTGCATTAGGTCCTCATTGTCCTCACTGTCTTCTAACTCATGCACAGTTCTATTTCTCTGATTGCTCTTTATGTCAGCTCCATTTTTATTCTACAAAGTTGCTTGGTTCTATAATGCAAAATACTTTTCAGCAATTTAGACAGAAGAACTGGCCTTCAAGAGGTCCTGCATGCTCATGGCAGAGGTTTGGCAGTCAGCAGATTCATGTGGTTCATCTTCTGTGTTCAGTTACTTGATCCCAACTCCTTTCTCACTCATATGGTAGGAAGTATTATTCTTCTATCCATGGCTCAGTCTTTTAATGGATTTAGGGCACAGCTCTTAAAAATGCATAAGAGAGACAGGCATCGTGTGATTTTGCTATGGATATTTTATGAGCAGTCTGGGTGCATGCTGTGTGCTTGAAACAAAAGACTGCACAATATGCTGCCAGGGCAGGATCCATGTTATTATTTCTCATGTTTAAGGCTTCGGAGAAGTCTTAAGTTAAGAAAAACAACAAAACAAAGGCATGGGTGAGACACTCTGATCTAGTAAATGGGTCAGCACAGCACCAATTCGCTGCAATCACTGTTATTAAGGCCTGTAATTCAGTCATTTGTCAGAGAACAAATCCGATTTAGGAAGCAGCAGCCTCTTTTATTGGCTGCTATGTGGAGGTTGCATTTGTCGGTTAATTGATGTAAACTACTACCTTGAAAAAATGATGCTAGCACCTAGGTGATTTTTACTGTTGCACTCGCAGCAGCCATCATAACATGCATTGGTTCCAAAACCCACTTCAACAATTATGCACCAATGAAGTGATTAATTTACATCTGGGGCACAGACACTGCCACTGGACTGATGAGAAGCTCTGGTTAACACTTCCCAAAGCATCTCGCTGACAAAAACGGTATCAGTGATGGTCAGGCACCTGAAACTTTCAGATGAAGTTTCAAAGAAACACACCTAAGGGCATCTGCTTTCATGAGGAAGTTGGGCCGTGCTCAGCACTTGGTGCCTTCCCCTTTCCAGCTTGACACATCAATTCCTTTGACACATCTTTAGGGTAAGATCCTACTCACGAAGACCTAGGTCTGCCAATGGTTAATAAATGCAACCAGCTCGATGCAACTCCCAGCCCAGCCAGTCCTGAAGATAGCTGATGGCCAGAGGCTGGGAGGGCATCTGGGAAGGAAACCTAGTCATGGTTTCTTCCCTCCTTTCCCTAAGAACCTAGGATGACTGATCCTCTCAAGACAGGAGGTAGGTAGGGTGGCCCCTTCTAATCCAGCACCAAACTTTCCTCTTTCATATTCTAATCACTGCATGAGCAAGAGTGTGATGAGTAAAGACTTGACACTGAATCCAGACCTTCTTTCCTAGTCAGAACTTCCTCTGTTTACAACACCCACAGCCCAAATTCTCTACCATCACCTTCGTTGTGAGCAGGCAGACCCAGGCAGGTGGCAGCTTTCCCTGTGCGTAGTAATCTCATTTTATACACAAGGAATGAAGCACTAAAGCTCTTGCAATGCTTCAAATGTTCCTTGAAAATGATGAGCACAGGATGAAGTGGGGATCCAGGGCATGATCCTGTTCATCACCCTCTCCAAACCTACTTCTTTCACCTCCACTCCAAACACAGCAAATGGTATTTGTATTTTCTGTAATTTATACTCTTTTTGCTAACAGATAACTACAGTGCAATCATCCCTGTGGTTCATTACAACTGGAGAGCTGAAGGACACAGCAAAGCTAAGCACCAGTAACAAACACCCACATGCTAACATGGGTAGAGGGGCAGCAACCCCACCACCTACAGCTAAAAATGTTGGTGTTTTCCTTGCAAACTGACTCAGCAATGAGCTTTTAAAGAATCAGCTTTGCCACAAAGATTAGGTTCAATCCTCTGCTCATCACCAGGGAGGGCACAAAGGAACGGCTGCACGTACACGTCACTCTCTCAGCTTTCCTAAGGGGAGATTTGAGCTTCGGACGACACATTCAGTGGTTCATACAGCAACCCCGTAACAATACTTAGAGCATTCACAGTCTTTGCTAGATATTGGATTATTATACCAAACCTAACAACTGCTGTTTGCCATTTATGGGAACGCTTTTCCTCAAGATGCTTCCCAGCAGAGAAATGTAACTACCTCTGAAGTGGTAGTTTCTATAGAAACTCAATTTTTTTCCAGGCAATTGTAGACTAAACAGCCTTCTACTTTGCTTGAAATCTCACAGAAACCTGGAGCATCCCTGCAAAGTGGCAGGTGATAATACTTTGCAACCCTTCAGCCATATATGCCTTTGAAGCTTGCTGGGAAGAGGAGCTACCTTACACCTTCCTTAGGTGATATCATTAGTCTGGCTAAGAAGGGGAGGTGAAAGCTTTATACAGATGAGAGTGACACTGCCTAGCAGCTTGATGTGCACTCGCGGTTTTATTGCTGGCTCTGACAGTTCAACTCATCTCGACCTCAGAATTCATCAGTTTCACTCCCATCATGAAAAGGTGTCTCTGAGTAGAAGCTCTGGTGTGAGGGCTGAATAAACCCCAAAACAGACAGCAAAAGTAGTATTTTTCAGCAGCTCAGCAGGTTTTGCCCCATGGATGTGTCGCTGAGTTCATCTCAGGTTTGGTGGTGCTGTTGCTGAGCAAGAACAACACTGGTCTGGGACAGCTTTTGTCTACAAGACTTTCAAGAAAGCCAATACCAGGAACCCAGTTTTCCTGGCACTGACACAGCCTGAAGAAGCAACCAGGAGAGTGGCTGCATGAAAGAAAGGAGCCAAGAAATGGCACCAGACTGTTCCTTGGTGGAACTGCAGAAGCGTGGTTGAATTGCCATCTCTGCACATGTTTCAGAGTCACAGAGATCTGAGGCTTAGGGACATGGTTTAGTGGTGGGTTGGGACAGCTGGGTTAATGGTTGGACTTGATATCCTTACAGATCTTTTCCAAGCTAAGCAATTCTATGATTCTGTGAATTTCTGTACCCCATCGGCCTGGCAGGGAATACTGTGCCCACCAGTCGAGGAAGGAAGCTGAAACTCAGTTGTGCTGATCAACCACTTCTGATTTTTGTTTTGTTACAACACTTTGTACAGGGAACAAACACACCACCACTTCAAACATGGTGTGAGTGCAGAGCCCCACTTGCCCCTGAACAATGCATTCCAGTAAGGAACAGATACCTGTGTTCCCAGACCACTTCCCACTGCCCTGGGGCTGTTTCTGCTCCTTAGGCTGCTGTAGCAACTGCCCAGGCATCACACACTTCAGCCTCCAAGGTGTTTAGATGCCAGATCTTCAATCCACAGATCTTAGCCACAACATGGCTAACTGTACTGCGCATCCTGGTTCGTGCCGTGCCCAGTCCCGCACAGATGCTGCATGTTGGTGCTGAGATCAGAGCTGTAGGAGTTGGCCCTCCTCCACACACCAGATGGCTGGCTCCTCTGCGTTTGTTTTCACTCCTTACCTATCTGCTCCTCGACTCCTGATAGTCATGAGAATTTGAGACGGGAGAAAAGAAAAGACTTCACCAACAACCAGCAGGGAAAAAAAAAATGAAGAAGTTTCCTTTTCACATGATATCTCAAAACACTAAGTGCTCCAAACCTTCTCAGAAACGAGAGGAATCAAGAAATATGGGCTGTCAGAGATGTGAAAGTTCCTTGGTATCCCAGAGTGTGGACGGTAACACACAGAATCACAGCAGTTGAAAGGGACCTCAAAAGATCATCTAGTGCAACCCCCCCACCAGAACATTTGGGTCAGTGCACCCTTTGCTCCAGAGATAGCAGGAGACACATTTCAGGCCAGACAACTGCACTGCCCAACATTTCAAATGGTTTCCAGTTTCAGCTTATAATGAAGAGCAGGTATGAAAAACTTTCACCTTGACCTTCTTGAACCAGTGGTATCTAGAAGGCAGTAAATCTGTCTCAGTGCAGCAGTCAGAATCTATGTGATTTCACCCTGTCGTTGTTAGGAATGGACACGCTTTGATTTTATCTGATCTCAACAGCTCCTACCCCTTCACTACCTTTGCAGCAAACAAAGGTATAAACATATAAATAAGTGCAAGTGGGGCATTTTACATGAGCGTGATGCTTCTTCTCCGGACTTTTTCAATCCAGTACAGCCGTACTAACTGTTGTGATTCACTCTGCAAGATGTGTGAGATCCGGCTCCCTTGATAGAACAATGTCTAAGAAAAATTTTATCCAACTCAACTACATGAAGAAGCCCCAAAGTGCAACCTAGTTGCCTTCTCAAGATTTGCAAACAAGAAGGCAAGTGGGAAGCTCTTGAAATGAACTGTTTAAAAAGTGTCTTTGGAACACCTTGCAGAGGCTTACCTCAGATTTGGGGCTACATGATGCAGACAAGTGTGAGAATGCTTGTGTGCTAAATGCAAGAAAGGGCAATTTTATCCTGAGAGCCTTGGGTCAAGTCACAACAGCGTCTGCACCCAACACTCCGTCTCCAGTGAACTTCACGATAAGCAGGTCAAGAGCAAATCCAAACCGTGATGGGTTTAAAACTGCATCTTGTAGTGAATCAAGCTGTAGGGAAGGCAACAGGTCTATAACATAAAGGCCCTCAACCAGCTCTGCAAGCAGGGCTGCTTTCCCCTGATCCTTCCTTTCCTGTTGCAGATCTCTCTCACCTCTTGCTTTGAGGCTCTCAGCTTTACAGTGACTGCAAAGAGCACATGGAGGGGTGCGCTGAGCCAGATGCCACCACTGCTTCCTGCTTCCTGCAATGAACTAAGAGGTGTCCAGCAGCTCCCAGAGGTGATGGCTCTTCTTATTCTACTGCTGTGGCTGCACGGCCAGAGGTTCATCATCTCTTTCAGACAGTAATAGCAGTTTTTGAATGAACCAGAGAGAAAAACCTCAAATTTGGGAAACCTCAAACAAGTTTGTTGTCACTGCTTACCCATCTGCTTCCAAAGCGGGCCTTCCCCCCACCCCCGAAACTGTATTGTCCCCCATTTTCTTCTGTGGCTGGGGATGATGAATATCCTTTTTCCTTTTCTCCACTGCTAATGGCTGTTGCTCTCTCATCCTGGTCCCACTTAGCTGTATCCATACCCTTCCATACCACAGAACCCCATTCTCCCCATTGGTGGTTTCATTTCCTCCCGTGCTTCTCCCCTCACCAGAAACCCTATCTCCTCCTATTCCCAGCAGAGAGCACTTTGCTCTCCATCTGATTTGAATTCCTCCCTCAGTGCATGGGCAATGAATCACCTGGAGTAACAGCGTTTTAAAAACTCTCCAGAAAAGGTAGGAAGACTCAAATCTGAGTGGGAGTACAGATAAAATACAGTGGTAGCAAGTGCCTTCAACCCCAAGATCAGAAGGTCCCAAATTTCCCTGAACAGTGCTAAAGGATGGATGGTTCCTCCTGGACATTTGTGTTGATGGCAGCTGCCACAGTCCAAGCCAGTTAATACTACAAACATATAACATTTAATATCTATAATTCATCATTATTATCATAAAATGACACCACTCCATTAACATACCAGAGATCACAGAAGACTCAGAAGTTAGTTAGAAGGATAATCTGGACTAAAACAGTGGAAAAATATAAAAAGTGTGTTTCCATTCCAATCTGAGAGAACAGATTTCTTGTCATTAAGTGTCTCTGTCATTAACAGAGCCCTTTCTGTGAAGAACCACTGAATGTGACATTTTTCAGCTTGTGGCTTGATAACCACCACCTTTTTGGATGAAAGGGGAATTTAATTCTTGTCTTAGCCCTGCAGAGATGACCTGAGCTCATGCATGCAGGGGAGCAGGACTAGATGATTTTTCGAGGTCCCTTGCAACCCCTAACGTTGTATGATTCTGTGATCCCCAACAAAACCCCTGTGATTACAAGGTGACTGGAAGCAGTGGTCACATCATCTCGCCATAGCCCATGTCTCAGTGACATTTTCATTCTGAGTCACCATTTGATTCAAGGCAAGGCATGAACTGTTTACTGCCTGAAGCTGTGCAGTGCTCCTCATCACCTGAGCACACAAAGCAGAAAAGCTAGAGCGTGAATTTATCTAGAACTCAGTGTGCTTAACAAATAGCATGTTGTTTAATTACTTGATTCAGAACACCTACATGTTTTGTTCCTGTTACTTCTACAGCTCTTACATGTGACAATGAGACAAATTTCTCAACAGAGGAGGGAGAAGAGGTGGGAGCAGGTTATGGACTTTGAGGCTCCTCGTCTTTCTGAGGCAAATACAGGGCTCCACACCAGCTATGTCTCAGTGACTTCACTGAAACTTGTTTAGCTGATCACTGAAGGATGAATTTTCTTATTGCCAGTTCTGCCAGCTCACACTGACATCAGAAACCTCAACAGTGTTCTTTCTGGCTTATGTTTCATCACCAGTAAGGAATTCTGAAAACTAAATTTTCCTCTGAACGAGCAATAAACCTGAAAATTATGGCCTTGGTTATGTTTGTGCAATACCCCATTCCCTGCAAAAAACTTTGCAGTGTGTCCATACCCCACCAGTCACTGCGTAGTGTGTCTTACAGCTTTCTTCTCCAGCCATGGAGATGTCATTCTGCCACCACCGAATTTGTCGGCTCAGCCGTATGGTCAAAATGACCTTCCGATCCTTGAAATGGATCTAGCAGAAGGCTGGGGAAGAACTATTCAATATGGCAGAGAATGATAGGACAAGGGGTCATGGTTTTAAGCTGGAAAAGAGTAGATTTAAGTTAGACATCAGGAAAAGGTTCTTTAGTCTGACGGTGCTAGATCACTGGAACAGGCTGCCCCAGAGTCGTGGTGGAAGTCCCATTCCTGGAGCCATTCAAGGTCAGGCTGGATGGGGCTCTGGGCAATCTGGTCTAATTAGAGAGATCCTTACTTGTTGTAGGGATGCCCTTTGGAGGTCCCTTCCAACCATATGATTCTGTGATTGCAAGATTCTATGTTCAGAGCTCTCCAGTGCATCTACCAGAATCACCTCTCATGCAGCTGCCTGTGGTTCTGGGATTTCACAGACTCACAGAGTGGTGGGTGTTAGACAGAACCTCTGGATCTCACCTAGTTCTACAACCCCCCTGCTAAAGCAGGTCCATCCAGAGCAGCTTGCCCAGGATGGCATCCAGGTGAGCTTGGAATCTCTTCAGAGCAGAAGACTCCACAAACTCTCTGGGCAGCTTGTTCTATTGCTCCATCATCCTCACAATGAAGAAATTTTCCCTTACGCACAGGTGTGTTCCAGTTTGTGCCTGTTGTCCCTTGTCCTGAGACGGCCTCCTCCTCCTAACACCTGCCCTTCAGAGACTGTCAGATCCCCTCTCAGTCTTTTCCAGATTTAAGAGCCCCAGGACTCTCCGTCTTTTCCACATAAGAGATGTTCTAGTCTCTTCATCATTTTCATAGCACTGCACTGGACTCTCTCCAGCAGTTCCTTGTCTCCCTTGAACTGCACAGCCCAGAATGAGACATAGTACTCCAGATGTGGCCTTGTTAGAGGAGAGCAGAGCAGGAGGAGAACCTCCCATGACCTGCTGGCCACACTCTTCTTAATGCAGCCCAAGAGACCACTGATCTCAGCCACAAGAGCACATGGCTGGATCATGGGGAACTTGCTGATCAGGCGATCTGAGCTTTGCCTGCCTGATGTGAGCATCTTTTCCTCAAGGAAAGGTTCATTACACCATCTGCCATCCAACTTCCACAGGTACAGATCTGTTCCAAGCACCTTTTGTGTGCTTCCTGCCTGACCAGGATGAGCCGGGGACAGAAGCAAGGAACTACAAAGCTTAAACCTCAAGTCTCTAAAGAGCTACCATAGGCCAGTGTTCTCTACACCCCAAACACTGCATTATATACAACCAGAAAGAGCTCAGGCCAACACAGAAATCCTACAGGACTGAGCAAAAGCTCAGGAGACAGAAGGACACTGTGTTACCTTTTTGAAAGAGTCACCTCTTACACTGAAGAATCAATTTAAACCCATGAAAAGTTCTGTTTTCCTTTGGTCATGCTTTTTCTGTGTCTGATCCTGGCCCAGCTCAGCTTGCCATGGTGTAATTAGAGAGACCACAAGTGACAAAGAAAACAAAGAATGTGCAAGTGTGACACATAAACCTACTGAGGATAACATTTCCTCTACAAACTCATGTTTGAGCAACCTGACACTGCAGGTTTTTCACTTGGGTTTTGGACAGAGACCAGCAGAAATTACAGTAACAAACCTGTTCTCACTCCAATCAAGAGAGTGACTCAGCACTGCGAGGAAAAGCAAGACTAAATGTTGTGAAGTTTAGACAAACCCAGCTGAGGAATGAGCCAGCACAAGTCCAACTTGGAAGCAGGCGTGAAGTTTGAATCTGAGGGAAACTTTGCTGACTGTATTTTGGAGGGTGTTTGTCACAGGGCAGTCTCACTGCAAAGTGAAATCCCATGTGGATATTGAACCCGGTGCCAAATAATTCCCTTCTGGGTCTAGGAATTCCAGGAAGCCATTCCTTACTAAGGAAGCTAATTCAAAGGCCCCAAATACATACAAAGTAAAAAACAAAACAAAACACCTTTCCTTCCATGCTTCTCAATCACAGGCACCTCTTTCTGGCTTCAGGGTGACTCTACCACTATTTTCAGACTTCTCATCTTTCGCCCATCTCCACAAGACAGCTGGTTCTGATGAACTCACCAGCCCAGCCTCTGGTGAGTTGTCTCCAGCCTGGGCTAACTTGTACTGCTTACTGTTTCTTGAGAGCAACACCTTAGATAACCTGCACACTCAGATAAACCCCGGTCCCCTTCCTGCATCTCTTACCAGATATCTCAATTTTTCCAGCTTCTGGAGGAGACACTCTGAAACTAGCAGCAGAGGGGTCAGATGAGGGGTGTCAGAGATAAGGAAGATGCAAGGATCTGGGGGAGGGCAGGGAGAAAGGCAGGAAGGAGGTTACGCAGGACCAGAGGGAGGAGCTGAAGCATAGTGTAAGATGCTCTGGGGTGAATTTGCAGTATAACCTGTCAAACCTCAGTGTGAATCTCTTTAGTTTCTATACTTCATGTACAAAAAGAACACAACTATTTTTCCTCCTCTGGCTAATTCCTATGCAACAGAGGAAAAGTCCAGTTATAAGAAGAAGCTGCTGCTCCCTTCCAGGTTCACATCAAGTCTCTGTTTTGCAGATACCAAAATGTGAACACAACACGGCTAGGAAGAAACTCTGCTCCACATCCAGGCTGGAAGCAGAGCCGAAAACTGGAGGTTGGAGCAACAAGCTGGCATAACCTCAACTCTTCAGGAGAAACCATCAAGGACATTGAGACTGATCTCTTCCTCTGCCTACTGCAACACTTGTGCTTGGGCTGGGATTCCAGGCCATTCCCTTTCCAACAAATGTCAGTGAGCAGCGTGTGCTTTTGAATGCTACTGCATCTGTGTCCTACTCACACTCACTCCAGAGGTTCCTGTTTCATATCCTGTTCTGATTGCTCTACATTTATCATATAAATTAATTTCAACCACACTCAGGAAAAAAAATGAAGTGGTTGTGGATAAAGGTTATAACATATGAGGATTGTCAGGGGTTATAATAAACCTCTGTGCTAAAACCTCCCTCCCACCGCACAAATAACAGGGACAATACCACACCATGAGCTGTACTGCAGATGAAAGTTAAGGTGCAAAAATAAGCCACTTGGTTTCCAGCAACCTTCTAACGTGCAGCTTTGGAGACCTCCCAGCTTTCAGAGTCCTTGCAAACAGTATAGAATCATAGAACCACTGAATTATTTTGGTTGGAAAAGACCTTGGGATCACTGAGTCCAACCATTAACCCTGCTCTACAAAGTTCACCCCTAAACCATATCCCCCAGCACCACATCTGAATGACCTTTAAACACCTCCAGGGATGGTGACTCAACCCCCACCCCGGGCAGCCTGTTCCCATCCCTGACTACTCTTTCAATGAAAACATTTTTGCTAATGTCCAGTCTGCACCTCCCCTACAGACAGAATGTCCAGTCTGAACCTACTCCTACAACAGGAATGCTAGAGCCAGCAGCTCATATTCATGCAAATAAAGTGCATGGATATGGGTCCTTCAGAGGCAGGGGGTCTCTGTGAGACAGGAAGAGCAGAGAGCAGAGATAGAGAGAAGCCCTTTGGTGAATCTGAAGGGAAAACATTTCTCTCAGACCGTGGAACACACTGCAGAAATTTGGAAATGTCCTGTTTCTCACCTGTTAGAAAGAAATTATTTAATTTGTACTAAACAGATCTTTTAGCATCTGACGGTCAGAGTACTGATGCTCCAACAAGGCAGACTGCGCTGCCCTTTTTGCATCAGGGAGCTGCTGAAGGCTCTGCTGCCTGTGCACGTTGCTCTTGAAAGCAGAGATGGGATTACAGGCTTTCTGCTGGGCGTCCTCAGCTCACACCCACAGAGACCCAACATGCAATTCTCTGCCAGCATGATTTTTCCTACCAGCTAGTCCTGTGTCGGGCACTAATCCAGGGAAGTTAAAAACCCTCCCCCATGACACCCACTCAGCACTACAGTATCTGTTTTCCAATCCTTGTGATAAGCACGCCTGTTCTCCTGTTCTAATATTGTCCCAAACACAACAGCGTGGTCCTAAGACAACCAGCAAAGGAGGATCATTCCAATTAAGCTTTTACCTGCACATTTTCCAGCAAAAGGGGTGAAAAGATGTTCCAGCCCAAACCAGACAGACCATCATTTTAGTGGGCATGGTGGCACTGGGTTGATGGTTGGAATTGATGATACCAGTCTTAAATGATTCTGTGATTGTATGATCACAGCTGCTGGCTTCAGTGATGCAAGGGCATCGAGGGCTCCATTCAGCCATCACACCTGAAATATTTCATGCAGCCGAACACGAAGAGCAGGTTGTTGGGCTCTGGTTGTCATGCTGTGGGTTACAAATGTTTTGACAAATTTATCTGGCCTGTAGTAGCCCTAAAACATTTGATGTGGTAACTGTATTTCCCACCTCCAAAGGGGGTGTAAGTCTTCAGCAAGTAATACAACAGTCCTACTCCTGTAAAGACAATTTGTCTCTGACGTTGTCAGTAATCAGTGAGCATGAACCACGGCACAGTTACTGCTGTTTTTCAGTAAGGTCTGAGACAGACCAAACTCTCCAAGTTCCTTGGTTAACCCTACAGCTTACTGCACTAAGGGAATGCACCTAAGAGTACTGCTTACACCTTCTGTGAGCTTATACCTTCTCTCAGCTCCAAAGGTGCAAGAAGAAAACTGTTTCCATTTAAAAGACTGGTACTAGTTCCCATTTCACTCTGATCTCCACTGACACGCAGCATTTCCTAGTTGGAAGCTGGGCTTTAGGATTCACAGGCATTTCTTCTTAGTCTACCCAAGACAACATGAAGTTTTTTCTTTCAACTCTCAATATGAGATGTGCCCTACAAACAAGTCTCCTGGATCATTTAAATACTAACCTAAGGATTCTCCCAGATGAGGCAAAGAGGAGGGTGTAGACCACATGAAAAAAAGGACTCCTCCTGCATCATCTGTTCTCCTTAGAAACTTAGAGGAGACTGTTTTGTGTACACAGCACCACAGCTGCTCTTAGAAGCAATAAATGCAATTGACAGAAACAAAGAATATGTATTTCCCAGCCACCAAAAATGTTCTGCCCATGTTGATCTTCAGCTTTACCTGCCTTTCTGTCTCCTAAAAGGAGCCTTGAATGGCACTTACATATGCACATATATATATATATATATATGACTGCTTCTAACAGACTACAAGGAACAGTGAAGAGTTTACACTTCCCTGAACATGACCTGAAAGCTTCACATTTATTCAGCCAGGAAAGCTCACACTTTCTTAAATTACGTGATATAACCAGATATATATATATATAACCATATATATATATATAATAACCAGAACCAGATATAATTCATACAGTGTGTCCTCCTTCTCCAAGCGAGACATTATCACCATGAAACACCAGCCACAGATCAGATAGAGCTGGAAAGAAAAGATTAAAGTGAGGATTCAAGGGAAAAGATTAAAATGGGGACTGTGGCCCTTGTTCAGATATAAATCTTTAGCAGAGTAAATTTTACCTAAGAAATAATTTTTGATCCATCAACCAACCACTAATCTCTGGTAACGGTGCTCCAGGTTACAGACGGAGCTGAACACTATGGAAAAGGAAGGCTGGGCAGGTCCTGGATACCTGTATTTGTGACACTGTTGACACAGCAGAGTCTGTGAGTACTCCAGCTGCAGCCATGTTTCCTGTTTCTATAAACACGCTCCGCTTGAAAAGGGGCTACTATGGGCACACACGTGCAGTTTATGGCTAGTTTTGTGCCAATGTAAATCAAGCCCAAATGCCATCTCAGTGACATAATGTAAGACCTGTGCTTAAGGGAGCCCAAATACACAAGTAAGTGGGTTCCAAAGTAATTAATTTGAGGAGTCCACTTACATTTCAGTCTCACAACCAGACAGCCTGCCTTGTGGTTCCCTTGGCTTTGAAATGTCAGATGCCCCAAATTTTACTCTTCCATTTCCTTCACTTCCTCACCTTTCAGGGTCAGAGCTGAAGACGGCAAAGGGAAATGAAACAGAGAAAAACAAAACAAGCTGTGAAGCAGATTGAAGCCACATTTGACAGTCAGAGGTACGCAGTTCCTTTTTCAGCTACAGGTAGGAAGATTCTGGAGTCCACAATTCACAGTATAAAACATGGTTTGTGAATGGGAAAAAGTGATCTAAATGCATCCTCGCTCAAAAATGTCACAGATTTTATAACATATTCTCTGTAATATTCAATCAGCTGCATTCTAAACTGTTGGGTTTGCCTGGTCTGGGAAGTAAACAGAAACCCTCTTACACTTCCCCCACCTCCTGGTGCTCCAAAAGCATCATCTCACGGGGGAGGTGTTTGCAGAGAAAGCCAGAGAAGTACGTGCTTCTCCTTGCTAGAGAGGATGGATCTGTCTGCTCAAAGGTTTCTCCTGAGTTGGACCAAGAAATGTGCCACCAGCCTGTGGCTCCTTCACAAGCTCTGCTCTGAGTGCACTACTTAGCAACATCCTGCACACCAGTCTGCTCAGAGAAATGAGCCTGCTACAGTCAGGGTGCAATTCCTTTCCCATGAAAATCAGAAAATTAACTCTTGCTTCCTTCTGTGGAAAGCGGGACCAAGCATAAGTGAAGAGGCATGAAGTTAGTCATGGGAGAAAACTGCCCATCCAGGTTGACAAGGAGAGATGTTTTAGGGGGAAGGCAATTAGCTTTTGCTTACCCAGTTCATGTATGTACTCTGCCCCGAGTCAGTGGGCATGAGGCCATTCAGCAGTTCACAGGATCAACCTTAAACCAAGGATTCCCATATTTTCTCAGCAGAGAAAGCTGGAGCTGCTGGATGTTGTAGTCACTAACAAGGAGGGTCTGGCTGAAGGAGTGAAGGTTGAGAGCAGCCTTGATTGCAGTGACCATGAGATGGTGGAGTTCAGCATTTCATGTGACAGGAACAGAATAGCTAGCAGAATCATGAGCCTGGACTTCAGGAGGGGCAACTTTGGCCTTTCCAAGCAATTGCCAGGGGAAATCCCATGGGACAGGGTACTGGCAGGTAAAGGGGCTCAGGGAAGCTGGTTAACATTCAAAGACCACTTATTTGAAGCCCAAGGTCAGAGCATCTCAACAGGCAGGAAGTCAAGGAAGGGAGCCAGAAGACCTGTGGGTTAAACAGGGAGCTGCTGGGCAAACTCAAGAGTAAGAAGAAAGTCTACAGGCCATGGAGGGAGGCGATGGCCACTTGGGGATGATTATAAGGCTCTGGTGAGAGAATGTAGGGATGCAACTAGGAAAGCCAAGGCCTCCATCAAATTAAACCTTGCAAGAGAGGTCAAGGGCAACAAAAAGGGCTTCTTCAAATACATAGCAGGTAAAACTAAAACTAGAGGCAATGTAGGCCCCCTGCTGAATGAGGTGGGTGCCCTGAAGACAGAGGATACAGAGAAAGCAGAGATCTGCTTCACACAGCTAATGTGCATGCTACTAGCCAAGTCCTACATTTCTCCCTATAAGATGCCTGACAGCTCATGAGGCGACCAAAGGGATTGCAGTTTATTTTTGCAGATTCTCATCTATCCATCAACTGCAGCATTTCTGTATTTGCTTCTGCAATGCTAGTGCAGAACTCTTTTCTATCAGACAGACTGATTCAGTGTTGCTGGTTTCCAAAGAAGTTATAGTGGTAATATAGATGTTTTCATTTGGCCTTCTTCTGGTCCATTTGGAAGGAACCTCACTTTCCAAAGGGATTTAAGCTTTGTTTCTGATTTAGCCTGATGAATGTGCAGCAAAGTTCCAGGCTGCTTCAAAACTGATTGCATGGTTTTTCTAGAGATCATCGTTCTAACACGACGGGTATGTAACGAAGGAATATGAGAAGCCACCAAGGCAGGTCAGACTTCACGGACCTGGTGAGAAATGCCCAGAAGAACTGGTGAAAGCTGGTAACAGAGAATAAGCAGGCATGGCAATGACTAACCTTTCGTGGTGAGTAAGTGTTTACATGGCTACACTTTTACTAAACTAGAAACCAGACAGAAATGAAAGACGCTCAGCTCCTAGTGGATTATTGCATCTCTTCTTTTTCATTTTGGGACCTAGAAAATCCAATTTCATAAGATGATGCTGTGGTTTTGAAAATCCTAATACAATTTGCTGAACATCCATGGCTTTTTCCACCACAACTTAAACAGACATGCAACACTTGCATTACTCTGAAGACGTGAGAGAGAAAATGAATTATTGCTTTTGCTGGTTACACTTGGAATCCTTATGTGTTTGCCTGGTGTCTGAAGAGACAGAAAACGAGTGGAACAATATGGCTAAAGGGCTTATTAAACGTAACAGAAAGGTGAACATGTACACTCATTTGTAAACCAAAGCAAACCATGCTGAGAGCTGGATTCTTAAAAGAATCTCCTTTATTTCAGAGGAGAAAAGAGAATGATGGTATGATTTTAATGTTTGAAGATAACGACCAAGTAGAATAATTGAAAGTCATTAAACCAGACTAAACTTCCGAGATACACCTCCAATTAACTCATGTTCATGTGTGAACCCCTTCCTTGTGTCAGAAGACAGTTCAGTCTTTGGAAAACTCAGAATTTGGAAGCGTGGACTGCAGCTCAGAGATTAAACCAAAGTAGCTTCTGAACAAGTGATCCCAGATTTAGAACCAAACTCTTCTGCTGCTGCAAGGTAAATGGACAATTCTTCCAGCCCAAAGATGAAAGAGCCCGGAAGGAAAATGCACTTGCAGTAATCAGCCACAATTAACACAGTAATGGTGAGATGAGAGTGGAGGAGTTCAAATGAATGGGCAAGTAGGAAAGAAATGCAGCGTAGACCTGACGCTTGCCTACATTTGCTGAGTTTTTAGGAGAATAAATGTCTTCCATCACATCCTGTCTCCTGCCTTCACCATCTTTTTACGATTTCTAAATTGTTATCAGCTAAAAACAACACTCTACTTCCCACGTGATGGCAGGATACCCTCCTGTGTGATGAGGTGATATCCAGGGCCAGATTAGAAAGCTCTCTGTTCCTTTCTCTGTCTGTTGTTGCAAACACCAACAACATTTAACAAAAAAGCAAAAGGAAGTTTGCAGTAGGAAGTTATGAGCTAATGCGCCCACAAGAAGCTTCTTTCTTCTCCCTAAACATCAAAGCCTGAGTTGTACCCCAAAGTAATTTCTGTGCCTTACACAACCCTAAATTATTTTCATTCAGTCCTTGCTGTAGGCATTGTAAGTATCTCACAAACTGGATCAATGCACCTTTTTGAAGGTTCTCCTGAATTCTTCCTGGTGATATTTTGTGGCAATTAATTTAGGATCCAGATGCCTTCAAAGCTAGCTTCTCCAGAGAGGTCCTCAAGTTTGCATGAAAAAGCAGACAGGTGCCCACACGGGGGGGAAATGTCAGAACTTCCCATGCTGTCCCAGCTGGCTGCTGAGCATCCTGCCCCAGCACCCTGCCCACCAGCTCCTGCCATAGATCTGGGCACAGGAGGTTGGAACACAGACAGTTTCTCTTCCTTACCTTTGGGGGAAGAGGTGGAACACATCTTAAGAGAATGTAGGAGAACACAGGGAAGAAACCCAGAGATCTGCTAATAGAGATCCTTAGGACTAAGCAGCAAGCCAGGACTGAAATAATGGCTTGAGCGATGGTTTTGTGGCACCACTAAAATGCTGTGGAGAACTCTCACAGAGAGCTCAGGCTTAGCCTGGGTTTTTCATACTTAGGGGCAGCAGCAGCTAAAGAGCTGGGGGGGGAAACGATTTATGAGGTCAGAGCTAAAGGCATATTGCTAGGCTAAATAACAAGTGAAGGCAGACATAACAGTCTACCAATACTCAGGGGAGTCAATGTCAAGGAGTGTGAGGAATTTTTCTGAACAGCGATATAAATTTCCTCAGGCTGAGGAGCTGCAATTCTGTTAGTCCTGGGTAGCCTGTGAAAAGCACAAGCCCATGAAATGCCAGGGTGCTCCTCTGTCCCATGTTCAGAGGAGCTCCATGTCTCCATCACTGCAGAAGCCATCGGCAATGTTCAGCAAGGTACAGAGGCTGGAGACAGTGTTCTGGAGACATGCTGCAACTGCTCTGCCCATTATGATGTGTGTGACAGCAGCAATTACAAACCTCATGTTTCAGGTTGCTTGTATAAATTAAGAAGTCACAAAGCTGCTACTGCAAAGAAATAAGCACACAACGTCACTCATAGCTATAAAGATGATCTCCCACAGCAGTTTCACTACAACAAATACCCAATTTATTCTGCATTATCTTAAGGTAAGTATTCACATTGCACCCTCTCTCATGCCCCCTTAAGCCCCTGAAATAGCTTGTAAATGGACTGGAACCTTGTTCAGTGCTGAGCACCCGCATGAGGGGTGAGATCCAGCCCAAGGTCAGGGTGCACAGAGGTCAAGATTTCAGAATGAGGCCATGGGGATGTGCCCAGTTGTCCACACAGAGGAAGAGAGGTGCTGGGGCTATTCTGGGCAGGAGTCAAAGGGAAGGGGAAGAACTGAAAGGTAAAAAGCAAACAAACAGAACCTTTGAGTTTTGTTTCACTCCACAGCACTGTGGCTGCGGCAAGGTCAGTAATTTGAGGGACAAGATCAAGGTAGAAAGGGAGAATGGCACTGCCTCTAAATCCCTTCGACTGCAGAATTACCATCTAATTAAAGGAAATGCCTTTAAAGGGGTAAAAGGGAGAACAGGGCTCCTAGCACAGGGCTTGCAGTCTTGAACAGTGGAAAGGTGCAGGGGAAAGGAAAGCTAAACCAAACCAAATGCAGAGCTACAGGAAACAAATGTAACTCTGAGACACCTTCTATCCCTCCGTCCCAGCAGATGTCCTTCCCAGTCCCCAAGCAGGTGTTTGTGCACTAAGGAGGATAAAGCAGTTTCCTTACTTCTTCCTGCCCCGATTGAAACACCAGGTCACCAATGCAGAGTGTTGCTCAACTCAGGGCAGGGACCTAATTGTCACCTAGCCTCTACTCCTGAAAAACAACCCAAGTGTTTGTGTCCAGTGACAAGAAAAGAAGAGACTAACTGTTCCTTGGCTCCTGCATGGAGGAACAAGGTAATTCCCTAGGTATAACCCAAAAACTGTACAAGACTTTGTGAATTTCTGTAAGAGGTGAAAATACAAGAAAAACAGAGAAGGGGACATGACTCCTACGATGAGGAGAGAACTTGGAGAAACCCAGGAAAGCTGGGGGGGGTATTTGTTTTCACTGAGCATCATAAGGTGGGTCAGTTTATATTGATGTGGTTTCAACACATGCACAGAACAAAACATATCATAAAAGCATCATAAAAAGAAGATACGAATTTCAAGCCTATGTAAAAACAAACTGCAATTCATCTCCCATCTTAAGGTGAGAAGTGACCATACTAGAGGCAATTCCACCGAACGCCTTAACATTTCACAGCATTTTGGAGTGTTTGGAATTGACTAAGGACAAGCTCAGGTACAGAAAAGCAAAGAAGCTGGGGAACTATTTGTCAGAGGTCTACAAGTGGCAGGAAAATGTTTTGAGGAAGAAAGGCCTTGTAATTAAATCCTTAACTGGAGATTCAGGTTCTTCTTCTCACCCCAGCTTAATGCCTAAAACACATTTACAACAAGAGGTGCCTTATATATTTGTAAACACAGTGTTGCTCAAAGACACACAACCCACTCCACAATTTCATAACCCATGGCATGCTGTTAGGAGGTTACAGTGGGAACAGCTGACTGACTCTGCAGTAGCATCATTCCTGTGCTAAATATATCTTAAAAATTCAGGTAGTCTCATGGTAGGCAAAACTGTGCCAGGGAGAGATTTTGAGCCTGTTGTGTCTATTCCTGCGTTATAGGCAGAAAAGAGATTTTCACCTTTAAGATTTGTTTGGGGCTTTTTCTCCTCAAGATGTTTAAGGAAAAACCCTTGAGTGGGAAGTTAAAATAATTACCTGAACAGAGCCATTACGTGAACAGTCATGCAGGCTGCAAACTCTGACCATCCCAAAGAAGCATCTTCTGTTGTACAAGAGCTTCCCATGAGCACAACCCCTCCTGTCCCTTTGATAGAGTCACAGAATCACAGAACAGTAGATGAGGGGAAGGGAACTCAAAAGATCATCTAGTCCAATCCACCTGCCACAGCAGGATGACCTAGACCAAGTAACACAGGTGATCCTCTTGCGGAGGTGGGTTTTAAATGTCTCCAGTAAAGAAGATTCCACAACCCCCCTGGGCAGCCTGTTCCAGTGCTCTGTCATCCTCACTGTGAGGAAGTTCCTTCTCATATTGATGTAGAACCTCCTGTGTTCCAGCTTACAGCCATTGCCCCTTGCCCTACCACTAGATGACACTGAAAAGAGCCTGGCTCTCACCTCCTGAAACTCACCCTTCACATATTCTTAAATATTAATGAGGTCACCCCACAGTCTCCATTTCTCCAAGCTAAAGAGACCCAGCTCCCTCAGCCTTTCCTCATAAGGGAGGTGTTCTGCTCTGTTCATCGTCTTCGTGCCTGTGTGCTGGACTCTCTCCAGCAGCTCCGTGTCCTTGAACTGAGGGGCCCAGAACTGGATGCAATATTCCAGATGGGGTCTCACTAGAGCGAAGTAGAGAGGAAGGAGAACCCCTCTCAATCTGGTTATGCTCTCATAAAAGGTTATGAGGTTGGTCAAGCGTGACTTCCCTTTGGTTAAGCCATGCTGACTGTCCCTGACAACCCTCTTGTCTTTGATGTACCTAGAGACAGCGTCAAAGATAAATTGTTCCATCACCTTTCCTGGGATGGAGGTGAGGCTGACTGGTTTATAGTTACTTGGGTCCTCCTTCTTACCCTTCTTGAAGATGGGAGTGACATTTGCTATCCTCCAGTCCCCGGGCATCTCTCCTGATCGCCAAGACTTAGCAAAGTTGATGGAGAGCGGCCTAGCAATGACTTCTGCTGTCTCCCTTAGCACTTGTATGTGCATCCCATCTGGGCCCATGGATTGATGTACATCCAGTCTGCTCAACTGATCCCTAACCCCGTCCTCATCAACTGGGTCAAACTCCTCTCTTGTCTCAACTTCCTGTGGGGCCTCAGCGGTCTGTGGCTTGATATCAGGACAGCCCCCAGAAGTATAGACAGAGGTAAAGAAGGTGTTCAGAAAAGAACTTCTGTTTCATTCTTTTTGTAACACATCACACTAAAAACTGAGGTAAGATACAAAAGGAAGAAAACAATCCTCACTGTGAATCTTTATTTCTGTGTGAAATCCTTTTCTGGATGTTTACAGTGTCCCATAAAGTTGCTGAAACATGCCTGCTGTATTTTTAATTGTCATTTAAAATGCCAAAAGCCAGAAGTCTTGCTAATATTGCATGTGGATACAGTGTCTGCTTATGTTCAACCCCTCAGGCACTTGAAATAACTCTACTGCACACAGAGAATGCTGTTCGTTTTGTTTTTACAATTTTTGCCTGGGTAGAAGGAGCTCTAACATCTTGAGAACGTAAATGAATGTTCATAACGCAGGAGTGACATCACAGCTAGAATCTACCTGAGCTGGGGATCGTGTTCCAGCAGTGGCACAAAGTAAAAAAGCAGCTTATTTCTCTGTTTGATTTACAAGAGCTACAAGTGGAATGGCACATACTAGACTTACTGACGTAACGCCCAGGTGAGTGTGTGTTACAGCTCTACCTCTTTGCCTGATCCATGGGGAATATCAGATGGTTTCAACCAGACTGCTGTAGCCCTAGAGGAACCTGGTCCGACCTTGGTGTGTTAGTAAAGGTGGCAGCTGCCATAACAGACTTCTGTGTAGGCTACAAACTTGGTACATAAAATGGGGGCTTTTTTATTGATTCCAGTGAGTTTCGTACCAAGCCTCTATTGTTCTGCCTTAAAGAATAGACCATCGCAGAGCATTCATAAGCCAATTTGCTTTTTTTTCCCTCTCAAAGATTAAAAAAAGCAGATCATAATTTCATGTAAATGCATCTATTATTCGAGAGCATTCAGTGAGTTCTACTATGGGCTTGAAACCAACAGCATATATATCTTTATACTCATTTCCAATCTGCTCCATACGTGAGTCCTGAAAGTCCCATTTTATGTTTAGATGTGATTGACCCTCAAAGTCACATGGTAGTTGGCTTTTCCTGAGTAAAGACACAGACAAGTATCTGGTCCATGCTCATTTTTCACATTTAGTTTGCTGTAAATAATCTCAGATGCAATTTTGCTTTTTGTAGAATCTCTCCACAACCTCGCTTGCAGAGAGCTGACACACAGAATTTATGAACTGAGGTGAATTCATTTCAGTGTTTGATTCAGTGAGAGAAAGGCTTTTCACATTATTTCTTCACCCACAGTAATAAGAGAATGGACAGTCCCTCCTCCAGCCTGGCCATATTGCCAGACAAGGAAAATACTGCTGGGTTAGGACTACAGAGAAGGGAGAGTGAGTCAGTGTGCATCCCATAGAGCTGCTCCAGTAATGGCTGTTGTTAAATAACAGCACCTGTGCAGTGGACAAATAGATGGAGAAACGAAGCCCTCCCCATAAGGTAACCCTCTTTTTTTTAAGAAACCACGTATTTTGCAAGGACATGTGCAAGGGTCATTTTGGGTTTTCCTTCCCTGGAAGTCTGGGTTTCCTGGGAGGAAGAAGAGCTGAAATACAGGAACAAGTGGCTGCACATCATCTCCAGCAGCACTGCAGACCTTTCTCATAAACACAGTTTAGGAACCACATGCAAACCTCCAAACTTCCTCATGTTTTCCTCTGGAAATGAGGGAAGATGGGTAAGCAGCCAGGTGGAGAAGGTGAAGAGGTGGTTCTGTCTTTTTAAAGGCCTTGCAAGCGCAGCAAAACTGCTCCATACCCTTAAATCAACCGCAGGAAGTAGGTTGTGATGTAAGTGGGAAACACAAGGAAAAGTTTCAACTGCAAGAAAATACACTGGGCTAGCACCAAACTGCTGCTTAGAAAGCTGTTAATAATAAACAACGATTACTTACACTGCAAGACCATTACAGGGCTTGGAGATCGCTGAGTATCTGGTTCATCTGGCCAAGACCTGGAAAATAGAGTCACCTATCAGCAACCAAACCAGCAACCAACACATCTTTATGGGGGCTGTTGGAACAGGAGGAGATGTTCAAACCCAGCCTGCTGGGGCACTCTGCAACCCAATCCTAGCTTGAGAGAACAAAATCTGCTGTTCACCACTGCTAAAAGGGAAAAGTTTCTGTTGACTAGATAAGAGCATCAGTTGGCCTGACCTGTGGCTGCAGATTACTTTCAAGCCTGTGAAAGGGTTAATGGGACCCTAGAGATAAATACATCATGCTACTATGTAGGTGCAAGGAAGATGAATATAGGTTGATTTTTACAGACTTAACCTATGCAGAGTGAGTCATAATTTGCACCTTATGTCATTCAGTAAATGGGTCTTTTGAAAGTCAACCTACTGTGAATGGGCTGCAAGCTCTCAAAAAAACCAGAGCCCTGCTCTCCTGCCCACAGCCTGTAGGATCAGAAAAGCAGTTCTTCCTGAGTTGCAAGGCGATGGAAATAACAGGATCCAAACAAACGATGACATGTCTGTGAGTCTGCTGCATGTCACTTAAAAGGTCAAAAGGTTTTGATTGAAACAACTGTTATTATTTAGAGAAAGATTTCATTCTTAATCATAAACATGTGTTAATCTCACTGCTGCTTCTGTTGTGCCTCATACTATCGGTTCTCTATTCAATGACATCAACGTTTTAATTAACACCTTTATTAAGAAACCTTGAAAGTTTAGATAAATAACATTTGCTTTTGTGCATTTTAACCACAAGCATCAATGTGATGGAAATTTTCCTATTTTATGGTCCCCCTGGGGAAAGAACAGCAAGTAAAGAGGAGGTCTACATGTTCACAGGGACCTCAGCGCTGAGGAGGTAGAATAATCATCTTTTGTTGAAGAGGAAAATAACGAAAAACAAAGTAAACAATTCCCCTTTGTTGGGAACAAGAAAGGCAGGGCTTTAATAGTCTCCAAACGAGATAGAAAATTTCCATCCAAATGGAACCATGGAGTAGGTAGCCATGTTACAGAGCTTTGGAGTTCAGTGATTACATTTAATGAATGGTGTTCACAAACTGAGCAGAAACAGGGCAGTATAGCTCCAGTACAGCACTGGGCCTCCACTGCAGCTCAGTGTTCAGCTTTCTACTTTAATAACAGGGTCAAATGAAAAAAAAACCAACCAACCTTAATTTGATTGATTTTCCTAAGGAAACTCAGAGCAATAGTAAACAGAGGCTGACTGGTACAGATTACTACAACTTCAGCATTCAAGGGCAGTTCCAAGAAAAGGGTTTAGGTACCAAATGAAGCACAGTAACATCTCTCTTTCTTCAGCATTTTTCCAGCTCACTAACTCAATGCCTCCACTCAGAGTACTGCTACATGGGAATCCCACTACTAGACACTGAACTCTTCCAGCTCCCTGTGCAGGCAGAGCAGCATCCTAATTAGGCCTTCTGAATCCCAACCTCAGAGCTGGGTGCATTAAAGTCCCAAAGCAACTTTGTCCTTACATGTGTGATTAATGATCCAGGAGAACAAGGGCATAAATCCTTTTGAAACATCTCTGTGGTATCTCCTGAGCCTACCTAGTCCATGCAGAAGGCATGTGGTGTGCAAAGAAGACAGCAGCCATACAGGAGCCCTGTGCAAAGGGACAGATCAGGTCAGCTTCAGCAAAAAGCCACTGGTTTTGCAGAGGAGGAGCAAGATAGTATCAAATGAAAAAAATAAGCTCTCAACTCTGGGAAGAGACCTTTGAAGAAAATGCAATTTTCACTTCAGCTTCTGGTAGACAAAGTGCTCCATCCCACCCAGTATCGTAAGTATCCGTGTGTGAAGTCGCATGTCATACAGGACTCACAAATCAGCAGCAAAATAAAAGTGAGATGTATGTGCAGCAGAAGGCACAGCAGTTCTTCTTTTCTTCCTTTTCTGTTCCTACAGTCCAAGCAAAGGCCCTCATCATTTTAAATTGAAAGAAGCCCTCTTACTTTACAATCTATTTTGGACCAGATCTGTTCTTAGCTGCATTGGTATGAATCCACTGTTTTCTCATAGACTTTGCCAACTATATTCCAGTGTGACTGTATTTTGGTGAAGAATTGCAGGGTTATGTTAAAGAACAGGCCACAGATTTTGGTGAAATTTCATCTATTTAAGGGGAAAAGACTTTACACTTACAAGTTATTAAAATAGCCACATGATTAATTTTTTAAATGATGACTTGTGGATAATATTCCAAGCACTTTGCATAAAATCTTGAATTCATCCACTAACAAACACTAATTACTCACCAGCCGTCTTATTTGTGCTAAGTTAGCTGCAGATATCATAAAGAGGAAAACAGAACCAAAAAAGTCAAGGGAAAACTATGGAGTCTCTCTTCAACACTTTAAATGAATTGTTTTGTACAGCTCCTATCAGAACCCTCCATCCCAGACAACATCCCTGACTGCCAGAGGGCCTAAGAGCTCTTATCATCAGTCATTTGTGCCTTAGAAAAATTTCAGACTGATTATTTGTGTACAATTTGTCTTCCAGGCGACGGTAGGAGGTAAATCCTAGAGGCTTTCTCCACAGTTATCAAATACCAAAAAGTTAGAGCAGTAGAAGGTACAATATTTTATATCCTGTGAAGCTGTGCTAGGCTGTTCTGGCAAAGAGTCTGCCTATCAAGGATGGGGTATGTATTTACTATCTATATAATGACTTCCTACTGCAAATGGGTCAGGTAATTCAAATAATGAGCCAAAACTGCCTTTGGTTGAGTCTGGTGGAAGTCTAGCCTGTAAGTAAATCATCCTTCTGCTACAGAGAGAACATCCTCCATCATGTGATGTCTCAGCCATTTCCTGGTACTGCCACTCCACCAAATCATACTTCACTTTATCTCCCTCTGAATGTAACAAGGGCAGTTTCACTGCTGAGGTTGCTGCTGCTGCACTTTCTTGTGTGAGTGGCCTGCTGTGGACTGGAAAAATATCTACTGAGAAGATTGTCAAGTACTTGAATGATACCAGCGGCTCCTTCCTTCTCTGCCTTCATTGTAGCTCACTGGGCTACTACTCTGACTGGCCAGCTCCAAATCAAATGTTTCAGGACTCAGCCTATAGAAATAATCATGTTTTAGACAAAAACTGTAGCAGAAAATCAGGTGCTACATGGGATCAGTGCCAGTACCACATGGCTTTCCTTCAACCTGAGCCTGGACGCCTTAGTTCAAACACATGGACTGTGCTGGAATCTGGAGCAGGGTAAAAGTTATTGTGGGTGTGTGGTGGGGTGGTAAATCCCCAATTTGGCAGGATTTCAGAGGTGCTGCTTGCACAGTGGTTAAGAAGTAACTAACTTCTGTCTGAAATGTTAAAAGGAAGGTATGAAGTAACTTGTATGGTAAGAAATGACTTCCAGCTCCTACTCAGTTTCTCCAGGCCCTATGGCTGGACTCAGCAGGTACTGAAAATGTTCTGTGAGCATCCAGAATACAGCTGTTTCCCAAAAACACAGTGGTATGACTTTGTTTACCCTAAACATTTTGGGCATCACTGCTCACACTGCACCAACTCACTATATTGCCCAGCTCTGAGGGTGAGTGGAAATTCTGACAAGCTTTGCAGCAAATGACAACTCTTGGTATGAAAAACAAAGCTGTCCTGGTGGTCTACAGTGGAACCACAAAAAGAGAAGTCCCAAGGAGCAAGCTGATCCTAGACAGACAAGCCAGCATGACCAAGAAGGACCACCACGTTTCATAGCTCCATCCATTACTGGAAATCAAATCAGCAAAGCAAGAAGGCTCTAGTGAATTCTGATTCTGAGGAACAGCCTCATGAATCCTGGCAGGTCTTTGAAAACATACTTTCTGAAAATGAACAAGTTATTTCGTAGATGAACTATGTTACCATGAAAAGTTTTTGCTTGTCTATCTTTCAAAACAACCAAGCACCTGTAAAGAACAAATTAATCACAGAATCATTCAGGTTGGAAAAGACTCTTAGGATCATCAAGTACAACCGCCACCCCTACCCTACAAGTTCGCCCCTAAACCAGGTCCCCCAACACCACATCTAAGAGTCTTTTAAACTCATCCAGGGGTGGCAACTCAACCACCACCATGGGCAGCCCCTTCCAGTGCCTGACCACTCTCTCTGTGAAGAATTTTTTTCCTGATGTCCAATCTAAACCTACCCTGTTGAAGCTTGAAGCCCTTCCCTCTTGTTCTGTCACTAATTACCTGTGAGAACAGACCAGCACCAGCATCTCTACAATGTCCTTTCAGACAGTTGTAGAGAGCAATGAGATCTCCCTCAAGCCTCCTCTTCCTCAGACTAAACAGCCCCAATTCTCTCAATCTCTCCTCGTAAGATTCATTCTGCAGGCCCTTCACCAGCTTCGTTGCCCTTCTCTACACTTGCTCCAGCACCTCGATATCTACCTTATACCGAGGTGCCCAGAAATAGAAACAGTACTCAAGGTGTGGCCTCACCAGTGCTGACTACAGAGGGGAAAACACTTCCCAACTCCTGCTGGATACACAATTTCTAATACAGGCCAGGATGCCATTTGCCTTCTTGGCCACCTGGGCACCCTGTGGGCTCATATTCAGCCGCCTTTCAATTAGAAGCCTCAGGTCCTTTTCTGTCAGACTGTTTTCCAGCCACATTGCCCCAGGCCTGTAACACTGCATGGGATTGTTGTGACCAAAATGCAGGACCTGACACTTGGCACTTTTGAAACCCAGTTACCCTCAGCCCATCAGTACGGTCTGTCAAAATCCCTCTGAATAGGCCTACTACCCTCCAGCAGGTCAACACTCCCTCCCAACTTGGTGTCATCTGCAAACTTACTGAGGGTGCACTCAATCCCCTCATCAAGACCATTGATAAAGATGTTGAACAGGAGTGGTCCCAGCATGGAGCCCTAGGGGACACCATTCGTCACTGGCCTTCAACCAGATTTAGCCTGACTGCAACTCTTCGGGCCTGGTAGAGTACATGTCTGTCCAAGCCCCGGGAAACCAGCTTATTCATGAGGATGTTGTGGGGGACAGTGTCAAAGGCCTTACTAAAGTCCAGACAGACTATACCGACAGGCTTTCCCTCATCTGCTAAGCAGGACACCTTATCATAGAATGAGATCAGGTTTGTCAAGCAGCATCTGCCTCTCATGAACCTATGGTCTCCTACTCCATCATTTTGTCTTACGTGACTTGGAGATGGTCAGCTCCTGCACCTTTAAAATTAATTCTTTAAAATATGCTCAGCCTTCTTGGGCTGCCCTGTCCTCTAGAACTGTCTCCCAAAGGACTCTCTTAACCATGTTCCAAAAGAGACCAGAATCTGCCCTCTGGAAGTCCAGTGTGGTAGTCCTGCTGGCCTCCCTCCTTGCTTCAACAAGAATTGAGAGCTGTAGTATTTCATGATCACTTTGTCCAAGANTTTCACCAAGAATTGAGAACTGTAATATTTCATGACTGCTTTGTCCAAGATGCCCACCTGGCCATGTTCCTGTGTGACTTGGTCTGGGTGGTTCTGCTCTGGCAGGGGGATTGAACTGGATGATCTCTCAGGTCCCTTCCAATTCCTAATGTACTGTGATACTGTGAAGATGGCCTCCAACCATTACATCCCCAACAAGTCCTTCCCTGTTAACAAGTAGCAAGTCAAGGATTGCGTTTCCCCTTGTTGGCTCCCTAACCATCTGTGTCAGGAAGTTATCTCCCACACAGCTGAGAAACCTCCTGGACTGTTTCCTTACTGCTCTACTACATTTCTAGCATATGTCCGGAAAGTTGAAGTCCCCCATGAGAACAAGGGGTAGAAATTGAGAGACCTCACTGAACTGTCTATAAAGTATCTTATCCGTCTCTTCACCCTGGTTGGGTGGTCTGTAGCAGACTCCGACAATGATATCTCTCTTATTAGCCGTCCCTTTGGTTTTAACCTATAAGCTCTCAACCCTGTCATCACCATCATTAAATTCTAAGCATTCATAATTCTCCCTAACATAGAGGGCCACCCCACCACCTCTCCTACCTCGCCTGTCTCTTTTGAAAAGTTGCTAACCATCAGTTGCAGCACTCCAATTGTGTAAATCATCCCACCACGTTTCTGTGATGGCAACTATATCATAGCTTTTCAGGGCACAATGGCCTCCACTTCCTCCTGTTTATTGGCCAGGCTGCAGGCACTAGTATAGATACATCTCAGCTGGGCCACCTTTTGGATGGGAGAAGCCCTAATACCCTCCTGAGCATACTCAGATCTATCTATCCTCTCAACCTTTTTGTTCTTCCTGTAATACGAGGTGTCATTCTCCTGCTTTGCCAGGATACAAGACTGTAACGCTCCCCTCCCACAATTTCTGTCCTGTCACATTCAGGCTCCTTCTAGTGACCCCCTTTTCACCTCTGCCCCCCTTCATGCCTTCATACCCCCTTCATATTGAGTATCAATATTACTCCTGAAAGCATCTGAACATGAGTCCTACACCCATGTGTCACCTACGAGTGCCCTGTTTTGATCTTCACAAGGTTATCCTAGCTGCCTCGCCCCATAAAATGAAGCACAAACACAACAGTGAATGAGTCAGAACACAAAGCTGGCTCTAAGGAAAGGGAGAAATGCCTGCGCAGAGCACAGCAAGCAGGAGGCACCAGGCAGAGAGAAGGGTGCAGCAGTGTGTGGTAAAGACTTGAACCAGCAGGGACTGAGATGAAGAAAGACCACTTTTCTGTAAAAACTCTCATTTATTTCAAGCTGCTCACCTCCCACCAAGGCAAACAACTCTGGTAGGGTCTGAAATACCTGATGTGGCAGACCAAAGTCTGAAATGGAAGGACTCCAAGGTGCAAGCTCTGAGTAGGAAGGTGACCCACAGGCTCTGGCACTTCTGTGCAGGGGCTTTGAAGAGAGTTTCCAAGTGGCTCTCACAAAAAGTCCTTTCACAAGTGCTCTATAAAATACACCTGAAGAAAGACCGTTAGGAGGAGACTTGGTTGAGCTCTGTTCTCTCTTGTTTAGCTCAGGTGTTGTTTTTTCACACACAGAAACACATGTACAGACTTGGTGCACCGTACAATGCCTCACTAAAGTCCTGCAGTGGTGATTATAACTTCATCCAAGATCAACAAGGTCTTTTTCCACAAGCAATCCTTTGTGTTTGGGAAGCCTTTGCCCTGAATTTACTGTCTCCCAATCAACTAACAGGTGCTCTGCAGTCAAATATGAGCTATTTAAGGGCAACCTGCATAACAACTTCCCAGGCTGGCAGGCAATCCTAAGTAGTAGTTAGGGAGTGGAATGGGTAAGTTTTATTCAGTCAAACAGAAACACTCCCAACAAGGAAAAAAAAAGGGAGGGGGGGAGAAGGAAAATGATATCTTTCTTGGTTTCCATGTAGTTTTCTCTTTCACATGTTCACATAATAGCTCTCAAAGAAAAGAGTGAGGCTCCCAAAACCAGACACCATGGTAATGCTACATGATACAGTGGTTGCTCTTAAAACTTTCCAGTTTTGTTTTGGTCAACAGCATAATGTGCTGATTGTATACGGGACATTTTCTCCACTTTGCCAGGGCACAGACAGCCATATTCTGCTAATACTGAAAGCAGGTTATTTCAGGCAATTTGACTTTTTTTTTTCCCCTAATGAAAGCACTTTGGGGGAGGAAAAGAGTGAACAAACTCTCTCACTGTGATGCCAGATGTGCCATTTTGCATTGTAAAACCACACTAGAATTTTATAAGCCAAGCAACTGCTCATTTGTGTACCATTCCCATTTAAAATTTCTGTGATTGGAGCATTGCATGGCACAAAATGTGATGCTTCTTACTCAAAAGTCTCTGCTACAAGCATTGAACATGTGCTGCCTTATGCCTCCAGATGGGCAGGACCATACCGCAGGTTTCTCTGAGTTTAACGTCACCCAGAAAAGGCTTCTGGATTCTTATAAACTGATGTGAACCAGAAGAGCCTGTTGCTGTGCTCCACTACTAAAGGTCTTAAAAGAGATGTCAGCCAAACTCAGAAGCTGTGGGAAAGGTGTCAGTGCCTTGGAGAGGAAACAGAGGAGAGAAAGACAAAAAAATGCCTCTGAGTCTAGTCAATCCCTCAAAGCCTGGCGTATGTATGCAGTAACTTGCTGGATGGCAAGGAGCAACGCAGTGCTTCACTCAGGCTACGCAAGAGCAAGCAACAGGTGGCCATCACAACCTCAGCATCCTGCCACTCACATAGAGTACAAGGTGACATGAGGCTAGAGGGCAAGTTGATTCGAAGGTGAAAGGGAAGGCCCATGCCAGTAGCATTGCTGCAAACAAATCTTGCGGACAACAAATGTGTATGAGCCCTCATGATCTGCTGGATGTATTAAGTCATACTCCATGCTGAGATGCTCTGCTCTACTGAACAGAGAACCAGATCCCTACCCAAGTGTGACGTTTCCAGTCAATGGTGGGATTACATTATTCAGGAGAAGGTGCCACCCTTTCTGCACTATAATGTTTCAGCCTGCATAAAAACAAAACTCTTACCCCATCTCTCTTCCCCTGTGCCAATACACAAGTACTGGCACTGCATCTCTTTTAGGTATTTAATCTTTAAATTAATTTGATAATTTAATCACTATTGATATTTATGGGGCATGTGAATACATGGGCAGGAGAGACAAAGTAGAAAGATGTTTGCAGGCACTGCTGGCAGTGAAATAAGCAAGACTCTGTCACAGAGAACTTGTCAAACATAGAAATAGCACCTGTGATGCTGCAGGAACAAGAAAGAAAAGGTTTTATACTGCATACTCTTACCACTTGCTACACCAGGCCAGGTAATGTGCACAGACATAGGAACAATAACACCAGCCAGAACCAGTAATGCTCCACAAACTATGCCATAACAAAATCCCTTTTCACAAGGAGTCCCTGAGAACAGACAAGGGGTGATGGATATGGGTTCATAGGATCATAGGATGTTAGGGGTTGGAAGGGACCCAAGAGATCATCGAGTCCAACCCCCCTGCCGGAGCAGGGTTGCTCCTGGGGAGATTCGGAGTGGGCTCCAAAGGAAAATTTGTCACCGTGAGAGTAACTAGACGCTGTAATGGTCTTCCAGGGGAACTGGTGGATTTCACAACTACAGACAGTTCTGAGGCCTAGCTTGACAGGGTGCTGGGCCATCTAATTTAAATTGTATTTCTTCAATTTAATGAGTTGAATTTGATGATTGTTGGGGTCCCTTCCAACTTGGTCTACTGTGATACTGTGAAAATCCGTAACACAGCAGGCAGGTCACAGCATCTACCAGGAGATCTATGGAGATGTCTGCATGCAAACTGTCTCTGCTTGCACCACAGAAAAGGCATCTCTGCACAAGCAACTGCTGGCGAAAGTTTGCTACAGGAGATGGCAGCTGCCATCACCTAACCCTGACAGACAGGACTGACAGACGGACTGGAGGTCAGCAGGTGCACAGACCTGCTCTTTGAAGACTGTGCAACAGGTTATCAGCGTGGGTGGCTTCCACATGCGGTCATGACCTGTAAGGGTGGCAAAACTTGTTCTGTAGTAGTGGCGGGATTTTCCTGAACTGAGTTAAATAATATTTATTTAGCTAAAGGCTGCAGTTGCTGGCACTGCTTTGGATTTGCATTAGCTGAGATCTCTCAGTTTCTTCCATACGCTCTGCTGCAGCACATCAGTGTCTACTCATTTTTTTATTGATTCTGTATTCATGCCAGAAACTCAGAGATGGATTTCTGGATCCCTTGATCCTTCAGACAGAGAAATCCAACAATTTCTCAAACCACAGGAAACTTTAAAATAGCACTTGTTTCAGCACAGCTACACACTGTTGTTCTTGAAATCTGGGTTAGAAAATACGGTCTCTAAAAGAGAGGGAAGCCTGAAGCAAAGCGTCTCTGTTACTGCATTCCTTTACTTAAACAATTAACCCTGGGAACAGAGGAGCTACTGAAGCCAGATTTGCTACTGGTTTTGTTCCCTGAAACAAATTCCTACATGGATTCCTCAATGTCTAGGGAGACATGAGAGTGGGAGACAAAACCTGGCCCTAGCATAGCATTCCATTTTTTATTTTCACTAAAAATCCAGGATTTGATTTGCAAGATCTTTACACTTCTGATTTGAAGAAGAAGCTTGGAAAGTCACTGGAGGACAAACAGAAACATTTGTTCATCAAACCATGGTTAATATTGTCACATCCTTGCAAGCTAGACCATCCGGGGGAGCAGGTGGTAGTGGCAGAAATCCACGCTCTGCAAAGCCCTTTTCAGGATCTCTTTCAGAAAAGCAGGATGAAGACCTCTCCTGGCATGAACTGACAGACAGCCTGTGCTGCCCGTGGCAATTCTGTAGTTATTGCCCCTTCACCCTCATACTTTGGGGGGGGGTGTGGGGGTGGTGGAAACAATGCTGTTTCCCCTGGAGGGCAAGACCCTCAGTCTAATCTAAAGTCAATTAACAGCTCTGGATTGGGACTCGGATGGATGCTACTCCGAGTGCTCCTCCCAGCTAAACATGCCCACCAAGGGATTTATTAGCCCACACAGCAACTGCAGCTGCCTTTTTTTTTTCCTACCTGAGCATTTCAAGATCTTCTTGACCAGCAAAATTACAGACATTACAGGTTCCAGCAGCTGGGTTAGGTGCAGTCCAATAAAACAATGGAAGTAGATCAATAGATGTGTCACCTTAATCCAGCTGAGGCACCTACTTTTACTTCAGAGGCATCTGCCTGTTTCAGGCAGCCTCTCAATACTATATAGCTCTTCTTTAGCCCCTTTCTTACACCTCGGCCACAATATTTCAACAACCAAAGGGATAGATTCTACTGCAGAGATGCTTAGCAGCAGTATTTTCACTTAGAATCCACTTGTGAGGATCCTACAGCATCTTCTTCATCATTCCTTTTAAGTCCAGAATATCAACAAAGTGTCTGGAGACTGAAGAAGTTCTGACTTGCAGATGAAGTTTCTTTTCTATTGCAGGTAGATCAGAATCATTTGGGAGTCAATGTGCCATCTTCTGGGAATGTTTCCAGGTAGCTCCACTTTAACCACATTTGCTTTGCTTGGTTCTGCTTCAGGAACTGAAACCAGCTCGGCTCCAGCATGAAACATGCAGGCAGGAAATGGTAGAAGGTTTATCACAGACAGGCTGGCCAGAGGCGGAGCGATGCGTTAAACTACAAACACAGCAAAGATTGGGTTGGGGAGATTCAGGTCGGTTCCACTTAGAATTAGGAGCTACACAAACTCCCGGTGCTGGGGATTAAGTTATCTTCATTGGAAACATTCTCACACATTCCAACATCACCACACTTCAAAAAAGGGACGTGTTGAGACATAAAAAGCTTAATGCCCCAAAATGAGGGTCTAGTCTCAAAATGCATTCTGTGGTGTGTCCATGTGTCCCCGTATCCTTGGGCACTGTGGGGAGCCTCCCTCTGCCCTATCCCACACACAACTGAACAGGCTTAAAGGAAACTTTTTGCAGCAGTTGAGAACACTCCGTACTAATGCTGACCTGATAGGAAGTCTAATTGTGGATAGGAGATCATGTTTATTTTGAAACTGAAAAAAGGATAGGAAAAGCCTCAAGCCCTCAGAGGAAAAGGGGCAACACAAATACAACACTGCGCAGGCAACAGGAGGAAAAATGTGGGAAATTTTGGCAAGGGAGTAGTTGCAAACCAAGTCCTAATGGTTCACAGGCAGGAAAGAATTACGTACCAAAATATCCTTATAATCAAGTTTTCAAATCTTTTAGACTACTGTCCAACCTTGTAATTAACTGGTAATAAAGATGGAGAAGCAAAAGGGTTTGCTCGTGCTCTCGGCTACCTCTGATACATACTAAGGGAGCATCAGCACAACTAGTGACTCAAGTTGAAAAACAGAAAGCAGAAATGAATTGCAGTTCCAGACTTGGGCAGCAAACTCCAGGTTTGACCCCACACTATGCTTTGAACAATAAATATTTTACTGTCTCCCAATCACATTCTGGAAGAATGAACCTTATTCCAGGTCTTAACTGGACTGTAAAAATAAAACCTAGACAGCTCATTTATTGATACTGTGAAATATCCAAACATGTAATTTTATTGCTATTAAGCAAAACAGAACAGCTGGAAAAATAAACTTTGAACTGTCACTGAGAGTTCAGCTACAGCAGCAGAAAGTGAAATGGTTGACACAGAAAAGGCACTTCTCAAGGAATGCTGAGAATGGGGTGAGCCCCAGTTGCTCTGATTGTGCCTGTTTGGTTTGATGGATGAAGAGATGGAAAGTCAGGTAGGAAAGGTGCCCCCATAAAAGTAAATCTGCATTGTATGAAATCCACTAGGGAGGAAAACTATGGGGAAAAAGTATTGCTGGCAAAGCACAAAGCATGCAAGCCTGCTACCCTGCTACTCCATTCTTGCTATACTTGACAGGAAAACAGGAGCACAGATGTTAACACAGGGGTCTCGCTAGCCTGGAAAAAAAACCCAACAGGCAAACAACAGAGTTTCTATCCAACAAAGTTACTTCTATTATTATGTGTCTTTCCAGTTCTATTTAAAGAAGCAAAAGGGCCAACAGAAGAAGATGTGTTTTGCAGCTCTGCACAAACACTTGCAGATAAGGGTGGTACCAGGTGTCAGCTAGCCCTGCAAAGTCACTGAAATGTCAAGGATTGTTTTTCCTCTACTCCCTTTCTCTTTCCTCTGACTGGGAACTGCCAATGTTTATTTAAAAGATATCCCTTGTATTTGGCAAGAATGCCAGCAGGGCAGACGTTAATGGGTTATTATTTGGAGCTGGAAGGCTGCCAATGTGATAAGGATAGCCTGCCTGCCCAAAGGCCCAGAGCTGTGCCATTAGCAGTGGGAGGCAGAAATGAAATTGTCCTGCCAGATGCTTTGCTATACTCAGTAAAGCAGGGGCTTTCAAAGGGAGTTGCCTCCAACTCAGACTTGATCTGACCTATGCAAATAATTAAATAAGTAAAAAGGCAGATGCAGGCCATAGTGGGGGGACTAATCCATCTGCAAGAGCTGGGTCTGATTCTCCTCTGTTGCAACAGCATGGAGAATCTGTTCAAAGCCCTGTGAAGTCACTGCAAATGTTTCTGTGTTACTTCTCTGCCCTTCAACCAGATCTCAGCCTGGAAGCTCTGAACTCAACTGTTAAAAGCAGCACAAGCAAGTGACCTCATTGTGCTGCTCCTTGACAGTGACATGATAACAGACACGTCCCAGGATTTTAGACCTGCTCCAGAGAGGAGGATCATCACTCAGGGTTGCTATCCCCATGGTATAGTGCTTAATGCCAGCACCCCCTGAGCTGGCAAGCCTGAAGGAATGGGATATTTTCTGTCTGAGATATATTTAGATTAACGTTGTTTACTATTCATCTTCTGTCCTGCAAAGTCCTTTCTTTCCCAACAGACAAAAACCAACCAGTATTGCTCCACGCCTGCTATCATGTGTTCTGTGGAAGACGACCTTTTCCGTGGCCCATCAGACTGCAGGGGCTATAATTAAGGTGTTTATAATACAATTTAGGAAAAGCAGGAGCTGGGGCACAGTAGCATTTACTGCAGTGATTGAAAGCCTTAAAGGTTACATGGAATTTACCAAGTAGTAATTTTATCTGTTAGGAGCTGGCAGAAAAAAAGAAACTCAGTGTTCATGTCAGAAGTTGGTCTGCTGCTAATGAAGTCAGCAAACAGAGTTGCTTTCCTCCTTCTCGTGAACGCACGCAATGAAGTTATTAGCCCAGACAGGTGTTCCCTCCAAAATGAAAACACACATAAAGATTTAGCCGCTTTTTTTTATTACTCTGGATTTATTGTTTCTCACCTTACATATGCCTAAACCAAACCCACAGGCTCACACACTGTTACCTCAGGGAGAACACACATCCCACCTTTGCTGGTGACCTCTCTGGGCTCTAATGCAGATGGTAGTAGGAAAAACTGCTTCATGGAAAGGGTCATTAGCCCCTGAAACAGGCTGCCCAGGGAGAGGGTTGAATCACCATCCCTGAATGTGTTTAGAAGCTACAGAGATCTGGAGTTTAGGGACAGGGTTTAGTGGTGGCCTTCGGACAGCTGGGTTCATGGTTGGACTTGATGAGCTTAAAGGTCTATTCCAAACTAAACAACTCTATGATTCTGTGATTCTATGTCATTAAAGTCAGGTTCAGAACATGGTAACATGCTCATATAGAGCAGCCAGTCACTTCATACCAAGAGTGATGGCTGCTACAGCCAAAGGAATCTCAGTGCTGAAAGAAAACCACTTCTGACATCTCTTTGTGCCTCGATGCAACCACTCCTGAGGCTTTTAAGCAAGACTGTTCTCTGAAACAGGACTCTACCAACTGATTCCGAACAGCTCTATCCTCTCCCTACTAACTGTCTGAAAGAAGAGTAAAGAAGGAAAGAACTGTTTATTTTCCATTGAATATTCCTGTCCACTGTCCTCAGGGGAAGAGAGGTGAGGAAACCAAGACAGTTGTTTTGATGGATGTATCAAGAATTAAATGAGATGGAAGGTATTCCACTTTCTGCAGGCATTTTAGTTTAATGCCAAAGGTGGAACACACTATTTAACCAACTTCAGACTTATTTTACTCCGTAGTCCTCCAGGAGAATTGGTACAACAGAAAGCTGAACTCTGCTGGGTGAAAGTTATTGAAGTCTGGGATGTAGCTTTAACTCAGCATCTGTTCTTGTGGTGATTATTCAGTGGGGAGGCTGGTTGGTATCTGAGCCATGGTCTCACAGCCATGAGTTACTGGAGCTTAAGAAAGGTAAATCATGCACCGGGGTCTCCAGTTTGTAGAGAAAGTGCTGCTGCAAAGTGGAGTAAATAGCTCAGGCCTCTATATACCAGTTATTGTTGTTTATCATCTGCTACGAAACAAAGGTGGTGTTTCTCAGCAGCAGTTCTACCATTCCAAACAGCAATCTGATTCCATGGTTTCACAGCTTATTCCTAGCGCTATGAGTGGGTGCACCAAGGAAGGACAGATGGAGGCTGTGCCACAATCAACATTCACTTGGATGTCTATCCTCACCCACTCATCTGCCTTCTCATTCCTCTCTGACTGCGCTGGGACTGCTCTGACCCCGCCTGTAAGTTGTTTCTTCCCTGCTGTCTCTCCTTGGTTGTTTTTCAAGAGCTCTCTTGCTGCCCACATGTGTCTCCTCCTCCTCTTGGATGCCATGTTTTCTACAGGAGCAACAGATTGCTATGATGTTGCCCTTTTGATCTAATGAGAAGAACTCCTACAACAATGCTGTGCATGTGTTTCTTTCCACATTACTTAGCCAGGGCTTTCGGAGGCACATGTCATTCCCAGGATGTGCCTTTTTCTGTAGGTCCTTTCTTCACTGTCACTGATCCCTCAGCTAAAGTAGCTTTTCTCTCCCCCAGCCCTAAATCTGCAACATTTCTTCTTGCTCTCACCACAGATGATCAGAGTCCTTCACTTTACCTGCAGCCTGCTGCTGCTACTCTTGGAGGTAAAACCTTTTACACACAAGTGCAGGAATGATCCATGGGCTTGGAGACTTTTGCTACAAGGATAGGCTGAAGGAGCTGGGGTTGTTCAGCCAAGGGAAGAGAAGACACCAGGTGGACCTTACAGCTGCCTTCCAATACCTGAGGGGGACATATAAGAAGGCTGGAGAAGAACTTTTCCCAAGGAGATCTAGCAAAAGGACAAGGGGAAATGGTTTGAAACTGAAGTAGAGGAGGTTTAGATTGAGTCTTAGGAAGAAATTCTTCAGTACAAGGGTGGAGAGACTCTGGAATAGATTGCTTGGAGAGCGGTGTCGGCCCTCTCCCTGGAGGTGTTCAAGGCCATGTTGGATGAAGCCTTGAGCAACCCAGTCTGGTTGAGGGGTGTCACTGCCCATGGCAGGGGCTTGTAGTAGATGATCTCTGAGGTCCCTTTCAGCCGAAACCATTCTATGATTCCATGAATTATCTCCGTCTCGGTTCACATACCTGATGTGCTCAATCATTGTGTCCATGGCTTGAGTACAACACAGGGTTTTCCAAAAGCCAAGATGGTTTCATTTGGGGCAGAATGTGCTAAGACCCCATACAGCACTTGCCCATTTTTTCTTATCTCATCTCTGCTCACAGCTCATCCACGGGATGAGTTCTCTGTGGTTGAGCTTTACAGAGACATCAGGATTCTTTCTCATTTTTGCTCGTGATCATTCTATTTCTGAATCACGGACTCGAAGATGAGTTTCAAAACTGGCAATGATAATTTCTTGTACTATTATAGAATCTCAAAACCCTATACACTCACACAAATAAATTTAGCCTTTCAAATAATCTGGGGAAGATAAGAAATAGTTGTCCTCATCCTACTCAGGCAGATCCACCAAAAAACAAATCTGGGCATTGGAGGAAGAGAACCCAGATCCCAAACGTGCTCCCCATATTGTTTTCTAAAGCCCCAAATTATCTGAGTCCTGTGCTGAGGTTACGCTCAGTGCAGGGAGCAGCACTGCTTAGCACTAAAGTTAAATCTCACTGGCCAAAGGAAGTCTAAAAGTGCATTTTCTTAGTAATTAAAGTTGTAGTTATCAAAGGGAAATTATGGGAATGCACAGTATCGATTCTTTGCCTCTCATGAATGTAACACGCTGGGATTATCAGATTTTTTTAACAGAATTCTTCCTTATACATCTCACTTTCTGTCTCAGCACTGCACTGAATCACTTGCATCTCTCTGTAAATTCAACATGCCTTCCAAAGTGTCCTGTCTCCCCTACAACCGCTACGCTGGTACTGACTCAGCCTGGGACCATGTACAGTTCACTACAGCTCCCAGGGCTGCAGTTTGAACCCCATAAAACTGCTACTTCACTTCTGGAAGCTTGAAAGTCTAAGTATGCCAAGTACTAGCCCAGCTCTGCCACGCAGACAGCTGATGAGAGGGTCACAAACTAGTGAGGGAGCACTCAGCATGGGTGCTATGCTCCCTTGAAGGAGACAGAAAAGTCGATCTGCTGCAGAGTAGGAGATGGGCTTCACACACCAAGGCTGGGTGCTCACGTGCCTCTTCAGAGCTCCACCATCATGGCCACAGTGTTCAGAAATGTGACATGTCATGTGTAGACAGGGGAGCCTCATGGAAGTGTGTAAAGCCATCCTGAAACATCTGGCCATCCCTAGGCACAGCGAGGTTGTAAACGTAACTTGGGGCAAGTCTGAGTGTCCTCCATTCAGCACACAATTCAGAGTGCTCCACCTTTAGGGACCAACACACAGCAGGGCTCCTATGTGCTGCTGCTGATACAGGGAGGAGGTCACCCAAAACAGGGATATCAGCTTTATGGAGAGCACCACACATGGGATTGTTATCCACAAATAAAATGTCTTCCCATCCCTGCCAAGTGGAGTGAATCTCAGAGAGGAAACTGCTTGTACAAACCCATACTCCTCAGACTGACCATGGTTTTGCTGGTCTTAAAGCATCTTTTTGGTCACAGCAGGGGAGGACCATGAGCATCGATACAGAACATACTGAGAGGCCAACCACTCCTCAAACTGCTCCTGTGCACTTCATTAAAGTGGAAAGAAAAAAGAGGACATTCCTGGAGCTCAGCTGGGTCAAATACGAGGTTTCATTTGCCCATTTGCCTCATTTTGCCATCAGCTTGATGGCTAAAATAGGGGGTAGGCAAGCACCAGGAGAGAAAAGCATCATAAATCATTCCTTGTAGTAGCAGGAGGCTGGATGGGCAAGCCTCACTCATTTAGCTACCTTAAACTTCATCCAACCTGTTTGTCCCCCAGCTGCAGGAATAACAGACCACTTGAAAGGTAATATTTTTGCTATTAGTGAAGAAAGGAAAAAATGTGATCTTTGCTGCAGCATGGGAATAATTTTTCCAGAGCTACTCAGAACGAGCCTGAGTGAATTCTGCTATTTTTGGCAGTGGGCCTCCTGCTTAGCTCACATCAATAATTTTAATGCTTTTTTTGTGGTTTGGGCTGTAAGCAATGGTGAAAGTCTGGGGAGAAGCAAAAAAAAAAAAAGAAATAAAAAGGTGGCAAAATTTGCTAAATAATTTGGAGTTCATAACATATAAATACACAAATGGTTTCAGAATTCTTAGGGTCCATACGTGCTCATAAAGCTGAGTTATGAAAGCATTTGATTTTACGTATGCAAACATCACTGAATTACTCTTTATGAGGTTTTAATTGGAGCTTTAAGGTTTCAGTGGTTATAATGACAGCCTGTCAAACAGTTCATTTGTAGATTCCTGTGTCTTGAAGTGGCATTGGACAGAGAATCTCATGTTTTGTCTGTATTTTTCACTTTTTCCTATCACAGCAGCACCCAGAAGCTTGAGAGGTCATGGTTCTGGTGTTTCAGTTGCTGCTTAAACAAAAAACTGAACCAGATTGTCAAAGTTTCAAAGCACTTTACATTTTCATGGAGGTATTTCACTTCAGTAATTACATCTTCTGTTGTGTCATCTTCTTTGGACTCCTGCAGCATTTCTGGCCCCTGTGTAGGCGGCTTTTCAGAGCTGCAGAGATCCCAGTGCTCCCTCTGAACATCACTTCTCCTACGTGCCACTGCTTACTTACTTTCATTTTTCCCAAATCTGCTTTCAGGAAAAAAAATAGCAGTGGCACTGGTCTGTATTTGGGAAAAGATGTTCCATACCTGGGGAACTGTCTGGCCAAGACCTTGTCTTCCAGAGCTCAGTGCACACTGGCCACTGCGTTTAAACCACTATTTACCTCAGAAGAACAAATCTAATTTTTACCTGGAGTAAATCAGCAAAGCCCAGTGAATCCACACTGATCAACCCTAAACAAAGTTTGGCTCAAGTCACAGCGATACGTACTGAGGTAGACCATTTCATCACAGAAAACCAGAGAAAAACCACAGGCACATCTAAACACCTAGAAAAAGGGTCTCTTGCTCCTGAAAAGTGTTCCCTTCCACTCTTTACCAAAAGCACCATTTTTACTATCCCTCCATTAAAGCATGAACTGACTATTATAAAATAGTCCCAACTCACCTAAGTATTCATAATCTCTTAAGTAGAGGACAGATTATTACTCCAGTCACACGACTCTGGTTATCATTAGGGATGCACTTCATTGCTCTGCTGGATCAGTCAGGGAAAAGTATTAGCTGGGACAAATGTTGTCTCCAATAAAATCAAGACATGAAGATACTACTAGCACTGATGAGAGAACAAAGATATTCTTGTGTTTTTAAAAGGCAAACACAGCAGCACCAATTGGAGCTCAGCAGATTCAGTTTAGGATGGTTGCTAAGAGAGTAACACAGGCTAGAGGAGAAACAATTTTTACTACTCCACAGCAACTCTGGTTTTTTCCCTAAAAATTACATATTTGAGTTCTGCAAATCCTGTGGCCAACATAAAATTTGGAATGATCACATTAACAGGGGGAAGAGTGAAAGTGCAAGAAGGGCAGCTCTGGTGCCTTCCTCTAGTTAACAAACACACATTAATGATGTCAGGCTGAGACTTCAATGTACAGAGTTAAGTGACCAGCAAATTTAATTTAATTTTTTTAAAATTGGAAGGTAACAGGGTAGCAAGGCCATCTGCACCGTGTTTACAACACCATGTACTGGCTGCAATTAGAAGTTGTCGATTTGATCATTAGGTGCTGGTTTAAACACAAATGCATTGGCTGAAATACAGGCAGGCTGGGTTTAGTAACAGGGGCATCATTTCAGTTCATGTTAGTATGAAGACTTGGGGGAAAAGTGCTTGGCACACAAACCCATTTTTAAATTCTGTAGAGCAAACAACTGGCATGTTGGCTCCTTGCCCCTTAATTAAAGTTCTCCAGCTGAAGTGGTGCAGTGTATTTGGGGCTATAGCTCCAGCCCCTTCCACTTGCACTCCTCCCTTGTTTGAAGAACCAGACAGTAAGAATTAGAATGACCCCCATGGGCTTGACATGCACCTCGAGGGTAAGGGATCAGCTCCAGTGAGTGATCCAGAAAACATCCATGTTCTCTCTTCAACATCAAGTCTTAGTCCTAACATGTAGCGACCAAGACCATTTCTGGAAGCTGGAGACAGGGGTTTGAACCTCTTTTGAAAAAAAGGTGTCAGAACTCAGCTTTTCCTACAGCCTGGGTAAGAATTCCCATTGTTAGACTGACTATTTTTTAATTCTATACAATGCACTCACAACAAAGAAACATTATAAATTATCAGAAAAATTAACAATGAAACCATGAGCTGTAAGTAACAACCGAACTTTATAATTAAGTTAGAGGTTTGAAAACTAAGCTATAATGATAAAATACTAAAGCACAGCTGCTTTGATCACTGGAGTGCTCCTCCTCAAATGTTTGTAACCAACAGCTACAGCAGGATCTTCACTCAGAAGACAGGAGTTTTTACAACATCCCTCTCCAAGACAATGGGGTATCTTCGATCCTATTGCAACATGTTCACACTGCGTAGACCCTCCTCAGCACAAGAACACCCCTCTCTTTTCAGACACCTTTTTAAAAGCAAAATTGATATTTGAAAGTAGTGCAGCTTTGCTGCGTAACCTTCCAGCTGAAGCAACTGCCTGAGGCACAGTCACTGTGAATCATTACGTGGAAAAATATTACCCAGCGCAAGGCAACACAAGTCCATTATAAAGAATATCAGTATCTCTAGACTAACAGCCTGACACACCAGAGGGTCACTCCAGTAGAACCTGATGAGAAGGAGGAAATTTACAATAGCATAAAGCTGGAATAACAGCAGTTGAAAGGAACTAAATGGGAATCAGCCTCAAACTGATTAGGGGCCATAAGGCTACATGTGGCCTCAATCATGACAACGCCGGGCTTTGAGAACAAAAGCTACTTCTCCCTTTCATAGGGACACTTCTTGAATTACAAACTCCTCCAAGACAGGAGACATGCTTGGCCACAGCAGATATGCAGATAACCATGAGCCTAGGCAAAAGACTTCCTTCTGCTCTGTGCTGCTTTAATTATCATAAGCAGGATTTTACAAATACAAAGCACCACTTCCTAGACCCTCATTTCAGTACATCCCACCCGTCACGATATATTCCAGGAGCGACAAACAACATGCCAGAAATGCCCTCTGACTTCAGTTCAAACAGCATATGGCCAAGGGTTTGCGAGTTCCTATTTGATAGTACTGAAAGCTATTACAGTGTATGGTCCATCAAAGGCATCCCAGCAGTTCATTCACCCTACAGCGAAGGAAGGTTTTCCTATGCTGGTGCATTCTAACCAGTCTATAATTTGAAAAGGATGATTTTAGGGCTGGTTGCAATTTAAACCTTCAACTCTGAGCAGGTTTTGGACTATAATGTCAATGTTCATTAGGGACAGGAATATGAGGAAAATTCCTTTAAAAATTAGAAAGTTTTAGACTTTAGAAAGTTTCACTTCATATTCAGGAGTCTCCAGCATCCTTGTACGAGTGGTTTTACACAACTAGATGCAGCACAATGAACGCGCACTCAGACCGCGTGGAGCAGCGACAGAGCCGGTGCACAGTCCCTGAACACTATTTATCAAGCATTTTGGCTGACTGGGAGGTCACTTTAAACAGGGAGTCTCAGGGGAGGTAAGAGGGAGCCGGCGGGGGTCAGAATCTCTTATGGGAAAAGCCGAAAAGCAACACGGTGGGGTTCAAACCGTGGAATCTTTAAAGGCGGCAAAACCAGAAGTCACGTTGAGACTGCACGGAGTCACACTACGACTGCACGGAGCAGCAGCAGCACTAGCCTTCTCCAGCCGCTAGGGGGCAAAAAAAATGGTGTCAACCCAGCAGCAGTAGAGGAAGACCAGGCTATGGTCACCACTGCACATGGATGTGGGAACCCAAACAGAGGTCCCACAGCAAGATGAGGCTGTGCGGGTGACAGGCTGCAGGGAATGCAACATTATCTCACTTTTCCCAGGCTGTGTACGGTGTCAGCAGGTTGATTATCTGCTTAAAAGAGCGGTGCAGCTGCAAGACGAGGCTGAAAAGCTACAAGTGGAAGTACAAAGGCTGAGGAGCATTAGAGAGGCTGAAATAGAGGTAGACTGGTGGAGCTAGGCTCTGCAGTCTGGACAATGGCCAAAGAAGAGCCAGAATCAAGGAGGTCCTGTACCCTGCACTTCTCAGATGGAGGACAGCAGCCCAAGTAGAAGGGGTGAGTGGAGCCAAGTACAGGGCAGTAGCAGAAGGCAAGCATTGCCCCTGCCTGTCTCATCTCCCCAGTTATCACTGAGAAATAGATATGAGCCCCTAATTGAAGACAGCTAGTCTAATAAGGATATAGAGGATAGGCAACCCATACCAGAAGTCCTAGCATGGTTGCATAAATTGGAGGGGACTTCCAGTAACGTGACAACCGCCTCCAGAAAGAAGAAGAGAAGGGTCCTAGTTATTGGAGACCCGCTCCTCAAGGAAACTGAGGGCCCAATATGCAGAGCTGACCCTCATCATAGGGAAGTCTGCAGTCTACCTGGAGCCTGAATCAGGGATATCACTAGGATGCTCCCTAAGCTGGTGAGATCAGCTGACTATTACCCACTGCTGATCTTCCAGACAGGTAGGTGGGGAAGAAGCTCTGTTGTGTAGCCTGAGGGGAATGAAGAAAGACCTTAAGGCATTAGGATGTTTGGTAAAAGAGCCTGGGGCATAAATTGTATTCTCTTCATTACTTCTATTTTGGGGTGAGGACATGGGCTGAAATAGAAGGATTCAGTCCATTAATGCCTGGCTACAAGACTGGTGCTACAGGCAGGGCTTTGGGTTCTTTGATAGTGACTGGTTTTATAAGACACTAGACCTTAGAGGTACACATGGGAGAGGTTTAACTCAGAAGGGAGAAAGTGTTCTGGGGCAGGAATTGTCCGGGCTCATTCAGCTAGATTTGAAGTGGGGCGGGAGAGTTGATGAGTGTGCACTAGTGGGACAGAACTCTGGTCTTAATGAAAACCAGGCGGCCTCTCACTGTCCTAGGGTGAAATTAGAGCGCTCAGCTCGCTCCCTGAAATGCGTGTACACCAACACACACGCAGCATGGGGCACAAGCAGGAGGAGTTAGAAATCTGTGTCCAGTCAGGCAATTATGATCTGTTGGCAATTACAGAGAGTGGAGTCCCCCAAGGGTCGATACTGGGATCAGTCCTATTCAATCTATTCATTAATGACTTGGATGAAGGATTAGAGTGCACTGTCAGCAAGTTTGCTGATGACACAAAGCTGGGACCTGAACAGGCTGGAGAGCTGGGCAGAGAGAAATTTAATGAACTATAACAAGGGAAAATGTAGAGTCTTGCATCAGGGCAAGAGCAAGCCCAGGGACCAGTATAGTCTGGGAACTGACCTGTTGTACAGCATTGTAGGAGAAAGGGACCTGGGGGTGCAGGTGGACAGAAGGATGACAATGAGCCAGCAATGTGCCCTTGTGGGCAAAAGAGCCAACGACATCGTGGGGTGGATCAGAAAAGGGGTGGTTGGCAGATGGAGAGTGGTTCTCCTTCCTCTCTACTTCCCTGTAGTGAGACCACATCTGGACTACTGCATCCAGTTCTGGGCCCCTCAGTTCAAGAAGGACATGGAACTGCTGGAGAGAGTCCAGCACAGAGGCACAAAGACGATGAACAGAGCAGAACACCTCCCTTATGAGGAAAGACTGAGGGAGCTGGGTCTCTTTAGCTTGGAGAAATGGAGACTGTGGGGTGACCTCAATAATGTTTAAGAATATGTGAAGGGTGGGTGTCAGGAGGATGGAGCCAGGCTCTTCTCACTGTCATGGATGTAAGCTGGAACACAGGAGGTTCCATGTGAATGTGAGAAGGAAGTTCTTCCCAGTGAGGGTGACAGAGCACTGGAACAGGCTGCTCATGGTGGTTGTGGACTCTCCTTCTCTGAAGACGTTTAAAACCCACCCGGATGTATTCCTGAGTGACTTGGTCTAGGTGATTCTGCTGTGGCAGGGAGATTGGACTAGATGATCTTTTGAGGTTCTTTCCAATCCCTGATGTTCTATGATTGTGTGATTCTGTGAACTCTAGTTCAGAAGGGGTGCACAACTTTGTAGAGTCAAATATGTAGCAATATCTCCTCACCCATCAAATTACATTTTAATATAATGTGCAAAAACTCAGAATGTCTTTTCCTCTTCCCATTCTCAGTAACATTTGAGCAGATTTCAAAGGAGCAGAAGAGATTTCCAAGACATTAAACTTCTAAGAACTGTGTTAAAGCAGGTATGCGGGTAGACAAGACAAATGTGATTAGCGCTTTCAGCAGGGGAGAGGTTGCAAAATGAGACTTAATGAGACATCACCAACCATTTTCCGTGCTTCAAATGAGAAGTATGATGCTTTTCCCAGTGGTGAGATATTTAATTACAGTTTTGACCTTATATTCACTAAATAAATCCAACAGAAAACCAGAGTCAATATATTTTATTACTCCTTGTTTGGATGAAAAGCTTTGTTTGCACAACAAGGTAACAAAAATTGTTTCTGGTTAAAATAGTTCAAATGTGCAGGAATAAAGATAACAACAGTGTTGCAATTAAAAAATAAAAATAAAACATAAAGGGAGCACTTGCTTCCTTTGACCTCCTCTTACCCCAACCTGCATATTTAAACAGATGGGGTGCCTGAGGTAAAAGGTAACTGGCAGCATGGAAGGATTTCTTCTGACTGGTAATAAGTAGATGGATCATATTATCTTACTAAAAGAAATACTATTTTTAGCCAAAATGTCAGTTGTATTTCATGGGGGTTTTTTCCCATCCATTTCTGGAGATCATGCTGGGTTCAAGGTGAAATCATTTGGTCCATTTCTAGGATGGATCTGCAGAAAATTGTGAATTAAGAAAACTCATCCAAACCAACAGCATGCAACCAAATGCCACCACTGTCACTCGTATTCTTTGGGTCACTGCTTCCGCCTCAAACTTATCATCTGGGTTGGGCAAAGACCTCCTGATGCAATTAATTCCTCTTAAAGAATGTAAAGACAAATGTTGAGAAGTCCGAACGCAGAGCTGCACCTTGTTGCCCGGACAGGTCTCCAGTAAAGCTGCACAAAGCAGTCATTCAGAGGACAGGAGGGTTGTCATTGACAGAAACACTTTCCAAAACATTTGGAAGTCTGGTGGAAGGTGTGACCCAGCTCCAAATATTTGTTTCTTTGTTTCCATGGGAACAGCAGCACAGTGGTTTAATAATAAAACAACATCAATCCTCGGAGTTTGAGAGAGTTCCTTGCTTTTTGTTTTGTGCTAAAGATTTTTTTCCGTGGGTTTCCCTTCTCCCCAACAACCAACAAGTTGCCCAGTTTAATGCCTTTCAGTATGGTGGCAGGAGGGAACCCAAAACATTAAAGAAAAGTCTTTCAAAGCTTGTATTACCTGCTGCATGACATAAGCCAAGCACTGCATTAAACACATTATAAGAAGGCTGTATTTTGTAGACAGGTTATCCCATCTCAGATCTTTAAGCAACTGTTCAGCCACCCTTTCGCTGTATTATGGATCCACAAGATGATTTCATTGGAGGGAACAGAGTCCAGAAGTTAGGAGGTAAAATGCTATCAGCACTTGAAACTCTAATCCTGGTTGCGAAAAGGAGCAGAAGTAAAAAAGTGGTTGTTCACCCACCTGCATTTTAGAATTTTACTCTACCTAATTTGAACCTCCTCTGCAGACCATAGGAAGAGCAAAACTCTTACAGAGGGTGAATCAGAGCAGAAGTTTACTTAAAAAGCTTCTGCAAAAGGCAGCTCGGAGTCATCTGTTCATTAACAGAGAACCCAGAGACAGCACTTGCTTCTGTGAGACACCTGAAGGTACTGTTAAAGTAGGGCTGCATTTACATTCCCTGGGGATGGGGTGTCCCTTTGCTCAGGTTACTGTCCGTGGAAGTGGTAATTTATTTTGTAAAAAACAGGAATTGCTTTTTATCAGAGGGACCGAAGGGATTATTTCCTAATGTGACAGCAGTGCGCTCATACCTGATTCCCAAACCTCAATGATTCTTGTTACCAAATACTCTTGGAACATTGGCTGGAGAGGGAGATTCACCAAACACTGAAAAGATGTTCTTGCCTCCCACAATCTGTGCCTTTCCTTCTCCTAAGCATCAGTATCACTCATACTGTTCAAAAAGCCACAGAAAGGGTGGCCGAGGTGACAGCTCTGCCAGAAGTGAATCTTGTATGATGATGACCATGGAGAGTGTAAGGAGAATCTCAGCACCACTAAATACTAACCATGCCACTGGAAAATAAATAGACTGACAAATTATTGTTGACGTAATGCCTGTACAAATGTCTAGACTAAGGGAGTCAAACCTACTGTCCGTAGGCTGAAGCTGGCTCCCTGGAGTCTTTTCAACATCCTACAGTTTCTTGTGCAATATCCACTGCAATTCAGCTGACCAGCACCTGCTCGCTTGTTGGCCAAGAAGGCCACAGAGAGCAGACAGAGAGACGAGTAACGAGTGCTGCTCTCCCCCACAGCTGTCTTGTCTTTCACTTCTGTTCCTCCAGCCCAGAAGCACTGCAGGAATCCTCCAAACATCTACTATCTCTCCATCTCTACACCAAGCACAGCATCTCCAGATCTGAAGAGCATCTGAGTCTCTCACCCTCACTTTGTGTTCTCAGATCTGAAAGTGGTTACTTTTCCACAAGCAGTGACTCCCTTTTGTCTCCTGCCAAGGGAAAAGAGAGTCAAGATGCAAAGGAAAGATTTTCTTTTTTCAAGTGGAGATGAAGAAAAGGGTACTGGAAGAAATTCAACCAAGAGCCAGCAATGACTAACACGGAGAGAAAGGCCCAGAACAATCAGAAGTTGAAGGAAAAGCTGGGCTAGAGACTCCTTGAGGAAGCAATCCCTGAGGAGTAAAAACTCAAGTCAGAGAAACAGAAATGTCTCATCAAGGCATTTTCTTCTTTAGGCAAACAAAAATTAAATATCTTTTTTTACTTGAAATGAAAACTGTAGCATTCAAAAATAAATAAATCTCTCAGCAGTGTGACAGGAGTGCAAAATGTGTGTCTTCACTCACCACCCACAGACCTGAACTGAAATAGTAATTTGGCCCTTGCCAAGGTGTACAACCACTTAAATAGCAGCACTGTAAATCAAAAGGTCCCTGCAGTCCCCACATGAGCAAGAGTCTGAAGGTCGCTAAGCATTATGCAACAGTCAGATATGAAATATCTCTCACCAGGCCTGGCACTTGTATTTTATCATCAATACTAGGGGGGAATAAAAGAACTCTATGATATACTTGTGCACCTTCACATCTGTCAGCGTGGGGCAAGATAAGGTAAGCAGAAGCTAACAGATTGGTTGAGTGCACAGCCAGGTAGACATGAGCTGTGGTCATCAAGCTAAAACATCACAAAAGCAGCTTCCCCAAGCAGGGTGGAAATAACTTCCCTGAGATTTGGCAGATCAAGTAGCTGTGGGCAGTTTTGACATTTCCCTAACATTTAAATGTCTCATCAGGCAGGTGACTTCATTCTTTACTCCAGATAAACAGTTCAACACTTGCTCACAGTAAGGAGGCTCTTCTACTCATCTTCATGCCATCATATCACCAACATCAAAGAGACACTCTGTTCTCAGTGATGAAAACACCCAATACCTGTGGTAATTCAAGGCTGATCCATCTCACATTTGGTGAGAGGTGGTACAACACGAGCATCGACTGCCGTGTGAGCTGCTTCAGACAGCGATTCCCAGCAGCTTTGCTCCCCATGACTGCACATGGCCTCGATGGCCAGCTGTGTACACCAGCACCATGGGCCGAACGGTCTCACTGTTTGCCAGGCAAGTGACTATTGCTGCCAGTTTGATTAAATTACCAAGGCTTTGAGAAACTTAAGCAAATTAGCAACATGAGCAGAGCAATCAAACTCAGAAAATCATTACTTGTCCTTCAGCTCAGGAGGGAAGAGGCTCTGCAGCTACTCAAGAGTCTTGGGATAAAGCACTTGATTGCTCAGAGAGAAAATCCAAATAAATCTCATGTCCATGGGGAACGTGCATCTTGCTAGCAGTTTGGTCTCATTTAAGCTCATTCACTGGACTTCTGGCTGAAGCCTACCACCTACGTGTTGTGTTTCCCAGCACAGCAAAAGCAGATGCCTTTCCAAGGCCTCAGAAACCCTGTCTGACATGAGATACTCAGGGTACAACAAGCAGCCTACGAAATAGGCAGGGAACCCTCCTGACTCCCAGCTCACCTACACAGCCAGACCTCAACCTCTGCTTTTCTTCCAGCCAAGCAGCTCAGGTCCTTTTTTCTATGCTCTGAAGCACAGACAAAAGCCTTTAACACTGTCCAGTTAAAGGTGCTTTTTCTTTATTACATCAGTTTTACTTCACAAAGAAATTTAAACCTTTTGAATAATTTTGAGATTCCTGAGTCTCCTGCTTACCCTCAACTCAAACAGCTCAAAAATGAGATTCTCCCAATTCCAAGGACATGCAGTGAGGGTCCAGGGTTTTGTTTGGGATCTCCAGTCAAAAGGTACATGCCAAATACCACAGGTTTTTAGTGGTCTCCAACATCCTGAAAATATGTTATTTTTAGTATTTGGTTGGCAGAGAAAGGAAGTGTTAAATCTTGGACGGGTATCAAATCTGGCTGAAAATTAGCAGCTAGGAACATCCTCTTTGATTATTTCTTCCACTTTCCCATATCTGAATAGCCCCAGACAGGTAGTTAACAATGACAGTCACTGGGAAAAGACCTGATGATGGATTAGAACAGAGCATTTGCCTGGCTCTCCTCATGAATCCTACATTTTCTTCATTTTTGATGAGCAGACTCCTGGGTCAGGAGGAATGGTCTGCCAGAAAAAGGAATCTCATGCTTCATCCTAACTCCTTCACATCAACATTTGTAAAGAAGTAGGAAACCAGAAGAAAACCACAAACCTTCCACTTTCATGCAGTTTTTATTATTTCCTCAGAAGTCGTTATGGTGAGAGAACAGCCTGCAGAGCACCAGATCAAACTGTGTTTACAACCACAGAACAATTTGTCAGTGGTCCTAGAGGCTTCAAGGCCTTTGTTTGCAGTACCTGGTAGGTTTTTTCTAAATTAAAAACCGTAATCTGCTGTAGTTGTAATAGTATTGACATTTGGCATGGTGCTAGGCCAGCCCCGTTTAAATCGCTGGTGTGTCTACAAGCACCAACCAGCATGAAATGGAAATTCATGCTGCTTGCCTGCAGGGTGGATGTGGCCTAGGAGAGGGATGGTTCAGTAGGGCATTCCTCTAGCATCACACTTCTCATTCATTCAACACTAAATCAGAATCCAGAGGCCAACACCACTCTAGCAGCACTCTGGGCTTGCCCATGGTGTCAGACAGCAGCTGAGCCAATGGTTGTGAGCTATTCAGCACCATCCTTAACAACCAGCACAACTCCTGCACCACAGGATGGTCTTGCTCACTTGCTTCCAGCCGCTGTGTCCATTGCATTCAGTTTTGCCACAATGGGGTCTCTCTCTCTCTCTCTCACATTCATGCCTGTTGAAGGCAGCAGGCAAGCCTGGTCTAGGAGACATTAGCCAGAGAAGAAAGGGGTCCATGGTGCTGCTCCCAGGGTGCAGAATATTATGGTGATGCCCTTTAAAAGAGTTGTTTTCTTAGAAGCAGCCCGTGTAAAGCTGTTTGGAACCTTTTATTATCGTAAGACATGAGGCTTGGTGGCCATTTCGTCTCACCTTCTGAACCAGCTACACTTCAGCCCTCTCTCAGTGGCAGAGGTTTAGGTTTTGATTCTAATTTTGGCTGCCTTGCTGTAGCAGAGATGGAGACATAGCTCCAATATGCATGGAACAGCCTCTGCTGAATGACAAAGCAGCACTCAGACACTGCTCCTCATCCCCCCAACACCTGGCGTGACCCCAGACCATGCTAGGATGTCTCAAAAGGGCGGATGTGCCAGGGCAGGGCATTTCCAACACAGGTGACTTTCACACAAGCACTGCTGCAGAGGCAACCCATGAATAGCTCCAACAGGCAAAGGGAAGCTGCAGTGCTGCTAACTAATAAGGTAAATACAAACAACATCAACTCCTCTAGGCCAGAACAAATGACAAGTGAGACACGGCACAGAAGGCTGCATGGATAATTCACAGATGGACAGGCAATCTCAATTAAACTGTCATCCCCTCCCGCTCTCCTTTGAATTACTGTGCTAAAACCCCTTAATTATCTAAACTCAATTAGTCTTCAAATATTTGAAGCTTCCTGTTCAGACTAATTTCTCTCTCTTTCCTCATTTGAAGTGCTTGACTTGCATTAAAGAATACTTAGTGCTTATGGTAAGCAGAACTTCACAAAGGCAGGTCAGAACTTTGGGGTATTCACAAGCTGCCCTCGAGGCTGAGAAGATGATGCACTTAGTCCACATCTATATCTCTCCAGATGAAATTTCAGCATCTCCGACTCACAGAGTTTTTTTATACCTTAAGCCAAATGGATGACAGTAGCAACTATGATCATCCACTGCAGCTATCTTCACCCCTACAGATTTACGTGTTCTTTCCAAGATTATTTGCAAAGCAGTAATTTCCTATTATTGCCGTTATTATTCCTGGAGACCAAAAACCAGGCTGTTAATACCAACCAAAACAAACATCGGTGTCGAAGCAGACAGTTAAGACAAGATAATAGAAGGAAGCAGTTAAAGATTCCCTTTTGGTTTTGTGATGCAACTTCTTTGTGCAGAGGGAACCTTCTCATTTTCATTCACAGCAATAAAATAACTTAATTTGGAGCCTCCTACTGCTTTAGCCTCTGCACTAATGGAGCCCAAAGTCAAGGCTTTGTTCACTGTGCATTTCCTTCACTTTCCAGTAGAGCCTTGGAAGAAACTTCCATCATAAGGAGTATCTCATTCTCCCTATAAAACACAGAATCACAGAACATCAGGGATTGGAAGGGACCTCGAAAGATCATCTAGTCCAATCCCCCTGCCACAGCAGGATCACCTAGACCAAGTCACACAGGAACATATTCAGGCAGGTTTTAAATGTCTCCAGAGAAGGAGACTCCATAACCTCCCTGGGCAGCCTGTTCCGGTGTCATGTCACCCTCACTGGGAAGCAGTTCCTTTTCATACTTATACGCAACCTCCTATGTTCCAGCTTACATCCACTGCCCCTTGTCCTATCACTAGATGACATCAAGAAGAGCCTGGCTTCATCCTCCTGACACCCAACCCTCACACATTTATAGACATTAATGAGGTCCCCCCTCAGTCTCCTTTTCTCCAAGCTAAAGAGACCCAGCTCCCTCAGCCTTTCCTCATAAGGGAGGTGTTCTGCTCTGCTTGTCATCTTCGTGGCTGTATGCTAGACTCCCTCCAGCAGCTCCATGTCCTTCTTGAACTCAGGGGCCCAGAACTGGATGAAATACTCCAGATGTAGTCTCACTGGGGCAGAGTAGACAGGGAGAAGAACCTCTCTCAATCTGCTAACCATCCTGCTTCTGATGCACCCCAGGATGTCGTTGGCCTTCTTGGCCACAAGGGCACATTGCTGGCTCATTGTCATCCTGCTGTCCACCAGGACACCCATGTCCCTTTCTCCTACACTGCTCTCCAACAGGTCAGTCCCCAACCTATACTGGTCCCTGGGGTTGCTCTTGCTCAGATGCAAGACTCTGCATTTTCCCTTGTTATAGTTCATTACATTCCTCCCTGCCCAACTCTCCAGCCTGTCCAAGTCTTGCTGAATGGCAGCACAGTCTGCTGGACTGTCAGCCACACCACCCAGCTTTGTGTCATCAGCAAACTTGCTGACAGTGCCCCTAATCCCTCATCCAAGGTTTTAATGAACAGATTGAATAGGACTGGTCCCAGTATCGACCCTTGGGGAACTCTACTAGATACAGGCCACCAGCTAGACTCTGTCCCATTGACCACTACTCTCTGGCTTTTATCCTGCAGCCAGTTCACAATCCATCTCATTACCTGACATGCAAGTGTGACTTCCCTTTGGTGAAGCCATGCTGACTGTCCCTAATGACCCTCTTGTTCTTGATGCACTTAGAGACAGCGTCAAGGATAAACTGTTCCATCACCTTTCCTGGGATGAAGGTGAGGCTGACCAGTCTATAGTTACTTGGGTCCTCCTTCCTTTCCTTTTTGAAGATGGGAGTGACATTTGCTATCCTCCAGACCCCAGGCACCTCTCCTAATCCCCATGACTTAGAAAAGATGATGGAGAGTGGCCTATTCCTCTCTTGCCTCAACTTTGTCTGGGGCCTCAGCTGTCTGTGGCTTGTTATCAGGACAGCCCCCAACAAGTACAGACAGATGCGGCAAAGAAGCTGTTGAGTATCTGCTTTCTCTGTATCCTCTGTCTCCAGGGCACCCACCTCATTCAGCAGGGGGTCTACATTGTCTCTAGTTTTAGTTTTCCCTGCAATGTATTTGAAGAAGCCCTTTTTGTTGCCCTTGACCTCTCTTGTAAGGTTTAATTCGATGGAGGCCTTGGCTTTCCTAGTTGCATCCCTACATTCTCTCACCAGAGCCTTATAATCATCTCAAAGTGGTCATCCCCTCCCTTCTAGACCTACAGACTTTCTTCTTCCTCTTGAGTTTGCCCAGCAGCAAGCTGAGTAGTTTCTGTCCCTTCAGACATAGGATCATAGGATGTTAGGGGTTGGAAGGGACCCAAGAGATCATCGAGTCCAACCCCCCTGCCAGAGCAGGACAAAACTGTCTAACACAGATCACAGAGGAACGCATCCACATGATTTAGAGAACAAAATACTTGATAGCTGCAAGGACACATGCACGTGGACCATTCAGAATCATTATACTGATTCTGTCAGATTTTTAGAATCACCTATGCAAAATATATGCTTTGAGTTTAGCTAAAATCTCTTCCAAAAGAGCTTAAACTCACCCTGAAATTGCTCAACAGGCTGTACTAAGTGAATGTCACATCTGTACTTAGAGCAGTTCACCGATGCCTCATGCAGAGGCAGATTAAATGTATTGCTCAAGATTAAATAAGAAATCTCTGGGCAAGCCAGAACTGAACCTAGTCTGAGTCCCAATTCAGCACATTAACCACCAGGCTGTCTCCATTACTGCACTCACTGACCGTGTTACAGGTGCTGCGTGCTATCGAACACAAACTGCTTCGTGCTGAGCTCTGCTGGGGAAACAGACATCTCCCACGACTAAGGTACAACAGCAGGATTACACTTCTTTTGTTTAAGAGGAAACTTCTCTCTCCAGCCATCCACAAACACAGAATTATTCTGGCCCAGAACTGGCAGGAAAACAAGAATTCCATTTTGCAACTGTTTTGGAGGCTTTATTCTTCAATTGGAATAATATGGATAATGAAAAGTAGATGTTTTTTCACCACAGCCAAAGAGAAAAGTCAGGGAAAAACCCGAGCAGAGACACAAACCTTTCTCTCCTACGTTCCTTAGAAGCGACACCACCACCACCACCCATCCCTGTGCTCCCAGATCCTCGTATTCCACAGCCTCTTCTCTCCAGAAGATTAATCTCCGAGTGAACAAGGTTTCCAAGAGACTTATTTGAAACATTTCTACCTAAAGCTCTGCTATTTTTTCCTAGCATTGGAGTGACATCTTCTTCAGGCATATAAGTAGAGGAGGAGAAGGCCACAAAGCACATCACTCCTGGACCTCAAAATGCAGATTATAAAGCAAATAATTGTTTTGGACAGACTAGAGTTGAAAATGTCTTGCAGATCTGCTGTTGTAGAAAGGCTCGCTTCACTTTTTGGACCGTATTTTGGGGTTTTTTGAGGTTTTGGGTTTTTTTTTTTCTCTTTATAGCTGTTGATACACGGGGAAATGATTAAGCTTTTCATTTGTTTTGCAGGTTTTTAGGCTTCAGTCTTACACTCTTCATATGAACCAGGGAGCAGTGTAACTCCTCTTTCAAGTGAGCATCACTTCATTACTTTGCCTATTTCACCTTATTCAGGGAATCTGTGTGCAGAGTTTGGAAGAGTAGAACTTCGTTTAAGACCCGCCTGGATGTGTTCCTGTGTGACTTGGTCTAGGTGATCCTGCTGTGGCAGGGGGATTGGACTAGATGATCTTTTGAGGTCCCTTCCAGTCCCTAATGATTCTATGAACTGAGGTTCACAGCACAGGTACGTTTCCACCTCCAGGCTATTGCTGAAAAGGCCAGGTTGTCATTTTATCAGAGACATTTCTGTCAAATTCATATAAGCTTCAAGACAGCCCTTAGAGGTACAAGAAACACTTCAGCTGGCGTTTATAAAATTTATCAAAAATTGTTAATCCTGATTATTTCAGCACCAAGATATGGACAAGAAACCTTCTGGCTTTGACTTGGGTAAGAGGCTCCTTCTTTCACCAATAAAACATTATAGAAAAGACTAAAGTAAAGCTAAAACTATATAAACCAAAGTTATCCCAACAGCTTGTAAAGACAGATGAGAGTCATTACATTATTTATGCATACGAGGGTACTGGAATAGACAGGATTAGATTATTTGCCCAAGATCAAAAAATGAGTCAGTGACACAGTTTTCTGCTGTCCAGTGAAAACACGGATGTACAGTAAGCTGAAAAGAATTCATTTATTCCCCATATCAAAAGGATAAAGAAAAGAGCATTCCCTCTGCTATCCGAGCTCGTGGTTCCAATAAGTGTTGATAGAAGTGAATTTGGCAAGCAGGAAATTAGCTGCACTAGTCACATATGCAAAGCATTTGCTGAATACAAAAATCTTGAGTTACTCAATTAGCAACAGTTTTCACTTGTTGAAGCCCCAGGCCCATCGGATTACAGCAGTAATTTACTCCTTGCTTCTTTATGGAAAGATTAGAAGGGTCCACGCCATTCGGTGTCCAAAGCACAGCGTAAGCAGTCAGGACGTTGTGCAACGCTCGACTCTTGCCTCATGTCTGCATTGACACAGCATGAACTGCGGTACTTGGTTTCAGTCACTACCAGCTCGGATGGTTGCGTCCTGAATTGTTCATGGACGAGACTTTGGGGGGTTGATAGGATCAACATGAAGAAAGAACAATTCAGCTGAAGGCTCATCAAGCCTCAGAATGCCCTGAAGTGGGCCATATCCTGCCATAAATATTTGCACAAAAATCCTGCTGACCTCAGTGGTGGTTCCCAGCACAAAATGATGGCAGGATGTGGTCACAGGGATCTTTCTAATAATAGGTTTTCCACTGAGATCAATGGACGTTGGGCCTCATTTCATCGCCAAAGCTTGGTTCTGAACTCTAAACAGAGACACTGTTTTCCTGCAGCAGGGAGCACACAATTGCCAAACTTACTTCTGGCAAAGGCAGAGGTTTATTTTTAATGCTGAATAACACCAAAAATGTCTGATACTAATTAAGAGAGTGTCTTCCTTCTGCATATCTTAACAAAATAAACCTTCCAGTGTTGCTCTTGGAAAGACACACAGAAAACATGGGTAAAGTCTAATATAAGATTAGAAAACCTGATTTTCTGTTACCTGAATGCAATTCTAAGGTGAGTTTCACATGTACCACAGTAGCAGGTGCTCAGCTCTTAGGGAGAGTCAAGACAACTTAACATAGGTGTTGAAGACCCAGGCCCCCAAGTAAGTAGGCACATTCCTAAGGCTGTAGGCAACAGTCTTCTCTCCATTTTTCCTGAGCCCACCCCTTCCTTGGTGTTCATCACAGTTTTGATATCTATATGTAGAAATCCTTATCTTCAGGATGCTAAAGCATGACTAAATGTTTTCCAGTGTTTTATTCATTGTCTTAGTTCAGTTTTAACTGATTTTAATCTTGTGGTTCTGCTGTAAAGATAAGAAGCAGCCTGCCAGGGAAATAAGCATTTCACAGGGTAGCAACAGCACAACTCTTCCAAAGAGGAACCAGGTTTGTTTTCTGCCTTATTTTCTGGAAAATGTTAAAACAATTATTGAATGAGAAGCAGCAAAGAACAAGTTGTAAAGAAGCTAATTTCCTGCTCACAGCAGCTCTGACAAATTTCAATCTAGGATGACAGGGGCTGTGGAGAATGAGAGGAGGGGCAGCTCTCTTCCTGGAAAGCTAGACAGGATAGGATTGATTCGAGACACTTCCAGTGCCAGAATCGCCGGTACTGGCTAATAATCAGAAAATGGATACTTCAACCTACAGGAAAGAGAGAGCAAGGAAACGTCTGAATCAAACCTTCAGGTTTCAAATGTTTCAACAAACTAAATCATAGTAAATAAAGAAATAAAGTGTCCCTACTCACACACAAGGCTTCCTGCAGCCTGACAAATGCCAAAGGAAGTGCCAGCGCCCTGACTAACAAAAGAATCCTGAAATGCTGCAGGCTCCAGTGCCAGCAGCAGCAGCAGAGCCGGCACCCAGTTAAAAGTGGGTGGCTGCTGCCGGATGGAGCAGACAGCTCAGCATGAATCATGGGGCCAAGGATTCCTTCAGTCCGGGCGGAATCGGCACAATGCACAGGCTGCCTGCTGTTTGCTGCCTTCCCCCCCCCCCCCTTTTTTTTTTTTCTTTTTGAAATACTCCTGTCTTTGAGAGACGAGCCGTTTCCTTCCTGATGTGCTTTGTGGGTATGCAACCGGCAGATGACTCCTCACTGATGGCACTGTTCATATGTGAGTGAGCGCAGGAACACAGCAGCGTGGGGTGCCAGGCTGAAACCCCGGGGGACTGAACCCTCCCAGGCAGCCCACACAACCACTGATTCCAGCGGCTACTGACAGAGCAGCTCTGCCATCATTGCCCTTGCAAGGGGATCTGTTCACTCAGGTCATGAGCTTCAGACAGAGACGAGGTTACTATGAGTCAACCCTACAGCAGATTTAAAACTTTTGGAAATCCTTCCTGGAAGGAAGGATGTGTCCATCTCCCTGGCCACAAGGCAGGAAGCAGGACAGAGGGTAGCAGAGTTTTCTTACACACGCTTCTCCAAAAAACTACAGCAGCTTCTTAATCAGGGTTTACTGGCAAAGCTGTCTTTGGTCTAGTGGCTCCTCTTGCCCCAGAACAAGGAGAGGAACAGCTTCTACTAGTCTGAGCATGTATCTTCACTATCATCTCTGCATGTCTGGGAACTATTTAAACCAATCTTGAGTCTGGGGGACGACTTGAAATTGTTCTCACTGGCCATTCATGTTCTGTTCAGCACAGGTCTGTATTCAAAGCTAAGGTAACAAGCTCCTTTCTCTAGATAATTTTGAAAGGCAGCACATTCTTCACAGTCTCCAGATGTAAGACCACCACTGGGGAAGCTGTTAAGTCCAAAACACTCACTCAACATTTCCTCACTTCTACTACCTCTTGACGTGTTCCATTCCTTTAGATACATTTTGGTTTGTGCTTTTCATAGCATTAACTCTCCTAAAGATATGGAAAAGAGATTGAAAACAGGGACAAAGGAAAAGTGATTTTTAATCAGTTACATACTGATCCAATACTACTAACATTGGTTGCAGTTTCTGCACTGATTTCAGCAGGCCCCACATGAGCTCTCAGCAGCTGGCAAGGCTACTCTGAGAAGCAACCCTAGAAATGTAGTCTCTCATGTCTGCTACTGCTTGTATGGATGGAAAAAAAGAGACTAAACCTGCTGGAACAGACAATGGAAGGGAGAACAACCTGTCAGCCACACTTCAGACAGACTCTATGGCTTGACAAAGGTGACATGACTCCACTCACACTGAAAGGAAGGTGCTGCAGCAGCACCCTGACACCCTGACCTGACTTCATGAAAGCTTTTTGTACCTTCCACTGCTTTGCTGCTGGGCTTCCAACTTCAGTCACTGCCTAAGTCCCTTCCAGCAATACTTGACACTGATCCTATACATGCTCCTTCCCATTAGCACTTCTGACATCTTGCTCAGCTTCAGTTTTTCTCCCTACTCTTCTCTTTCTCCCATCAACCAGCTGGATTCTCTCCCTGTTCTGTTTTTCTCCATTTATCCTCACCTTTCTTTTCCCATACTTGCCCCTTTTGCTTTTGCAGAGGATATTTGCTGGTGAAAGTCTACCCTGGAGGTTTTGATTTCCATTCTTTTCTGTTCTGCCACCCTTCTGCCATGTTTGATTGAGCTGTAACCCACATTCATGATCTTAGCCATTTTTTCAGCTCTGAGCAGCCCTCAAAACTGATGCTGCCCAAATACTCCCTTTCTTCTGTCCCACGTCTCTCTCTGCATTGGATCTGGCTTATCAATTCCAAGAGATAAACTGATAATGCACAATGTGTTATTTTTCTTCTCTGTCAGTAAGTCCCTCTCATATTCCATAAAGAAACCTCTTATCTGCTTTGCCTTTAGCCTCTCTGCTGACTCACAAATCAATCTCATCTTCCTTTTGTTCACCCTTACTTCTTCACTTTTCCTCTTTTTCCAATGTTTCTTTCTCTCTATGGCATGTGCTTATGCTCCAATAAATCTCTAATTTAAAGGAGGTCAAATCCATTCTTCACCCAGCTTTGCCTTTTTCAGTACCGTGCACTATGCCCCACTGTTCACCATTTATAACATCTGGATTTCTCCTCCTCCAGGCTCATGCCAGACTCTGCTCAGTCCACTCCTGCTCCTTCATTCCACCAAAATCATTCTCTCAGTTTCAAACTGCACTTGCCAAAGTTCCAAATCAATACACTAGCTTTTCTCTCCATAGCTTGTCAGCCAACTTCAGCACTTCCAATCAAACTCTGCTGGAAAGCCTGTCATCCTTTGGCTTAGATGACGCTTTCCTCTCACAATTCTCTAATGAGGATCATCCACTGGCTTTCTGTTACCCACCTTTTATGGGCTTCTCTGTTTCTTTCATTGCACAGCGCTAAAAGCAAAAAAATCCCATCTGCAGTCAAAACAGAAACGTTTTTGCACTCCAGACCTTCAGCCCAAGTTCAGTTCCATCAAATACAGGCAAATGGCACCAGGAGGTTAGAGTTCAGCTTTATAACAACAGCAAGGAATGTGATGTTCAAAGTAGGGACCATATCACCAGCCTGAAACAAACCAATGCAGATTATTGGCCACACTCTTAACTGATAAAATCTCTACCAGATGAGAAACGTTTCAGAAGCACCAAGTATCCTCAGAGTGGCTGCAGAGGCAGCCAGTGTCCCACTCTACCCTGCCTCACCTTTGTCTATTCACCTGATGAAACGGCTCACACCTCACATTGTTCTTTGTACTTGTGTTTATCAAGACAACCAAGTGCAGCAGCAGCAGCAAATTAATATCCTTGCTTTGGGAAAGGGTGAAAGGAACAAGTTCTGATTATGGTATCCCACACTCAGTCAGGATCCTGCTTGACTAGCCAACTGTGACTACTGATAAGCTTCTTGGTCACGTAGACTTAGCTGTGCTCTGCCATGGCTCTTGAATCAATCCAGCATGGGTAGGGGAAAGTTCATGGTTAATTGCTCACTGCTAACAGAAAAATGTTTTACAAATGACTTGCTTTAATCTCCAAGAAGTGTTTCTCCAGTGCCTGCAATTTATGACAGTTCCACTGTACTCTCTTAACAGGTAGTTTGTTTCCACAAAGCAATTCTGATTTTGTTGACTGCAAACAAATGTTTGACAGCAAACAAACTATGCTGCATCTTACTGAGTGACAATGCAGCATCCTCTCTACTCAAATTACTTTCTTTCTGCCCAAATCATACAAAGATATTGATTGTTGGTCACTTAACAATTAGAGAAACGTGGAATGGTAAGTTCAATGTAACGGACTTAACAAATTGGAGTAAAAAGTATATCCTTCACATCTGTATTTGTATGACATCTGAAAATTCACCCATTTTGACCTGCTGCAGGGGGTAAGTCCTTACATAACAACATCATATAGAAAATCCTCATCTCATTTCTGTGGTTTAAATACTCATCTCCTCAAAAGTATCACTTAACTTTATCTCCACATCCTAAAGTGATTCAATCTTTGAGAACAAAAAAATGAAAAAAGAGCTGTGATCATCTGACATTTCCAAATTTCATACAAGATGCCAAAATAGAGTATTGTTGTTTGCAATAAACCACAGCATAGGAGTTCCCTAAACTGCTCCCCCAGCTTCTCAGACCCAGTTGCCTTCAGTGGACCCACCACTTCAAACCTGAACTTTGCTGACTGATTTATCAATTTGTTCCTGGTATCATGTGACAAGTTTTTGAAGCTCACATGTGTAATGGGGCATGTACTGCTCCTCTGAAAAGAAGACCAAAAAAATTGTAAATGTAGTAGAACATGCGGTTCCAATTGTCTGAAAAGCAGGAACATCTGCTGCAGTCATGAGCAGTTGATTAGCAGAGTTCATTTCTAGGGTAAGGCTTCAGAAGATCAGCTCTTCTATCTAAGTATATCACTGTAGTCACTGGAAGTATTACAAATGCTTGCAAGGCACAGGCAGGAGAGGGATAAGCAATTTCTTAGGGTGCCAGCGTCCTTAAAAGCCAATGACAATGCATCATCCTTCAGCACCACTTTACATGATATCAGCATCTGAAATGAAGAGCTTAAACCCGGCTTTTATACAAGACAGCTAAACATCTGCCAGTCTCTCAATTTTAAACCTCTACTATTTTTGAAGCTTATAAGTGAAGATTGTAAAATCTCTTTTGGAAGACAAAACACAAGCTGTCAGTCTAAGCACATTTCTTCGCTTGTACAATAATCAGACCAAGTTGGGTTCAGTCTACCAGTGAAGATAATGCTGAAAACAGTTGTTTTTGAAGACGCTGCTTGCATGTCAGCCTAAAACTTTCCCTGCTCATTACACTAAGGATTAACACCTTGCAACGTTTGCCCAAAAAGTGCAGGTTGATCAGAAATACTGGTTCAGCCCACGTGCACTCTAAAGCTCCAGTGACACTGCACATAGTACAAACTACTTTCACTAAGGCTGCTGTCGTAGATATGAGTGTAGAACACCACAAGCCTTGGCACCCAGGAGTATGAGAAGTCACCAGGAACAGGATATCTTTAAGGTTAAGCATCTCTCTCCTCAGTCTGAAAATATAACTGAAGGCTTACCAGGAGTTTTAGCCCTAGCTCTTGTTCAGTTCCTGGTGTCAGAGGCCTGACCTAACCTTCCAGGTTCCTAGTGCTCCATCTGCATCCACCTGTCACCTCATGCATATTCCCCATCCAGGAGTGGGGTCCTGTTATGTTAAATATAACAACTACAGCTTGGTAGGAAGCAATTCACTTCCGCTCCTGACTTTACTGACTACAACATAAAATAACTACTGCAAAATAACTTGTAAGATGGCTGGGCTTTGTGTTCAGGGGTAGAGTTTGATTCAACCCATGGCTTTGGGAAGACATTACACAACAATTAAAATGTGTTCCTCTTTATTGTGAAGAACAAACTTCCAACATGCTGTAGCCATCCAGGCAGGAAAAGTTAGAGCTCTGAGTTGCTTTCAGTCTATCCTAAAGCAGAACCTTTTCACATTTTTTTAAGTAAATTTCTGTGGGTTGTATTAGGTCCTCTATGAAGGTTCAGGATCCAGGCAGACTCAAGGATTTTCTTCTGAACTCAGAAGCTCCTTCAGATGAGCTTTCGTTCTGTGAATTTCTAGACTGGCCCTTCTGTGCTTCTCCCTCCCCTCCCACATAGCCTGAGACTTCCCATGGGAAATTTTCCCCTTGGTTTCTCCAACAAATCTTTTTACAACCCCTTCCCAGTACAGGTGAAGAGCCTTTTACAAACTGAACTGAACTCATTGGCTGCAAGTCAGATGGAACCTGAAATTCAAACACTACACGGGCAGAGCTCTATGCCCCATAAGCTAATTACCAACCCAATAGTTGGGTTAGTTATTGTTTCATGCCACAAGCTACTTTAACACAAACACTAATGTCTCTATTAGAAATCATTTACAGCTGGCTGACTTGATGTACGAGCAGACAGTGATGAAGTCCATTCACAAGAACAACAGACCTGCTCCAAGTCACTCCTAGGCCAGGTCCAGAGATTTTCCCTCCTCGTTAACTTCACCACGTAAGGGACACCTTTTGTCCAAAACTGCCAGCACTTCATCTGATTGCATCAGCTTCCTAAGATCAAATTAACTCAAAACTGTATCAAAGAGGTAAGTTCCCAAAATTATTGGTGCAACTGCACCTCTAGATCCATGACCAAACAAGAAACAGGGCTGAGACGAAAGATCTCTGATGACATTCTGAGAAGCCATGGGGATTGAAACATGAAGCTTCTCTCCACTGTGATTTAAGAACAATTGAGACCTTTATGTGATCTGCTCAGTGGTGGATGAGCTGTGGTACAGCACTGTGCACCTTCTCTTCAGAGATGGAAACAGGAGGTTTTGGATTGGACAAAACAAAGAGAAGGGAAAGGTCCCTTCCAGCACTGAAAAAGCATCTACGAGCTACAGAGCTCACAGAGCAGAGGAGGGGCTGCTTGGTTTCACGTCTGTATCCGTTATGAGTAAGTCACTGACAAGAAGGCCTGAAGAAACCGGGGTGTGGCAGCTCTTTGGGATAGCAAGAGTAGGCACAGAACCCTAAGCACAGAGTTTCCTCTGGGATAGGCTGGAGTACGAGCCAGAGCAAGAGGTTCCTGTGCCACTGCGAGACGGGATGGGATCCAGCCTCTGTCAGAGCTGCGTGACTCACAGAGGGGCAGAGAAAAAGGCAAGACTTGGCAACCTGGGCTGTCTCACACAGTAGTAGGTTTTGTTCTCCACAGGATAACCCACAGCCTATGTGGTATTTGGTCAACCTCTTCAGTAAAGGACCGCATCCTCTTCAGTCTCTTTAACAGCAACAGACCATATCGCTTAATTCACAAGCAGACAGGGCTCGGCACACCCTGACCCACCCCTGCTCCAGCTCACCAAATGACAGCAGGCTGCAGCGGAATGAAACTGGTGGGACTGAGAATCTCTCACTCCTTTTGCCCCTGCAGCAGTCAGACGCCAGGCCCCAGAAGCCGGCAATATCTGCCTGGGACAGGACACCACTCCCACACAGCATGACGAAACCAGGACTGTGATTCATGAGTGGAACCACTTCCCTTGGGACAGCCCTAATGGCTCCCATTTCCTTCTTTCTAGCCTACCTAATTTTCAAGGTTCCCATCTTCACCACAAGAATTGAACAGCTTGTACAATAGCTGCTGCTCTTGTAGGATACAGCCGCCCAACACTTCAAGGTGTTTCTGGCTATATCCACTTGTGATGAAAGCCCTAGAAAATACTCCTTTAGTACCACCATGAAAAATCCCAGGCCCCATGAGTCGTATGAAGCACCCTGACATTAGTTTACTACTTTGCCTTTTACAATACAAATGGTGTACAACCTGGAACAGAGAAGGCATCTCACATGCCTGGAGAGGACATACAGCATTTTCACTCCCAGTCCAAATGAATCAAGAAGCCATGACATTTAAAAAGAGATATTATTACATTGGTAAGTTTTGGGCCACCCAGGTCAAATATTCTTAATGAAATCTTCTCTGAGAGCAGATAATGCACATGTGGCCTAGCTCTTGCCACATACTAAACACCCAGACCTATTGTGGAATAGCTGGTTTGTAACCGTGTTTAAAGGACAATGTATCTGCTTATCAGTGATTAGAGTTCAGCGGGTGACAGTGATCAGCATTACAACCTTTGCTGAAAAGCATCCGTCTCAAAAAGACTCAAATATGATACCCCAAAAAGAGAGACACAAATAGCACTAAGGTTTTTTTACAAATCACAACATTTGTAATTTTACAAGCTACATGATTAATTAGTTCATGGAATCACAGAACACTTTGGGTAGGAAGGGACCTTCCGAGCTCATCTAGACCAACTCTCCCCTGTAGTGAGCAGGCATGTCTTCAACCAGAGCAGGTTGCTCAAAGCTCTGTCCAACTTGACAGTGAACGTTTCCAGGTTTCTCACATCTTTCTGGGCAACCTCGGACAGTGTCTCACCACCTCAGCATAAAATATTTCTTCCTCCTTTCTAGTGTGAATCCCCCCTCTTTTAGTTTAAACCCATCACTTCTGTCCATCACAACAGACCCTGCTAAAATGTCCCTCCCCATCTTTCCTGCTAACCCCTTTGAGTACTGAAAGGCCACAATAAGGTCCCTCTGGAGACTTCTCCAGGCCGAACAACTCTAACTCTCTCAGCCTGGCCTCACAACAGAGGGGTTCTATATCTTGGATCGTTTTTGTGGCCCTTCTTTGGACCCACTCCAACAGGTCCATCCATATCTTTTCTGTGCTGAGGAGTCCACAGCCGGACACAGTACTCCAGGTTAGATACCACCAGAGTGGAGCAGAGCAGCAGAACCACTTCCCTTCAACCTGCTGGCCACCATGTTGAAAGAGTCCTCAAAAGCACATCTAGTTCAACCTCCTGCTCAAAGCAGAGTCAGCTTTAAGGTCAGATCAGGTTACTCAGGGCTTTAATTCGCTCATTTGTCTTCAGGATGTCAACTGGAAGCCCTGAACAGTTCAAGCTTTGTATTAAGCCAGAAGGATTTACAATTAGTGAAAAAGAAATTGTAACAGCCTTAGAAATATTAACAAATACGATCCTCAGGCTATCAGGAGACAACAGTAAATGTTTTGTCAGTATGAACTCCTCTGTTCTGATCTCCAACATACTGTGTCAAAGCAAGCAAAAGTATGCTGAGATGTCATGGTTGATTCTCTTCAATTGTTTGATTTTCACCAACGGCGATGACATTGACAGATTAGCATACACAAGATTGTACTGTCTGCATCAAAACGCATTTGCTACAAAGTCTGTTTGCTTCCTGACACCAACACTGAAATGTTTAGCTTTACATAATATGTAGCTTTACGTAAACCACCTACAGACCCCATCCCTGGAAGTAATAAGCTATTGGTTAGAGATTCCTTAGATTCTTAGCGATGTTTCCTGATAATGTTCCCATTTATAAACACAGATTATATTTAACGCACACAGTTTTAACAATGTTCGCTTGTTCTAAAGGGCGCTTTAACCTGTGTTATCAGAGCTGTACTTGGATTCCTCAGACGGTTAAAGGGCAAATTCAGATACCTTTAGTCACCTCTTTCCACAACAAGTCTCACTGAATTAACTTGGAGATTGATGATTAGAAATGAACAAAGAGCTGAGCCTGGACACAGAGCTAACATGAACAGCACCATTAGACAGCGGGATTTCAGACCACCTCTGTGATTCAAAGGGCCCCATGTTTTCTATATTTCATCATCAAAACATTCACAAGTTTTCACTGTTTTATCAGTCAGATTGAAGCAATGAAACCTCCTCAGGCAGGTAGGCTCCAGTTTTCCGAAATGTGATTCTACAATTCAACTTAATTCACACACTGGAAGGAGAACATGCCCTTCTCCTATTTCCTATGATTTCACTATAACTGTGTTCAGACAAAGGAACACAGTTAGAACAGTAACATCACTAAAGCTGACCCAGCTGCTCCACCACGAATTTGTTCATAAACAAGGACTAGTGAGAGCCCCACACAGAGCCATTATATTTTGGCCGAAGAAAAGCTACACAATTGCAGGTTGGGAATGGCATCACTGAAGATGAGATGGGGGCTGTCACCAAACATGACCCACACTGTACTTTGGGAGCAAAATGCTAAGGGAAAGCATTTCCTTAGAGAGTCGTACCTCCCATATTCAAACACAACCTTCCCAGACCACCCGTATCTTGTGTGGCAGAGGCAGAAGCATCCCTTTGCCAACCAGGATTTTGTTAAAAGATTCCTGTTCAATATTTACCATCCAAAACCCCGAGCTGTAAATGGTTTTTCCCTTTTAAATGATCAAATTCCACAGCCATTTGTCAGACCCATCAGTTGCTATCACCCTCTTCCTTTTTGCCTGAGTGACATTTCTGTCTAATTGCTCTCTTCCTTACTGTGTGATCCCTGTTTCTTCCTAAATATCTCCTTTACTACCATTCAACCATGTGACTAACTTGTTTTAACATGTTTTATGACAGATATATTTAAGGAACTAGCAGTACCTAAACACCATTAGAAAACACACAAGTCTCTGCTAACAAGGTACACTCAATGAGTGTGTGGCATTCCTTTGGTTTTTTTTTAAATCTATGCCATCAATTCTCTTAATTCCTCTGCTAAACCCACAGGCACACACCTGGCACTGGTACAAAAGGAAAATGGGCTAGAAAACATCATCTCAGCAAAAGAAAAAATGGGGTGGTATGAGGGATTAATAAAGAATAGCAGTATTTCATCCTTGTAACCGTGGGATCCAGTTTTGTAATAATAATTGTTTGTGCTGCTGATTCCCTTCAGCACCTGTGACCCTGCTTGTTACAGCATTGTTGCCTGCTGGAAAGTTGGCAAAAGACAAGAGAAGAGATATTAGGGAACCAATGCTACATCCTGAGAGAGGCCATAAAGTCCAAAGGTTGAACAAAATTGCCAGGAGCAGTCCGATAAACTGGGAAGAATGCGGCTCTGAAGAGACAAACTGCTGTGCCCAAGTACAGTACGTTCAGTCTGTGCGAGCTGCACCCCAATGTCTTGCACGCTCGACAGCGCACACTGTCCAGGGACTTCTCCCAAAGAGTCCCCTTGAAAATGAATTGTATCAGCCCCTATCTGAAATGAGTGTGTGACCACTCAGGGCACTGCACAGGCCAGAATTTCACAGATCTTAAATCTGAAAAACACTCCTCCGTATTCTTTCAAATTAAACTGAGATGATTTGTTGATTTAATAAAAAAAACCCCCATGTGTAAAACCCCTTCTGAATTAGCATATTCAAGCCTTTCCAAAGTCTGGCTGCAGTAAAGCACTCGTCCTTAAAAATCTATCAGACTGTAACTAAGCTTGTCACTTGGCATGTGGAATAAATAAGCCAATAATCAGACCCTTCAGAAAGTTTCAATTAAATCTGTAAAAGTACCTAATAAAACACTCAGCATCTGAAGAGTCTGTTTTCAGGAGGAAAGTACAGCAGCTTTGGTCTCATGTTAGGAAGAGCATGGGGCATGGACACGGTTTTATTCCCTGCTTTCCTATCCATCACTAGCACAAGTTTTGTGAAGCCACACTGTAAATCTGAGCTGAAAACTCTTTTCTGGCTCTTTGAGAACAAATCAAACCAAGAACACAGCATGGCTCCCACAAAGAACCGACCAAGCACAAGCAAAAAGGCAGCACGGGAATGGCAGCCAGAGGAGGGAGGAAAAAAGGGATGTGAATTGCTTTGAGCTCATATTGCTGCTGAGTACTTTCTATTCTAAACCCATAACCTAATATGCTTTCATGAATCCGGCTCTGAACTGCTTCACATGGTGCACTCCCCTCACTGTGCAAGATCCTGCAGGGGTATGGCTGTATGGCTGCCGCAGCGTGCCAGCATGGAAAGGCTCGCAGGCTCACACACTGCACTCTATTATACTTGCCGTTATTGACTGCTTATTCACCAAACAAGAGGATCACCCCAGCAGTGCTTGCAAGCACAACAACAGCTTCCTTGAGGAGCCACAGCAAAATCCATACATAGGGTTCTTCCTGTAAGTGAAATGCCTGACTCGGGAGGGCTGTCGTCCCTGGGGAGCGCAGCTGGAGGAAGAAGAGCAAGGAACTGCCTTTTTAGGACTGCGGTTGAGCAGAGCCGGGAAGTGCTGGGGCAGGACCAGGGTTCCTGCTGCAGCTCGCCTGCCTTATAAGGAGAAAGCCAGGTATTTCCTCAGTCACGACCTCAGAGCCACACGGCCAGCAGGGCGAGGTAAGGCCACTGTTCAGTGAGGCTTGGCCCCCATGACCACACTCCTGCTCAGGTCAGACCTGCAGCCCTAGTGTTTTCAAACATTTCCAATAGGCCTTATCAGGAAGTAGAGAAGCTTAATTAATGGCAATATGGTTTTCAGATTTGTAAAGCCAGATGGATGGTGGGTGAACCATACTTGATTTGAACATGACATTTTAAGGTGTCTGAGACAATGTTTTGGAGCACAAGACCCTACTGTCAGACATCTTTTTAGCTCCCTACATCAGAGGGCAGGTTTTCAGAGGTGATGAGCAACTGGAATTTCTAAAGACTTTAACAGAAGGGGCAGAACACTCATCAGTTTGTTTAAGCAAGATTCAGGAATGCATGGGATCAAGATGCCTCCCTAGTTGCCCAAAACTGAAGGCTGTTTGACAGAAAAGCAAAAAAAATTTAGTTTTGCCCAGTTTAAGTTACATTTCTTCTTTTACCTGCATTATTTTTGTAAACTAACCCCTGGCCAAATCCACCTACATGTGTAAACACCCCTGATCCAGAACTGTCCCATATTATTGCTCTTTTTACTTTCATGACTCTAGTTTTCAGGAGGAAAAAGAAGAAACTGCAAGTAAAATAGGAAAAAAGTACATTTTTTCCTAAACAATATCCATTTTAAAATTTGATTTTAAATCTTTCTCAGAAAATGTCTAAAAAATTGTGTATCTATGAGTATTTTTATTAGGGGAAAAAACCTAATTTCCCTTTAGATATAGTTAAAAACCTCACATTACAACGTGACATTAAAATGAGACACTACCCATTGTTCAGATGCGGAACAGTACAGGTTTAAGCGGAAGAAGCAGCCATTTCTAACCTACAGACATGGGAATGGCTTGGTAGGTTTGATATTTTTTGAACCCACAGACAAGGGTCTGCTGTACATCACCAGCTACTGCCATCAGTAGTGCCTCCATGTAATCACCACAGGAGGAAGCGCAAAACCTTACCACATCCCACTTACAACATATTGGCAAGAAAACACAGGGAAGTACTAATTACCCTTGGATAATCACAGCGCATCCAATTCTAGGATTCCTTATGAGAGGCCCATTGGGAGAAACAAGGCCACAGACAACAAGAAAAATTACATTCAGCAACTGAAAAATATCTAGATATGTGAGAAACAGTATGAGCTCAGACACTGGGTAGGACTTTCTGAAATTCTTGATTGGGCTGGGATTACATTTCTCTAGTTGCAGAAGAACTCTGGAGTAGGGCTACTTTCATAAAAGGAATAAAAAGTCTTGACATAGGGTTTTGTGCTGCTCTTGAAATGCACAAGAGCATTTCTCCTTTAAAATAAATTGCTTGCCAAAGCAGTTCAGCTGCCAGAAAGGGAGAAAAGCAAGCGAACTATTCCCTTAAAAGCATTGACTGTGCTATGCTGCTCAGGTACACGAGGCATTGCTCCAGAACTAGGGAACGTTGGCTCATTAGGAGCAATTTAAAAAAAGCCTCTGAGGGGATTTTAAAAACAAGAAGTTCCAAAACCAAACCAGGCATATATACCACATGCATTTGTTTATGCAGCTGTAATGAGTGATGAAATCCATTTATGAGCTGAAGTCACAAGATTCTAAGGAGGTCTTTGTTTAATCTCAGTAAGTCATGACATTTCCCTACTACTTATAATAATGTGATTTGGATCAACATTTGCAGGCTTATGCACCTGTTTTGTAACAGCACTCAACCAACTGCACTTCTCCTCTGCTTCACCACAGACTCAACAGTCCCATGGCTGACCCATGGCTCTTTGATTAAGCATCCTAAGGACAGAGTGAGAAACCTTGCTTCAGTTGAACAGATGCCTGTAATACTCAAATTCTGCATATATTCTGCAATTCTTACACAAACTGAGACACTGTGCGACCTGCAAAGAGTGTAAATAAGAATCAATGAGCCCATTAGTGGAATGAATACATACAGCATCAGCCCTTCTATAACCACAGAGTCTATCCAGATGATGCCCTTAACAGACTTAAGACGCTTTGCCATAGACAATGGCTTTTGTTCTAGTATGCTGCTGTGACTTGGATGAATAAAATGAAGATAAATGCAGCAGTCTGCTGCTTACATGAATGCAGCATTAGTGTCATGAGCAACAAAGGTAGGATAGGGTATGCAGAGAAAAAAAAAGATCCAGCACAAATAACTATTAAGTTATATGTGTTCCATGTATTCATAAACTGTGCCAGGCTTTAGATGTATCATCATAGAGCTTTAACAGTATATGAATCAGTAATCATACATATAAATCAAGGCCACATTTTCTAGCTTTGATATTAAGGAGAAAAAAAGAAGGGAAAAAAAGTATTTGCCACTGCCATCACACTTCTATTGGTTCAGCAAACGGATGTGATGTTTTGTGAGGATCAGATGAAGTATAAACAAATCTAGGTGATCTGTTGACATAAAGGCTTCTTATATTTAAGAAGGGGAAAAAAGATTTTAGACTCCTGATCTGAACAAAAAGTTAATGCACAAGAGCAGAACATCCCAGGCACTGAAAAAAAATCTCATAGCCTTCGAGGTCCAAAAGGAAGTGCTGCTGTCTGTACCCATTGTCTGGTTTCTATGTCTGGCTCATTCACCTTCCGCTCTCCAGAGTCCCAAAAGAGGTAGGAAAACATTTTACATGCAGCAGCCAGGGAAGCACTGAAAGTCCTGAGATGAAAGGTGGCATCAGATACACACACCTGTAGGATGTGGGGGTTCATGTTACACACAAGTGCTACAAGGGACTGGGGATGAGAGATGACATTCTCAACAGGACAGTACACTTTGTTGCCTTCAGTTCTCCTAGGATGTCTGCACCACACTCGAGTCAGGAAGTCATACAAGCCATATCAAACAAGGGCCTGTAATGGCCTTAATGCCACATCAGTTTTTTTTAATGCTGGATTATATTCATGGCAAAATCAAGTCATATGCAATCTTCCTACCTGAACTGCAAGTCTATAAGGATTGTATACTATACTTCCTCATTTCCAAAGTCCCATTCAGTTATTTTCCTTCAGTTTTTTCATCTACTATACCAGAAAGAAAACTGCTGTAACTACTTGCAGTCAATAGTAACAACTGAAAACCATGTATCAGGAGAAGACAATCTAATTCAACAGTCCACATACCCTGAACCCAGCTGAAAAGCTCTGAAAAAGTGCACATTAATAAAAAAACCACATCAACACTGTGAGAGTGTTAAATAAATGGCTCCCTTACTGGATTTGCTGTAACCAACTGAAACCTTTCTCCCCCTTTCCACATTAAAGGAGAGCCCTGAAACCACATTTTGCATATTTTATTAGCTCAAACCTTTTTTTACCATGGTTCCCAGGGCAGACCAAGTCTAAAAAACTTTAAAAAATGAATCTAACATTGTTCTAAAATAACAACTCTAGGATCTAGTGGAGTGTGAACAATGGGACTATCAAGAAATTCCCAGACTTGTAATGGAATTCTAAACAATTTTTAGGCCTTAAGATTCACAATGTATTGAACCTGAACTTGCACACTGGCTTCAGTAATCAATGTTACCCATCTCATGCCTCTGCTTGCCCTCATTAGAGAGGAGAACTGCATATTTGGATAAAGAAAAACACTGGTGTGACTGTTTTAAAAATCATGGTTGAAAGTTTCTTGAAAGGTCAAGAGAAAGCTAAGAGTTTCCCTGCTAGAAACAGATTAGCAGGCAGAGGGTAGGCAAGGTGGTCAGGGGGGCAGAAGTATAATCTATCAGACTGAAAGCACCACTATGTATATGGTACAATTATATCTTATCTTCCCAGCCCTGCAACCAAAATAAACCACATCTAAGTCTTGGAGTCTGATTGTGTTGTCTTTAAGTACACGCCCCTGCGGGTGGCAACCCAGGACACACCACACATCTTTTACTCTGTGTAAGACAAAATCAAAACAAGTATAATCAATATTTTTCCTTTTAGGACTCGCACTGAGACTCTTTGATGTGTTTTCCCTAACCGTTTTCTCTTTTTAATCATCATGCTCAGGGGTTTCTCTGAGTTTATAATGGTCTGGGTTTTATGTAACCTCTTCCATGCGGGTGCCTTCCCAAGCTCCCAACACAGCAACTGCAGTAACACTACACAGCAACACTACACCCAAGAATACCTTGCCCAAATGAAACCAAAAGGGAATTTTAGATGAGTACATTCTGCTTAGGTTGGAATTTTGGCTCCAACATAAGAGTTTGCACTCCTGGTCTTGCGAAAAAGAAGCTCTAATGGAGATACTGAAAATGAAAGTATCTCTTCTGCTTCAAAGCTGAAAATCTGGTGACTCTGACAACATGTTTTTCTGCTCTGGGAAATTTTACTTAACTACACCTATTCATGAAGGGGAAATCCTTGGTCCTGTGGGTTAACTGTGGGTCTGCCAATCACTTCACTAGACCCGAGACTCCACCAGTATTATTTTAGTGCCTGTGTTATACTTCTGATTTGCTTCATCTTAGGAGAGGACAATTATTCACATTTACTTTTTATCTTGATCCTTTTTTAGCAATATCCCTATTTACACAGGCAATCCTTACACAGATTAACACATTCATTTCAGTGTTACATAAGGGGTGCACTGGTGTCCTACGGTTCTAAGATTTTCCAGATCCACTATTAATAAAAGGTCTAAACTTAAAATAGGGCCTACGTAAAACTCGCATAGCTGGAACAGCTATAAAATGCCCTGTAAACAGCTGCTCTACAGCTAAGCTGCCAGTAGGTCCTAGAGCTAATTTCCATTTACCAGCTAAGGTTTACTGCTACCACTGATACTTGTTTTTGTTGTGCTCTGCTATATTCTGTCAAGACACTGGACATGGAGGAAGCAGGAGCTGAGACAAGAACTGGAACATTTCCTTTACGTGGAAGGTGCCCTGCTAAGAAACTGCTTATTGAACCTGACAGCGAGTGTATAAACAGCATTAGAGGGAATGCTCACACATGGACTCCCAATAAAGGGGAGGACAAGGCGCTGCAAGTCAGAGCTACTACAAGACAAATACAAATTAAGGACACTGGTTTTAATCTCCAGGACACTAAAATACTTTTCAGAGCTCCCAGCGTCTTGGGGAGGGAGAAAAGAGCAGGGTAGGTGGGCAGTAAGAAGTTTTACTGAGACTTTTCTTAAGGTTTGTACCACCTTTTTTCCACATTTCATGGCAAAAATGATTCTACAAGAAAAGAAAGACAGGTTTTTGAAATCAACAGAAAAGCACTTGCTACAAGGTAACTTGTTCTTTGTAAAACTTCCCAGGAGGCCTGAAAAAGCACCCTGGGCTTTGCATATGAAATGCTGTTTGGTTTGAAAACAGTGGTGTATTTTTACCAGGGGGATTATTCCTGACAATCCCTCTGACTACTGATCTGTGAGAAACAAAAAAGAAGTCAGAGCTACCACAAAGCTATAAGCATAACTATTAAAGTTCATGGGATTTTTGACATTCTCCCTTCCTTCCCCTGAAACTTTAACCCTTGAGTGAACGCTGCCTTATATGTCTCCTTTGTCTGGGCTCTCTGGTGGGCCACCTGGAAAGCACCAGCTCTCTAAGAAGAGAACTCCTATTGTTTATTCAGCGTTTCCTTACAACAGAATCTTGATATCCATTCCCATTCCCCAGTAAGATACATTGTTCTATCACTACCCATATCAAATTCAAGTGCAGAGACATGTTTACTGTACGTGCAGCAGCTCAGATAGGCTGGGCTGTTGCAATCCTGTTGCAATCCTGTGCAGAAAACAGAATGTTAACCCTGGCTCACTGCTCCCACGCCCTCCCCTTTTCAGGCTTTACATTAACTCAGTGACACCCTGCTAGGCACAAGGTTTATTTACCCAACACAAAGTCTTGAGACCAGCCTTTGTTGGACTGCAGTGTTGACAAGGCTCATGAAGCCCTATGGACTCTAGTAAAGGTGTATTAACAATCAACTGAGAACCATGTATGAATGAAATGTTTTAAAACTAGCTTGACTGAGTTCCCAGCTGCAGCACAATTGTCTTTGCTGCTGAGACAAGTTCAGGAAGCTCCTGGCTTTCACAGAGACCACTGAATTGCATTAACACAGTGGTTCCACAAGAACTTTAATCTGGGATCTGCTGGTGACTCTGAAAAGAAGCAAATGCCTCTCCCCCCAGCCATTCAGGTTTTTTGCTGGGATAGATCTGAAAGCAATGTATTTCCCAACACATTTCACCTCATGGCTGTGTCAGCACAAGGGAGGGATCAGTGCGGAAGCAGGAAGAGGGCAGGACTGCCTCTTTTGTCAGCAGCACTGCTGGCCAAAAGCACTTGGTGAACCAGTGACACTGTATATTGGGCTGATTTATATCTGCTAAAAAGCACTCCTTGGTTTTCCTTAAAAATGACTGCAATGTGTCCAGCATTTTAAAAATAACACATGCCTAAGCACAGTCAAGCAAAAAATAGTTTACACCAATAAGTTAATTCTGTATCTTCTAGATGAAATTCCATTTCTTTTCTGTACCCTTTTCCTCTCAGCATGAATTCCCCACAGATATGCAAGCTTTACAAGAACTTCAGTTTTGTTATGCTCATTTTACAGGCAGGGAAACCAAGCCACAGAGACTGAAAAAGTGTCTGACCTACTCTAGGTGATCCTACAGGCAGGTTGGACTCGATGACGATCTGAGGTCCCTTCCAACCCCATACATTCTCTGCTTTGGTGTGATTAAGAGAGGCAAAACCAGAGAAGACTGCAGTTTTACCCCATTTGTGTTTATTCTGCTCTCCTGCTTTTCCCCTACTGGCATACAGAAATTAAGACTACTTCTCATTAAACTCACGAGGTTACATTAAAGAGGTGAACAAATTTTTGCTTCACTTTGTAAATTCTCTTGGTTGTCTCGAAGGGATATATATTCCCCGCCACTACTGCTACAGGGTTAGGTAAATACTTTGCAGACCAACAACATCAATGTACCACTGTTCTTATTAATATTTATGTAATAATCTCAGGCTGAAATTGCCCATAGTTGAATTGACCTCAGATCTCTGACATAAATGCCTATTTGAAGCAGCTGGCAATAGGCTGTAAGCATCCACACCCAGACCTGCTCTGTCCGGGCTTGCAGTTTTGCCAGCCACACACCTTTTCCTATGCTGCCTGTAAGGAACACAGTAACTGGAAAAACATCAGCACAAAACATGCTTATATAGAACAAGGCTACATTGTGCCATTAGCTCTTACAACACACGTGCTTAACCTCTCTCACATGACTTACCTGACTCCACAGCCCATTCTGAGCCCAACAGAAGTCTCTACCAGTAAATGCACACTGCAGCTGGTACCCAAGTACCAAACAATCCATTTTGGAATGTCTTCCTAGTTGTGCTCCCTAGAAAACAGAAGAAAGAGGCAAAATTTAAAAAATCTGAATTTCAATTAGCAGCCATCACAGCCCTTAGGCCTTTGCTTTATTTTTGTCCTTCTATCCTAAAACTTTTCCTTGATATCATGGACTTGTTTCTAATATATTCAAATATTATGGCTTTTTATAAGTTTTATATGTTCTCAACAGACCATGTAAGCAGTCCTGTGAACTGAACAATATATCAGCCAAACGCCATGCTAGATGTTCACAGAATGGCCAGGGTTGGAAGGGACCTTACAGATCATCTAGTTCCAACCTCCCTGCATAGGCAGGGACACCTTCACTAGATCAGGTTGCTCAGGGACCCCTTCAGCCTGGCCTTGAACACTTCCAGGGATTGGGTAGCCACAACTTCCCTGGGCAACCTGTTCCAGCATTTCACCCCCCTCACAGGAAATAATTTGTTCCTAATGTCCAACCTCAATCTCCCCTCTTCAAGTCTGTAAGCCTTTCCCCTTGTCCTCTTGCTATGCAACTCCTTCAGCCAACATATAAGCAGTGTTCCTGACCCACTGTACAACACCACTACCTCAGTTAGGGATCGCTACTGATTCTGAAGTAAATTTTCCAACTCTGCTTCGCTCTGAAACAAGGGAACACAGAGACATTGCAGTGTGGGCAACTGCAAATGCTTTTTTCCAAAAAAAAGAGGAAATAAGAGCAATTTTGAGGTTTTGAGTATCCTGGTTGTTCTCCAATGGAGGTCTTAAGGGGGCTGCTGTGGACAAAGGTGGGACATTTCCTGTGGGGGGTCACAGCTGCTTGGACCAGTGGGGAGCAGCTACACAGTCACTGTGTGATCCACCAGCTATGATCAGAGATCAGGTTTTTTACTTTAAATCAGATGGGAGTGAGGAAGTACAGCAATTTAGCAACATCTTCTCCAAAACTGAAGTCTCTAACTCTGCTTGTGCTTTCAGGGATTGTTCTACCCAGGCCATGCCCTTTCCTCCCTACAATGCCTTCCTGGGCTAATTGGCAATCCTAACTGCGCCCACACCATGACTCCAACACCAACGACTGTCATCCAGAGAGAATGTTTCCACATGAATTACATGAGCAGGCACTCTGTAAACTTCCCCACAGGGGCTCCGTCACTATAACCCTGGGAAGAGGCAACCTGCAGGACCTACTTTCACTGTTCAGTTTGCTGCTACTAGTCAGAAACCAGATCAGACAGGTGTTCTTACATCTGTCAGCCACCAGCCAACGGTGACCTTTGGTAACACAAACTTGCTGCCCATGTCCAAGTATGAACCCACAGCTCAGATAAGGCAAGCTTGCTTGCTCACTGAAAATCCCCAAGCTCTGTGGTGGTTTACTCTAGGCATTTTTGGTCTCATGCAGACTCACTTCCTTTCCTTCTCCTGTTGCACACACTGCTTTATCCCAGGTTGCCAGGAGCCTACTGTTCCAACAGCTGCTAAGACAGAGTGAGGTGTCAACTTTGACAGGATGCCAGATTGTTTATTAATTAAAAATCCAAGCACTTTGTATCCGCTCTGAGACTCTAATCAAAACAGAGCCGTTTTACCAAGGGCTCTGAATGGTTAAATCCAGTTATTCTGCAGCTTTCAGCCACAACTGGCAACCATAAACCAATGCATTTTGTTACCACACCTTGCTTTAATACGTGTTTATTGAAACATCAAAATGCCAGAAAGTGAACTACAGTAACACTACAATTAACTCCGTAACAGCTGAACGAATGTGCTCTTCCAGTAGGATCTTTGTCCCGAAACACAGTGAATATCTTTCCAAAGGTGTTTGTGGATCTGTGTCCCCACCACTCAGCGTTAGTACCCTTCTATTTGTATGGTGAATTTCTTCATGCTGCCAGCTCACAAGGCTGAGCACAGCCGTCTGCTTCCCATATGCCACACATCCTCCAGTGCCTCTTCTACTGCTTACCTTTGCTCCCTGGGCTCCCACCACGGAGCAACTGCTATTCTGCCAGCCTTTATTCTGTGTAGAGGATTTGTCTGACTATGCTCCACGGAACGGGAATGCTGCCCAATTCTGTGTTTCTCAGAGCACCAGCCATGCTGTGGTATAGAAATAATGAACACAGACACATTAATGGCATGAAATTTACACTTCTAACATCCTACAAAGCACAGGGAGCAATTTCTTTGAGACTCATCTAAACTTCTATTTGATCAGGTTCTGGATCCAAAGTTATATATACAAACCAAAAAACAGAGTCTACCTATTTGAAAATACCTCTCTGAGCACTTGTGGTGAGTACTGAAATCCTCTACAAAGCTAGCTGGGAATGGAAATAGCGAGGAATGTAGGATAACTGCCTGTTGGGCACAGAGAAGCTTGTCCTATGCACTTTGGACACAATCATATCAAATCTTTTGTTGCAGCACAAAAACCACCCAAGGTTTGAATTGCTTAGGCAGCATTGTTTTGAAAATGGAAAATGCTTTTTAGTGGTTCCTCCCTGAACTTCTGCAGTCTTTGTCTGTGTTTACTGTCAGTGTTTCTGTCCTGCTCCAGAGGTAACCCAACAGGTCTTGCAAAGTCTCCACACTGTGCCCCACCTCCATCATTCACAATCTTGTCTCCCTAACCTACTCATTTTCCTCCATTCCACAAACTATTAGTTTCAAAGAAATTCAGAGATTAATTAAAATGATTGGTGGGATGAGTAGGTGAGGGAGACAGGCTAAAGGGCTTGACAAGAAGAAAGATGAAAAGGACTAAATGCGTATAGCTTGGTTATGCGATGACTAATCGAGGGTGGAGGAGATGGACATGATATTCATTTACGAGTACCTATAGTTCTGAGAAGCATTTTTCTTGTGCAAACTGAAGACTACCTCAAGACTAGCTTTAAGTATTGCTGCACAGATCTGGTTCCAGGGTCCTTCACTTCAAGCTCTGAGCCCCACTGTTCCCCCAGCCCATGCACTCAGAGCCCTTCAGTATATCCACAAGTGGGGGGTTTGGTGGGTTTTTTAATTTCATCTCAGCTTTCAGCCAGATTCAGTTCCTGGATCTCTACCCAGTCACATGAGCCCTTAATGGGAGGCCACATGAGCCGTACTGGGAGCAAAGGGCAGAAGGAAAAGCCATGGAAGCTGGGGGTGGATGAGGTGGCACCTCCCTGCCACACCTCTGCTGCGCTGGAGACTTAGGTGGACTTGAACCGACTACAAAAACACACCTTGAGGAATCGAAGAGGAACTGGGAGCAGGAACACTTGTGAATTTTACTTCTATTTAGCCTACAGAAACTCTGTTCCCTGTACCCTCTCACTCCCAGATTCTTTTTCTATGCTCTGATGTAGTAAATAAAAGACTTTTCTGTTCCTTCTGACTCTTCAAACTCATGTCTTCCTCACTGGGGGAAACCTGCTCTACAGTAATTCCTTAAGCAAGTGAAGAGCTGTATGAGCAGAGTCAGTAACCAGAGATGAAGCAGAATATCACCGTGAAAGCATGAAGAATTAAAAAGTCTATAAAATACAAATGTCCATTCAATGAAAATACTATGGAAATATCTCTGATGAGAGGAAAAAGCAAAACAGTGTAATATATCTAAGAAAATCTGTATGGAAACAAGCCTTTCTTTCTGTGAGCACTGTTTTCAACATAAAAGAGCACAATCTGTCATTTATCCTTTTTTTTTCTTTTTCAAATGGTCTAGAAAAGCCAAAAGCATTTGCGATACAGGAGTAAAACAAAAAAAAAAAAATTTGGATGGATGTGATATGAAGAAAACATTTTAATTTGTCCCTGAAAAGCCATTTAATTATTCAGATTATCTGAGTGCCTCAGTTGGTCTTTTATTGATTGATCAGAGAATTTTATAAATCTGCATTACCGCTGCTCAACTCATCTGTCTCACACAGAGTACACACAGCTGGGTTCCAAACCCTACCCACAAGTTGGTTTATTGAGACAAGTAAATGGCCATGGGTTGGCTAAGTGTTCTTTCATACTGCTAAAGGAGTATTTACTCAAGGACATCAGGAAAAAAGGGAAAAAAGAGCCCTAAATTAATAGCTGTTTAATACACCTGGGCATAATCCCTGAGATTCCCAGCTCCCTAGCTAATGCCCACAAAGGATCAGTCTACGTTCCCCAGGACCACTTCTGACTGTCCGCATTCAGGGAGTCTGGGGTGGTGAACCTGGAACACTCGGCTGAAACCTAAGCCGAGACCTCAGTAAGCTCCCTCTTACCAGTTGGTCCTGAATTAGGTAGAGAATCCCCTCCAAGCACCGAAGAGCATTTGTCTTTGATTTCAGAGCTCTCCTCATATGCACAACCTTTAAGATCAGCTTGACTGTTGCCAGCCTGGACAGAATAACCTCTAAGTGAGTAGCAATTAACATAATGAGTGGACTGGCGGGTGTCCCTCATAGCTACAGGCCTCAGCAGCAACACGTCTCTAGCAAACTGGAATGTCTAGTCTTGAAACTCCACCTCTGTAAAAGGAAGGAAGTAGAAAACTAAAATGGGTGGACAAAAAACTATTTTAAAAAATGATTTTAAAAAGCTATTTTAAAATAATCGCTCCAGCCAGCCTGATCCAATGCTCACTGAAGCCAGTGAAAAACCTGCATTGATTCCAGTGGGGCTGAACTGGACTCACAATTGATAGGTAAGAGATTTCATATTTTATAAAACCATGTATTAAATGGAATGGTTAACACTACACTGATGATGTTCCTTTTGTTTTCTAGGACAAAAGAAACCTCAAACGAAAAAAGCTGAAAAAAACCTCAAAAGAGAAAACAACAAAACTCTGACAAATCAAATATGTCACCAATTAATCAGAACAAACTTCATTAGTATTATTGGCCTATACAGAAAACTAAAACAAATTATGTGGCTGGTTTCCTATGGGACAGGAACCAATTTAAATTAAAGTCATTCTTATTTCACAACAAACTCCTCAGAGCAAACTGTCAATTCCTGTCTTACATTTCTCCAGAATGTTTCCCTTGCACAGACAAGCCCTTTAAAAACATCAAAATGCAGGCTGACACAGCAGAGACCCATTAGCTCCGCACTATCTCAAGGGAGTTTTAACTCAGCAAGGACCTGACTAGACAGCCTATCCCTGACTGGAGCCAGGAGCTGATACCTGGAGAGTCATACAGCACTAAGGCAGGCTAGCAGCAGTTTTGCCTCAGGATGCTCATCCAGGCACAAGCCATTTGCAGCCTTGGGATTTCCAGAACCAGAGATGTGCTGCATTCAACAGCACTTAAATGATTTCTCTTCTGTGAATTCATCTAAACACTTTAAAGTCCCTAAGCCCACACGGCACTCTTGCCAAGGACCTCCACAGCTTAACTATGGCAACGACATTTCATTTGGAACCTGCCAGTTTCATTTGATGCCCTGGGCTCTTATGCCAGAAGAGTCAGTCACTGTATGTAAACGGAAAGTTAATCAACTGCTTCCAGCATTCACTGCTTTAGTGAATTTCAGAGATTTTCTCATACATATGCAATAATTGACTGCTATTTGGCCAAACTAGTTGCAGCTGAAGGTGCAGTGACAGTTACGATACCTGTGACGCAGACAGATGCTGTGCATGGGAAGGCTACGTGTGTGCTCTAACAGCACAAACGAACCCTACTGCCTGGCCAAAACTTACTATTTCATGCCATGGGCTGTTCACACAAGCGTACCACAAAGTGAGTTTATTGTTTGCGGAACGCCAGCTAGCACAGAAAGCAACACCAGTGCCCCCCATGTGGTCAAATGAAATCAGGCGGGAATACCAGGGGGAAAAAAGAGAATAAATAAATAGATAAACAGAAAACCCAACAACTTTGAACAAGGGAGCTTTTCTTTCACAGCCGCTTATGTTTGTTTGCCTCGTTCTTTCCTATATTGTAACTGATAATAATATCATTACATCTAAGAAAAAACAGCACTGGAGAATTTTAAAGTGCTTTTCCTAAGTTAGCCATATGTTTGTCAGTTTTGCATACCCTTAGACGCAACTGAACTCGACAGATCAAGTTCTTGGCTGTCATATCAAGCTGAACCACCTTGCAGCAGCAGGTTAACAGCTTTGTGTTGTCGGTGAATAAGGAGCAATTGTTGCACAGAAGACAATACAACAGTTTACCACTCCAGCCCTGTCCTACCCGCAGTTGTCACCGCCTGCCCTTAAATAGCCGCTGCACTTTATTCGAGGTGGCTGCATGTCAGCACTCACAAATTCACACCCCTCAGAGAGTAGGGTGTGTGCAGGGCAAGGTAAGAGAAACGACTGCAGGCAGCAGGGCACACCCTTTTATTAGAGATACGCGCTGTACCCATGGAGCCACACATCACGCAGCTGGTACTCTGAGGCGAACGTTACTGGCACAGGCTTTTCTCCTTCAGTAGAATCCTTCAACTCCGGCCTTAATGCGCTGCCGACTAACCAGTGCCCCCACAGTAATACCAGGGCAGTCTCATCTAAGATTAGGCCGCCGCTGCCCCCTCCTCTTGGAGGGCGACTCTGGAGAACCCCGTGTGGAACCAGCCATTTTCGTGTCAGTTTTTATTTCCTATCACTGCTTCCCTGAAACGTTTGAGGCTGGGAACCGTCAGCACCTGCAGGGCAGTAACGGCAAAGCCGAGCCCGATGCGGCCTCCACGCAGCAGTCGGGCGGCATCGCGGACGGGACGGGCTGCGTTGGCGGCGCTGCGGGAGCCGGGCAGCCTTCGCGCGCGGTGGGGCTCCCCTGGGAGGCGCCGGACCGGCTCAAGACGGGCGAGCCCGAGACCTCTGCAACCGCCAGCCTCAGACGCGCCCGATCGGAGAGGACGCGCCGGGCCCGAGGGCGGGCGCGTGGGCGGGGACGGCCCCGCGGCGGTTGGTGCCCGCCCTGGCCTCGCGCGGCCCGAGCGCCACCCCCGGCGCTGCCTGCAAACCGCGCGAGGAGGAGAGGTGTGGGGGAGGCGGCGCGGCGGGGAAATCACGTGAGGCCTCCCCTGAAGCGCCTCCTAAAGGGCTGTACCACCGGCGGCGAAGGTGGGGGAGGAACGGGAGGCAGGCCGGAACCCATCGAGCGCGGCCCGACGCCAGCGGGAACTGGCCGGAGAAAAACACCCCAACAGCTGCACGAGAAACCAAGCGGGGAGAGGTGGCGGCGGGAGGGGCCCCCCTAAGGGGCGGCTGTTACGCGGCCGGAGAGGAGGAGGTGGCAGCGGCGGCCAACGGCGCAGCAGCAGCGCTCGCTGCGCGGTAACTAGATATTCAAACCCCCTACGTCAGCCCACAGTGCCCCGCGCGCGCCCAGCATTACCTCATCCCACAAGGCGCCGCGCGCGCGCGCGCCTGAGAATCTTCTAGGGGCGGGGGTGGCCATGGCGACCGGGCAGCGGCCCCGCCTTCCCGGGAGCCAGGCGGCAGCAGCCAATGGGGAGCCCGCGGGGTGACATCATGGGCTATTTTTAGCGGGTTCCCGGTCGCTGATAAGTGAAGAGCTCCACGCCGGGAGCGGGCTCAGACACTCCGCCGCTGGGGCAGCAGCGCCGTACTGCACAGCACCACTCGGCTAGGCGGCGCAGAGCAGCGCGTACGGAAGCACGGAGCCAGGGAGGGCGAGGAGCAAAGCAGGGGAAAAAGTACTCGCGGCTACTTGCGGCAGCAGCTGGAAAAGGAGGAGGGCAGCCCAGAGCCTCCCGCCGCCTCGCAAGGCCCGGCGGACTCAGAGCAGGGACCCCGCGGGGCCGGCCCGCACCCCGGCAGAAGTAAGGCTCCGCTTCCCCCTTCCCCGCTCCCTGCGCCTCTGGGAAGGTTGGGGCGGCCGGGCCGGGCGGAGCGGGGCTCCAGCGGCGGCTGCTTGGCGCTGCCGCGGCTCCCGGCGCCACTCGGCGGGCTCTGTTCTATGAGTGCAAAGATGGAGCCTACTTTCTACGAGGATGCCCTGAACGCCAGCTTCGTGCCGCCGGAGAGCGGCGGGTATGGATACAATAACGCCAAGGTGCTGAAGCAGAACATGACACTGAACCTGTCTGACCCATCGAGCAACCTGAAGCCGCACCTGAGGAACAAGAACGCCGACATCCTCACTTCCCCGGACGTGGGGCTCCTGAAGCTGGCCTCTCCGGAGCTGGAGCGGCTCATCATTCAGTCCAGTAACGGGTTAATCACCACTACGCCGACCCCGACGCAGTTCCTCTGCCCCAAAAATGTCACCGACGAGCAAGAGGGGTTTGCGGAAGGCTTTGTGAGAGCCCTGGCGGAACTGCACAACCAGAACACCATGCCCAGCGTGACCTCCGCTGCTCAACCTGTTAACAGCGGCATGGCACCTGTGTCTTCCATGGCCGGCAACAGCAGCTTCAACACTAATTTGCACAGTGAGCCCCCAGTCTATGCCAATCTCAGCAACTTCAACCCCAACGCGCTCAGCTCTGCACCGAACTACAACACAAACAACATGGGCTATGCGCCGCAGCATCACATAAACCCCCAGATGCCCGTGCAGCACCCCAGGCTCCAGGCTTTAAAAGAAGAGCCTCAGACTGTACCTGAAATGCCAGGGGAGACTCCTCCTCTGTCTCCTATTGACATGGAGTCACAGGAGAGAATCAAAGCTGAGAGAAAACGCATGAGAAACAGAATTGCAGCATCCAAATGCCGGAAAAGGAAGTTGGAAAGGATTGCCAGGTTGGAAGAAAAAGTGAAAACTTTGAAAGCCCAGAACTCAGAGCTGGCATCCACTGCCAACATGCTCAGAGAACAGGTTGCACAGCTTAAGCAGAAGGTCATGAACCATGTCAACAGCGGGTGCCAGCTAATGCTAACACAGCAGTTGCAAACGTTTTGAAGAGACTGTCTTAAATGAACTATGATATTGTGGTATAACTAAACGAAAAACCAAAAGCAGCAGATGCGCAAAGCTAATGGTAAAAGCTGGAAGGCTGTGTCCTGCCTGTGCTCTGCAAAGCGCATGTGTGGAAAGACTGGCTAGCCTTTAGCTCCAGTTCGTAGTGCAGCGGCCAGCACCGCTCCGAAAAGTGCTGTTCCTGCTCAGATGAGACGTTGGATCTTCGTTTAACATTGACCAAGACCTGCATGGACCTAACATCCGATGATCATTCAGTATTAAAGGTTAAACTGCAATAGAAACTGTAGATTGCTTTATGTAGTATTACTTAAGAAAAAACAAGTGGGAGGGAGGTTTGTGGGAGGCTGATAAACAAAGAAGAACTATTCTGCCTGCCTTCAAGTAAATTGTGTATGTACATATCTTTTTTATTTTATTTTATGAAAGTTGATTAATGTCAATAAACTACTTCATGACTTTGTAAGTTATTTTTATGTTGTTCATTTGGGTACTGCCCAGTATTGTTTGTAAATAAGAGGCTTCTTTTTTTTTAGCACTCTGAGTTTACCATTTGTAATAAAGTATAATTTTTTAATGTTTCTGTTTCTGGAAAAATTCTAGAAGGTTCTATTATATTTAAGAAAAAATAAAATAATTCAAATGCATTTCCCTCACACTTTTTTTTGGCTATTACCTGAGCTGCAAAAACACCTTTCATACTGAGCTCTAAAGGGTAGGGATTATGTTAACCTTCCTCTGTAGCTACAGGCATGTCCTGGAGAATGTGTGAGGAGGAAAGGGACAAATGATATCCTTTTTGCTGAAGTAGTGTAACTTTTTGAGTTGTCCTGAAATTAGAGTTCTTAGTTGTAACCTGGTTAGCTTGCTGCCTGCCTTGTTCCCGTGACCCAGTTTAGACAGCAAACTTAAAGCAAGTTATAGAGGGGTCAAAAGCCAGTGCATGAAACTGCTCCACAACTGCAGCAACTGGCTGCTTGATCTGACATTCTTTTTATTAAATGAATGCCCTTAACAAGGTAGCAAGTGGCTGTAGAATTTGAAACCAGAAGTGTTCACCTTTTATTCCCATGTTCCTTCTGAGCTAGGAAGGGACCCTTGTTTGTTAATGTTTATGGTAATGCTGCTGTCAACAGTAAAGTAATCCTTTTCCTACCCTGAAATCCTTTCCCTTTTGAATGTCACTTTGAATGTGGGTTCTTAACTTTTTCAGGAAAAGCTGGGGAACCTCAACCTAGTGGGAAATGAGCAGCTTGCCAAAAAACAGCAATTCCTGTTGTTTTCAGCTGGTTGCTGAAAATAGCAACCTCTGTGCGATTCCTCATGTAAATTTTTAGAAAAGTCTTGGGTTTTAGTATACCAATATAAATTGGTCCCGAGAAACATGCTCCTTAACTTGTGGGGGGAGGGCTGCGATTACTACACCAGGATTTTTACCACTGTACCCAAATCAGTTTAATAAGCATTTACTTGAAGACCGGATGTTTTCCTGCTTGCTGTTCAGAGCCCAAGAGCTAAGAGGAAATAGATGCCACCAAATTAGAAGAAATTAGAATAAGCCAGAAAATATTAGAAATTTGTTATCAATAAATGCTAACTTTTCAGAGCATGCATTCTTACAGACATTTCTTTTTTCCTTAAAATAGGAATAAGCATAACTTTTACTGAAGTGATGATCTTACATTTACTTGCCAGGATTGCCGGGTATATCTGTGCTCACCTCCACTACTGTCACAATGATACTGTAGAATTTGCAACTAAGGTGGGTCAGTTCCTTACAGGAATCATAAGGTACCTTTAACTGTTTTCCCCCTCTGTATTACACGCCAGGTTGATTTAATGTTTGAACTCCAATAATAGGGTAAATCCTTCCCCGTCATAACCCAAGTGTCAAGATCGGCAACTGGTTAGGTGGTGTTTGCTGCTGTTGGAGGAGTACAACTGTAACAACATAATCCAAACAAAGGGTTACTAGGAGGATACTCTAGTTTGCCAAGAGTACATTTGCTGATGTCAGCAACCCGGAAGGTAAGTTGATTTTGACCATATGTAGGAATAGACAGCAGAGGGATAATACACAGCACTGCTGGGTGTGGTTTTACAGGGATTTAGCAAGTGCCAACTAGCAAAATAAGCAGGGCAAGGAGATTAATTAGCTGCAAAGGTGCATGTTTAACTCTCAACAGTGCTGGGTCTTGGAATAGATGTTACTAGCAAGCATTTTGCTTAATCACCTAATTATGTAAAAAATAAATACATTATATAAAATACTATGTTAATTAAATCCAGCTGAGTGACAGTCTGCTCCACCCTATCCTAATGCGCACACACAGACATTTCACATGGCAGTTACGTGGTTTCTCGCTCAACTCCAATGTGCAACTCTGGAGCGCAGGCACAAAAAGTGTTTCTGAGTAATGGCACCGCTCGTTAAGTGGGCATCGACTGATGGGTTTGGTTTCTGCCACACAAGTTCCTCCATTGGGTCTGTCTCAGGAGGTACTGGTGTCCAGTCACGGAATCCACCATCTGCAGTGTAGTTTATAGTGCCATTTACACAGTTTGACAAGAAGAGAGGAGATGCCCTTCTTTGGTCTCACATCTCATTGCAGGGCCAGGCCTAAGACAGGGCCACCTACACCCGCACCTGTTTTGTAAACACCATGGGTGGGCTGTGAGGCTCTTGCTACCTGTTTTGCTTCAGCACAAATTACAGTTCACCACTCTTGGTGTATTAGCAGATCACTCAGTGATCAATAAGCACTGCTTAACTGCTGAGATTAAAATTTCCAACTGCATGATGTGCCTTCCTTCTGTATGGAATAGTCAGTTCTCAGATCCAGAAAGAAACTCTCTTTTTGTTGCCCCAGCTGTACTCACAAGGGAATATTTTGCAAATAACAGCATTGTGAACATGTATTTTGTTTGGCTGTGAGTTTTGTCAGCGGATTCAGGAAGTGAAGTCAGAAAAAGGCAGGGTTTCAAACAGGGCAGGCTACACAGAACTGCCTAGGCAAAGAGCCTCTAATCAGAACTTCCATGTCTGGGACACAACAATATTAATTAGAATTCGGGTCCACACTAAAACCAACAAACCTCTCACACTTCTATCGCACAGACAGAAGTGAGCTATAAGGGGCAGGGGCTCGTTTGATCATGATTACTGACTGAATAAGTTCAAATCCAAAGTGCTTGTCACTACAGACGCAACAGTAATGGTCAAGTTTATTCTACAGTGGGCAAGAATTACATACCAGCTTCAATCTCAGAAGTAGTCACCAGCAGAGTCCAAATCCTTCAGTTGCCTAGGTCTCTGTAGGTCTAAAAAACACTAACCTCAAACCATGGCCCTTAAATACCAGTGAAAGGTAGCACATGCCCGTTTAGGAGTGAAGTCCAGTGACCAAGGAATGCCTCAGCTACCTTCCCATTTTACACGAAGCTATCAGGACATACAGACAGTATTTCTCCAACTTAAGTGAAACATGACTGACAGGTTTGTCCTATGCAGAAGCCTGACAAATCCATTACAATAATTATTTTCTCACAAAGTGAATAGGCTTTTCAGTAAGGGACACCACAGCATACACATTAATGATCTCATCCCCACAACTCTGCAGGAAGCAAAGACTCTAACTTCCAGGCATCCAGGTGACTGTGGAGCAGCTTACACTGTTTATCTAGTATCATGCAGCACAGACAGACCCTGCATGGTGGAGTGTGGAGCCTGAATCGGCAGCAAAATTGGAAGTTCTAGTTCAGTGCTCTGCCTGAGCCAGTAACCTTGACCCAGGCTTTGGGGTTATTATCCCAGGCAGCATTACTGAATAGACTGCAGAGGTAGATGGACCAGCTCAGGCTGGAACAAGCTTGGGCACTGATGGAATACACTGTGGAGTGTGGTGCACCATGGCCATGTTCCACAAGGTGGAACAACAGAAAAAGGACACTTATCTGATTATCAATCCCAACACTGTCTCTGTTCTTCATCTCTTCTCTATCCCTATTCCCAAGATTTAGGCACATCAGCATATAGCTACCCACATCAAGAAACTAAAACCAGTTCAGGCAAAGTTTGCTGTGTAGAAACAAAAGAAAATTTGGAAACATCATAAGCAAATACAAAACACCACTAAAAGGCAGATGGACAGCATGGCAATAACAGTCAAAATTACCATATACACAAGCCCTTTATGAAACACAGTACAGCTTAGAACATTAGCATTAGGGACAGGGGATGGAAGGTTGCTTTAGAGACAATTTGACCTGAGGGTGGTTAATTCTTTCAGAGGGGCAACTGTTTGTGAGAATTACATGCACTCTCAATCCCAGTGCCTGCACCCAGAAACCGGTGGCAATCCCAATTCCACACATGTACATTCTCCCATATCCTCTGAGCAGAGAATGGTGCTTCTTGCAAAGAACACTGGTGGAAAGTCATCACATAATTTACCGTGAAAGCCTCTGACTACTTAAACAGTTTGAGAATGGTTTTGCACAGCAGGACCCTCTTTTTCAATTTTGCACATTATTCTCTGCAATGTGTTTTTGTTAGGGAACAATGGAAGTACAAAAATCTAATTAGACCTTCATCACAGTCCCCTTCTGTCCTTATATAATCTGAAATACCAGAAACACAATTACAGTGGAAAAGAATGGCTTTTTAAAAAGTTAATTAAATATTGAAAACAGTGATAAGAGAAACTCAATGAGTTACAGAGAAACAACTTGTATTCTCCAAGAAATCTTTAGGTTGATTCTTCCAACAAAAAGACCAGCAACTTACTAGAAATTCCTCAGAACTATTAACTTTGTTCTTTACTCCCTCTCAAATTAAAACAAATTCCCCTGAAACATAGTAACACCAAAGATGTGGGGAATGATTCCAGCAGATGGAGCTCAAAGGCAAACAGTCCTGGAACAAGCTGCACATATGCCTGCAACAAGAGCCTTTGCTCCGACAGTGCAGTGGCCAGAAAAATCTTCAGACAAAACCCACTGAACCTACTAAGAAGAGAAGATTAATTTTAACAGCTTCCCTGAAATCCTAGAATAATCACTGCAATAAATAAGGAGACTCTGCATCATGTTAATCACTGAATAACCAGTTACTTCAGAGGACACTAAGGGTTCAAAATCAAGCATCCATGGCTATTTTCCTGAATTCTCCACTATGATAATGAATCACTGAGCACAATTTCCACATACCTGCTGTTATCATACCATGTGTCACAGATAACAAGCCACGAAAACATGCCTAATACAGGCATAATCCAGTGGACTTTACTATTCAAACTCCCAAAGCCATTCATGTAGCACTCATACTGGAAAGAGATAACTTAAGAAGTTTCAAACCTCCACCAATAGGTTTAAAAACAAGTGACGCAGTTCTCAAAGGTGCTGACTTCTGTATGACCACAAAGCCAAGTACCTTGGCCACTTTGAAAAATGAATTTTCCCTCGGTATCCAAAAGCAGTTTTATAACTTTCAACAGAACTGAGCTGCTGAGTCTTGCAAGTTTTGGTTGGTTTTTTTCAACTTGAGAAGTTTCTTAGAAAGAAAAAGTAACAGTTTAAAGATACAGCTCAAGGTTTATTCAGTTTAGCTTCTGATACTATGTTATGTAGGGTAGGAGGCACCACAGCTTCTCCTTATGGTTAACAGGAAAGTGCAGCCCTTTTCAGAGAATGATTTGGGTAAATTAAATTGCTAACTGGAAGTGCCTATGCTTCAGCAGTCTACTTTTTTTAAGTTGGGAGCCTCTAGCCAGATGGGATGAAACCAGGGTGCAATGATTACCTGATTAGAATCAGGAGACACTGTCTTTTACTAAACAGAAAAGTTCTGCAAACATCCACCACCACCTGTTAGTGATGAACACATCTCCTTATGCAAAGCTGTATTGCATCATACAAGAAGTCATTAAGAACAAGGCCTATGAACCCTGCAGTGGTGTCTCAGTGCTCCAGTCAGGGTATGATCTTTAGCATGCTAAATAATCACTGAATGTCTAACCCAAATACCTGAAGGGGAGAAAAAGAACCCAAATTCACAAGGTGCAACCCATCTCTAGATTTCTTGTTTGGCTTTACTATCATTGGACAGGATCTCCATTCTCCCTGTTTCCTGACTGAAGTACAGGAAGTTTTTCTCACAAGGTGGTTTTATATACAGAATTCCATTAAAAACTGTGTACAGCCATCCAGTAACTGCAGATATTTTCGAGATGGACAGTACAAGAGTTTACAGTTAGTCTACAGCAAGGTTACTGACCAACTCTAGCTCTTGAGAAGCTAACACCAATATTTCCCCATTAAAATGATGGGTCATGAGCAGAATTCAGTGGTCTTTGTCCAGGTTCCTTGTCCTTGAAGTAGAGATTTCTAACCAGTATGTCTCCAGTGCAGCATGGTAGGAAGCAGCGCAGCACATCTTTGTCTGATTTCCCACTGAATCAGTTTTCAGGGCTGCAAGCTGTGAAAAGGCAAACTGCTTTCCTCCGGGCACATGAATTCAGGCTTTTAATACATTAGCTTGCATACAGGCTTCTGAATTTTACTTCCCACTTCAGCACTTCCCAAGTCACCTAAATTTAATATATTTAGGGAACTGCCCCTGACTAAGTTCACAATTACTTTGGCAGCTTTTGCTTTTGTATGTTTTTGTGAAAATGACAATAAAGCTAATTGATTCTTTCTCAAAATACTCATCTACAATTACCAGATCAGGAGTCCTGTTGATGAGGTAGCTAGCATGTAACACTATTACCTAACCAGGGATGAGGCTTAGGCAAGCAGGCAAATAGCTTCTGTAGGAGATAACGAGCAAAGTGCCTAATAGGGGTAAAACAGTGACCTTGCTTAGTATTTAGCCGAACTGCCTAATAAGGCTGAAACAAGCTGATAAGGAAGCACACAGCTGCTCAGGTCCCTCTTAAAAGAAGGGGTCCCTTCCAATCCCTAATGATTCTATCAATCTATTCTATAACTTCTCCAGTGAAGTGATCCAGCTGTGGCAGGGGGACTGGACTAGATGATCTTTCCAGGTCCCTTCCAATCCCTAATGATTCTATGATTCTAAGTAAAACCAGTGGAAACTGGCTCTGCAGTTTGGATCAGTAACAACTCAGATCTAGGCATGCACCACCAGTGAAGTTTACTGGAGTTCATAGGAGGAAGACATCTTAATTCCTCTTAAAATAGCGATGAAAGACCACCAAGCACACTCCCACAAAGGACTGTACCTGCCCAGAAGGGAGGAGACATAATTTACTTGCGAATCAGGGAGAGGTGGGGACAGGATAGGAATATGTATAGGCGTAGGGGGGAATCTTATGAATATGTATTATTTGATAACATAAAATCCTGGTTTACCAGCCAGTGGGTGTGTACGGCTGTGGAGGCGTTAGCCACCCATATGTCTGCCAGCAATAAATTACCTACCTAAAACTCAAACAAGTCTTGGGTGTCCCTTTCACTAACTCACTGTAGATGCTGATCTTTCAGGCCACTAATGAATATTGGAAAGAAAATGTGTTTAAAAAACATAGGAACTTCTCATGTTGGGAAGCAGGGATGTCAGAATTTTCACTGCCCAAGCAAAGAAAGCAAGAAATGGCAAAATATTTTGTCCTGACTTTTTTTTTTCTTATCAGGAGTTTGTTTAGCCTCAGACCAAGATTTTTTAGCATTTTACAATGGATTATGTGAAACAGGTACACAAACATGAACAGTCTTGCCTGATTTTGGGATAACTTGGGGCCTTGCTGCATGACCTCATGTAGCTTTAGCTGTGGAGTTTTAAGAAGCTATCAATAAAGCTGATGAGGTCTATATGCCAGCCTGTGGACTGCAGTACCTACATAGATGGCCACTACTGCTGCAAGGGCTGCTATACTGCCGGGTGAGCACAGACAAGTCTGCCTCCTGGCCGTAGGGAACTCAGCTTTGATGTGTGGAAGTACTTTTTCCACATTGGTGCCAGGCTGAGCAGCCACCTTTTCCCTTCTTCTCTGCCTCTTCTCTCCCTCATTTGTTCTGGTAGTGCTTTTTTAAGCATTGCAGGATCATTATTTTAATCTTAGCCTGTTAAACATGCAGCTCCACAAGCATCCAAAATGATGGGGGGCAGCCGGGGAGGTGTAACATAAAAGCAGCTACAGGCAGTAGAGATGTGGCATCTTCTGAAATGCTCCCCAGTAATCTTCAAATTACCAGAGAGTGAGTCACAGCTCCTAAATTCCTTCTTCCCAGCTTAAATACCATACAATAATGCCCAGGCAGATTTTGCACCAGCTCTACTGACTAAATTTGAGTTCGCACTTTTGACTAAACACGCTCAACTTCCCATACAGACAAACCCATGGTTTGATTTTCACACTGAACATTTTTCATGCATCCACTAAATTGAAGGAGGACTGTGAGCCTTTAGTAAACCTGCTCAGGAAACTGTTTTTGTTAGATGCCTAACTATAGGCATATATATTTTAAATTATTTAAGAGGGCAGCGAGGTCACTATTCAAAGTCTTTTAAATGGAATTTCTCGCACACGTTCCTGATATTGGCTTCTGTGTCTGTTTTGAATTTGCTCACACAACACACCAGCACAACCAAAAATGAGTTTCAAGCTATTTCCTTGGCCCGCTCTGTTCTCTGGGTTATCACTCTTTATGTGCAGAAACTACCTCTGTGTTTTTCACTGGCCAGGAAATGCCAGAATGGCAATATAAGAAAGGCTGTTTAACTTGATGTTAACTGCTGTTGCTTCCAGGTTATGTGCCCGTGGGTTGAATGTGGTGACTTCACTAAGTCGATGCCCTCACAGTTAGTACAATGAACATCTATTTGCTACTAGCAAAGCCAGCTATGTTTCCAATCAAATGCTACAGGTACCAATGACAGTGTGGTGCCAAGAGCTCAGGGAAGGTCAGACTTTATGAAGTTATTCCTTTTCTCTTAAGAACAGCTCAGTTTCCAAAGCTGTTGCAGATTAGGAGCACTAGCAGTCCAGTTGAAGAACAGTACTGCCTGAATTTGTGTAGCTTTTCTAATATAATTCTATCCTGAATGTCATTAGAAATGTCACTAATCCTAAGTGTCTGGACACACCCTCAGCCTGATCTAAGAAGGAAAAATTAAGCCATTTTGGAATAGAGTGCCCACCACAGCGTAGGAGCACGGGCCTATCAGTCTATGAAAGCACATTACTAACCACTCACTCCTTCCTTGCCTCTTTAGGCTGGTCTAACTTCCATGGTGGAATAACATCATGAATTTGAGTTCAAATTCCACCTACAGCTTTACACGAGGACCTACTCTGTAGTCTTGTATGAAATTTTCTGTAACTGCTGGTTGTGTGAAGCCTAGAGGAGATCTATGGTGTAGTCGGGAAGCACTGAACTTAATTCTCCCTTTTTCCAGGCAGTTCAGGTCTTGTCTTAAAAAAAATAAACCCAAAAAGCTCCAAACCAAAGAATTATGTCTTGGTCTAAGTCCTCCCTCTGGTTTGGATCTTCTGATTTCACAGAGACTCCATGAGTTTAAAAGAGAATTTTTATAAGTATAGGTTGAAAACAAACAGAAACTCTCTGTCCAGCCAGTAAAAATGATCATTTTTCCCTATACAAGCAAAAAATGACAGAAGTCCAAAAAAGCTATTGAAATTCATAAGAAGAGTCAGAATAAAAGTAGAGCTCTCAAATACTTGAGTTTTTAATGCCTTTGCACTTCTGTTGTTGTCACACATCACCAGCTACATAATCTGAAGCCTCTCACCTATCAAAAGTGATATAAAATCCATTTAGATTAATTTATTAAACTGAACTTAAGCATGGCTGTATTTTGATCTAAAACTGCAGTACTACAATTAAAACCCCCAATGATTCTTCATGTTGATTTGCCTAATGCACACTTGCCATGGTCAGCATCACAAGTCTCCTTCTGATCTTTAGCTATTATTTGATATTTTAGCTATTATTTAGCTGATCTTTGGCTATGATTTGATATTTTATGCTCTGGGATTCCTTCCTTAAGGCTGAAGTCTTAATTTAAGCCAGCTGTTCCTCAGTAACTCAACATGTGTGGGATTTTCCCACTAGATGAAAATTTTTTTGTTTAACAGGGAGATACTATCCGTTGTGAGATGGCTCCTTTTAAATAAACAGAAACTGCCAAAGTTGGATTGCTCATCGAATGTGAACATGGTCATGTATGTTACTTTCAAGTGTTCTGGCTTATAGTACAAAAGGGTTTTTTTATTTTTTAGCTTTTCCTTTTTATTAAGCTAAGAGATTGAAGCTGATAATTAACATGTGAATATTAATAACTTGTCTTCTCAGTATCATGGTATGAGCCTGTTCTTTAAGTCAGTAACACACTGCTGACACTGAACTTCATGTCCAGTAAAGCACAGTAATGTCCCATTCCCTTCACAATGGACAACTGGTTTTGCACCAAATATTTTAAAATACTTATACCATGTACGCTATATATTTTATGCAATCATAGACCCACACAATGCAGTGGGTGTAAACTGGAACACAGGAGGTTCTATATGAATGTGAGAAGGAACTTCTTCACAGTGAGGGTTACAGAACACTGAAAGGGACTGCCCACGGGGGTTGTGGAGTCTCCTTCTCTGGATATTTTTGTGTGCGACTTGATCTAGGTGATCCTGCTGTGGCAGGGGGATTGGACTAGATGATCTTTTGAGGTCACTTTCAATCCCTAATGTTGTGTGATTCTGTGATCATCCAGTTCCAACATCCCTGCCATGGGCAGTGATGCCTCTCGTCAGACCAGGTTACCCAGAGCCTCATCCAACCCAGCCTTGAACATTTCCAGGGATGAAGCAGCCACAAACTCCCTGGGCAACCTCAGCACCCTCCCACTTGTAAAGAATTTCCTTCTAATATCTAATCTAAATCATCCCTCTTCCAGCTTAAAGCCATTTCCCCTTTTCCTATCACTACAAACTCTTGTAAAAACCCTTCTCCAGCTTTCTTCTAGGTATTGTATATGAGAAGTAACCATTAATATGTAGTCAGAACAAAATTGTACATTCTGCTATTAGACACAACATGCTTCTCTTATATCCAGTAAGATATTCCAAACCACTATTTCTTATGGAAATTCATTTTCTTTTGAATAGCACACACTGAAGGCTATTTGTGTTCGGGGGGAAAGTGTATATATACACCATTTTGATCACAAAAAGATGGGAAATCACAGAATCATTCAGAGCAGAAAAAATCTTTAAAGTCACCAAGCCCACCACTAAACCATGTCCCTAAGCAACAGATTTACATGATTTTTATGGGTTCTAGGAAAAAAAAAAGCACTGTCATGCCAGAGGCAAAGGCATATAAAGGGTTAGAAGAATCAAGGCAGTATTTAAGCACATCAGAGTTTTTCTGCAAACTCTTTCTATGGTGTGATCTAGGGGAAGGTCCAACTTAAGAGCTGGATGTTCATACAGGATTTCCTGTGACTAATGCTGTCAGCATTCAAAACTTTGAATGTAAGCTGTGGGTGTTGTACACATATAGGAAATTTACCATTTAAAATCAGTGATATGAAAACAAATGGAAATCATCGTGATTTTGAGATTTGTTTGCTGTATGTGCAATGACAGCATGAAATAAGGAAGTTGCTAAGTGGCATATGCTGGGCCTGCCTGCCAAGCTTTTACACAAGTCTTTTATATCTGGACAGGATTCACCGGAAGCTTGTACAGGAAGGCCTGTTCCTTCCTTATTTTTGAAAGGGTTCGTTGGATGGAAATTATGCCAGGGAATAAAAGAGGGGAAGGGGGAACAAACTACTATCTGGTGCCAATCTGTGCAAGACTGAAAGTCACATTTTTATAACATTAATGCAACCTGGTATAAAAGAAACTAACAGTGAGCAAGGCTACACAGGCAGCAGATAGGTTTTGGAGGGGTTTTACCAGGTACTAAATGAAAGCAGAATGGAAATTCCAAATCTGATATGTAATCTGCTACAATTAAGCTACATCTGCCAGTATTCCCAGTAAGCATGCCATGGCCATGGTTACTCTCAATAGATTTGCTCTGAATTCTACAGCAAGCTCTGGCTGCTTCAGAGAGTAAACAGCAGTATTTTATGGAATTAAACATGACGTTATTACTACAGCTTGAGCTGTCACTACGATATTTCTTTTTTCATTTCTTAATGTCACATTAATCCCATCTTCATGATGCTGTATTAACTTTCAGGTGAAACTGAGCTTTCCCTGTGTCTTGGGGCACCAGGGAAAAAGAAGGTTGATTGTCTAACTCCTCTCTTTACTTACTGCAGCTAATTAACCACATAAATACTTGTAAAACCCACTATTCTTTCCTTAATCTGGGTCTTCTAAAATCCCTGGCAGGCATATTACTATTCTGTGTACACACTGAACCAAAGAGTTTGCTTCACGGGCAACTATAAGACCAGAAAATACACCTACAGGTAGACTACAATAGGTCTAGACACCTCTCCAGCATCTACCACGTCATCTGGCAGGAGTCCCGGAAGTCTCAGAGGAAAACAGTTTAACCCTGAGAGTTTTGTAAACCTAAAACTGCTATTTAGACAAGGGGGGGGAAATATCAGAAAAAAACCCCAAACTCTCAAACAGGGAATGTTTCTACTGCAAAGGAGACAGACGTTGTACATGAGTGGGCTTGATGATAGAGGAATAATGGTGAAAGAGTAAACTGAAACAGGTGTAAGGCATTATGCAAAGGATGAAGAGGAAAGTAGTACAGGAGACAATGGAAGACAACAAAAGTATTAGACAAAATGACCAAGGAGGATGCAGCTCTTGTAAAGACTGCTGGTGGAGTTGTGCCATTCTCTCCAGCTGGACATCAGAACCAAACCTGCAGAGTATTGAAAGCTGTGACTGAAAAAACAAAAAAGGATGGTGGTATCATGAGTCAAGCTTTTTCTACACAATAGCTATGGCACAGGTAACAACCACACATGTTTGGATGTGGTGAGAAAAGGCATTCCTAGGGGGAAGAAAATTCATGCTGATGTGTTTTCATTGCCTTTGTGGCCAAAGCTAGTTCAAAAAGAAAAGGTCTCTTTATGCAGCAAACACTTCTCTGCTCACAGGCAGGACTACAGGAGTAAGGAATAAAAGAATTAGTTGCAGGAACGGGAATACAGAATTCTGAAATGAAAGTTCCGGTTCAGATGAGAGTGCACATGATTTGCAAAGCAATGGAAACTGAGGGGGCAGCTAGGTCATGCCTTTCCCCTGCTGCATGAATCACTCTTTGAATGGAAATTTGAGTAGGAAGACATAATGGCTTGGGAACAAAGGGAGCTGCTGGAATATCACAGGTGCAGCTGAACAGAGAAGGATGTTTTGGGATATGCCAAGGAAAGCAAACACTATGAATCTGGAGGAGTTGTCAGGAGTTTGTGATTTAGGGAGCTATCCAAATCTTCAAGGGTATTTCTCACAGAGTCAAACAGGAGAACAGGAGAGGTCCTGACTGTGTGCTTCCATTCATCAATTCCTTAATGGTAAAGCAGAATTCAGAAAAAGACAGGAGGTGTTAATGTTCTGCTGAAGCCTACACCGAGGCACTTCTCCATGGTTAGATGTATAATTATATACACTGCTGAACCGGAACTAATGAGAGGGGCAGCAACCCAGACCCTGCTGTACAAGAAAACAGATCAATTCTTGGGGAGTTAAAACAGTCAGTCAAAGGCAGAGGATTCAAACAGAAGACAAGGAAAGCTGTAAGTTTTAGAAAGAAGAGATAATATGAAAAACTCAAGTTGAGCAAGCAAGCCCCTTGAGTAAACTGAATTGTCTGAAAACTAGGAGAGTGCTACAGGTGGAGAGATTTAGAGAGAATACTGAAGACGCACTGTTGATACATAACTGAACAGTAAGACAAGTACAACTTAAATGAAAGTTATTTTTTAGCTGCTTAATATGAGATAACCAAAATCCATTTAATTCTTCTCTAAATAAAGAAAAAATACTGAAGACAAGCAAAACCAGCAGTGCCAGGGAACGTCTCTTCCTCCTGAGTCGCCTTGCTTTTCCATACTGCAGTGAACAATGCTATTGAAACTTTGAGAAACAAAGAACTAATGTAAGAACTGTGGTCACTCTAGGGTCACAAATAAGCTTGCACACATTATTTTTTTTAGATGGTGCTAATTACTACCAGTCTTTTGTAAAACTACAGCAGTAAGAACAGCCTAAAGGCCTCATAATATAATAGACACCTTCCCAAGCTCAGAGAAGAGGGAATACTGGAAGCATTTTTCAAGAGAGAAATAGACATATAGAGAGAAATAAGAAATTAAAAAGGCTTCAGCATCTTTTTGGTGCTGCTCGTGTTACTAGAAACTAAGGCTTACTATTTTCAATTCAGAAGGACAAAAGGCATTTTTAAGAGGCTAATTATAATAATATACTGATACTGGTTTCCACAGTGAATTGAAATAAGTTTTAAGTGCCTAAAAAAACAGCTGTGGAAGTAAAATAAATGGTTTTGAAAAGTCTTCTGACATAATAAATAAAATTTATATATACTTTACTGTAAATTGATTCATCAGAGGAGGCCAAATTTCAAAGCCTGTGTGTGGAGATTTCATTAGCAAGACATTGTTTAGGTAAGTGTCTGTACTATGATGCTTTATGTTCAGACTGTAATAACATAATAAATAATAGCAAGTAACACTGGTTTATGATGTGACAAAACATTACTTCCTTTCAAAGTCCTGTTTGACTCCCGCCACATTTACAGTATTTTATAATCAGTATGAGCAAAGTTCTGCTTGCGTAGGCATGTCAATTCAGAACAGTTTTCACAAATCACATCTCTAAAGTAAATGTGGCCAAAAGGCTTCTGTGGGAGATCTTATGTGACCCCCACAGTCATCTCCTGGGAGCATGCATGGTGTGTATGGGGTGGGATTAAAGAGGATCTTGGTCTTCCACAGTTAAATAACTACTATAAAGTATTTCCTTCTGTAAGGCTTCACTGACAAAGTGTATGTTCCTGACTCAAAACCACAAGGATTTGTTTGGTTTAAAATGGAAAAAAAATCTGCCCATTTTGGAAACAACCCCTGCCCCTCTCTGTGTTTGGTTTTGCTGATCCTTGAAGCTGCCTCAGCATTTAGAAACTTAATACTTTTAGCATCATTTACTTTTTATCCTAATGATATGAGGGCTAGCAGTTTGCTGTTACTGCTTTCTGTTAGCACTGGTCTGAAAGGACACATTTAAACTTATAAAATCATAAGATAAAAATGGCAGTGATATAACTTCAAGCCAATGAATTAGAAAATGTTATCTCATCTCTAGTAAAATCAGTATTAGTGTCCAGATTTAGTCAACAGATTAATGTGCAAATTAGTTCTTAAATTTAAATTAAGGTCGTGACAGTAAAGACTTCTGCAGAACAAATATGTCTAGAAACAAAGAAGTAGTAAAGCTCATCACTCAGACCACAAACATTATAATATCTGCCTCTTACTTTCCACTATGAAAACTGCAGTAACTAAACATGTGTCTCATTATAGCACCACTAACTTTTTCTGTTTCAAACCAACTTCTACTTATGTTCTGAAACAAGAACATTACTTTTCCTCAATTCTGTGAAAATCAATTAGAAAGCTTTTCTTTTCTTCTACCTCCACTATGTAGGTCTTTAGAAAACTACTTGGCAAGTAAATCCATGAAGAACTTTAGAAAAGTATTTAAATCTAATTGCTCAAAACTCTGATGGCACACAAAAACAGGTTTCCAAGTAGTTTGGCCACTCTTCTTAAACATCACTGATATGAATACTGAAAAACAATCCTAATCCTCACTTTGGTAGAGTTATGCACATTAAGCCTAGTTCCTACAGTTTAATCTGGACAAACAGCTGCTCCACCAGCACTTGGAGCCATCGGTGGCACTTTGCAGATGGGAACTACCCTCAGTTAATCACAGTTACCCCAGGCTGGGAATCTCATCGTACTTGCTAATCTTTGGAAGAAAAGAACATGCAACACTTGGTGATACAGAGGAATCTGAATCTTGTCATATAACAAGAATCTTTTTTTATATGTTACCTTTTTAGCTTTTAGAATTATTAAATAATTTTTGGGAGACAATGCTGGATTTGCAGAGAGAAAAGCCAAATTTCCAAAATTTAGCTCAGCTACACAAACTGACCATTTGACTGAGATAATGGAGCTGTGCTTTGGCCTTGCTAGGCTTTGGACCTAAGATAGCGAGATGCTGGGTCCCAACAATGGCCTTGAGTTTGCTGGGTGACTTGTAACAAAAGTTCTTTGCATGCATCAGCAATAAGAATGAAGAATTTACTATGAGATGTTCCCCCCCACCCTGAGAGACATTACTACGTGTGCTCTACCTAGGAAGAGTTTATGTATATGACTTCGTAGAACTAATTTCTGTAACCCTGCCTTTTCTGAGAAACCTAATGAAGATGCACAGCTAACCCATATAAATAGACCTTATTTATAAATTATTATTAGACCTTATTTGTAAATAAACTAACGATGCATATGATTTTGATTAAACCCTCCATGTGCTCAGCGCTGCAATAAAAATTAATACCTACTTAATAACATTTACTGTTATTGAGTTCTTTGTTTCACTTAGCATTGACCTTCACTTGTTTATACTTGAGAAAATGGGACTTCACTGTTGGGAAAATATCATGACTTCTGTTGGAAATGGAATCATGTACCTGAGTTCTGTATCATTTTGAAAACATCCATGAATGGTGGGTAGAGCTAGGAAGCTGTGCCTTCTGCTAGGTAGCTCTCTGAAGAACAGGATCTGGCACAGGAGTGGCAGGGGTGGTTATGCCCTACCAATGCATAAACGCAGAGAGGATCAGATGGGAGCCCACTGAACAACTCTGGTTTGCAAAACACCAGACTGGACAGTTCAGCTTTTCCCTCCCCAGTCAGGGCCCGATGATACGTGTGTTCTGTGCTTGCCAGCACCACTCAGAGGACAGCACTACTCTAGAGAACACCCCAGAGGTCAGTACCAGTTAGGGCAGAGATTTCTCAGCACCAGGAAGGCCCCAAGCCTGCTCCCCACAGAAATATGACTCACACTGACACGCAGTGCCAAACCTTCCCTTTTGAATTCTCTAATTGCATGCAGCTAAGCACTGCATTTCAAAGCTAAGCACTACATTTTGTCTCTTTTGCAGACATTCTGACTATTCAGCTACTCTTCCAGTGTTATAATAAGCCCAGCACACTCTAATAATCATTATGAACCTTTCTAACACCGCTGTGTTAGAACTGCTATAACAAAACAGTCCAACCTCAACCAGACAGGCCACATTTAGGTTTATTGTTATCCAAACCAAGGATTTATCCATAAGCCATGCTTTCTAATGAAAATGCCTTGATTACCCACATATACTTCTCCATGCCTCATGATGTCTAGATACTGGTGTTTGCTTTATTATCTCTTACAAACTAGTTACTCTACAGTGAGATCTGTTCCAGCTGAACAGCTGGCATTACTGCGAGCAACTGTTTTAAATGAAATCAAAGTACACACTGGGAAACATAAAACTATCACTGTGAGCGAAACTGTGTTATTAACATTTGTCTTTCCATTAGTTTTATCAGGGAATTCCCTAGAGAACGTTAGGAGTCCCTGGAAGTGCTTCAGCCGCATTACCAGCACCAGGAAGTAGTGAGCAACGAGAGCTTTGGGCTCCAGCGGAAAAATGGTGACCTCTGCAGGCCCCTTCCTTCCAGGACCACAGCCCCTCGCGCTTTTAAGCGAAGAGCAAGGTATGCTCGGGGTTGCTTTCATCTTGGAGAAATGAAAACGGAGAAAATTAAATGTAGAGTTGATGATGACACTGCTACACCAAATAAGCTAGAAAACACAGGCACGTGCTTGTTTGAGGAATAAATGTTCATCTTTGCAAAGTCAGAAAACAATACTTCAAAGGGCAACTTCAAAGTACTCTATAACTTCAAAGCACTGCACCAACATTAATAAACACTTAGGATATGTCTGTGAGGTGGAAAAAACATTTCCTTTTTTAACACTTGTGTAAACAGGGCACAGAGAGTAAAGGATTTGCCCAAGGACACAAATCAGAAGCAAACTGAGACTGCATGTCAGAAGTAACTTGCTGGAGCCCTCCAGCTACAGCTGGGCTCACACAGTTCCCCCATGTAGACGCTTACCCAGCAGAGACTAAATCACAGACCTTACCTATCAATGGCATCACCTGCCCTGTGTAGGGCCTCCTCTAACCTCAACCATCTTTTTAGCTGAAGATCCTCTCATAAAGACAGTGCTGAGTACACACAGTCCTACCTGAGTTAAGGAAATCTCTCATGTGCACAGTCTTGCTTCTGCATTTCGCAGTGATATTAGACCTCACATGATCTGTGTGAAGGTTTTCATTATTTGTGTCATGACATCTACTCGCTACATTCTTCACAATGCCCCCCACTAAAATACATTAAGCACACCTATGGCATGAGGCTTCTCCGATGACACTACTGAAGCTGAAACTAAACTACTAAGACTTTTTTACACATCCTTCTAGAGTAAAACATAAAATTTCCTCAGTACACATCAGCCAAGAACCTGCTATGTATCCACAGTGCTCAACACAAAGATCCATGACTACAATCTGAGAAAGGTCACAGAAACAAAAGTCATTCTTTTCAAAATAATCCAGTAAGGCACAGTCTTTACACATGAGGAGCTAAAGAAGACAGCAGAAACTTAGCAAGAAGAAAAATCAATCATCTTATGCCCCTCAGACAACAAATAAATATAAGAGATAACACAGGTGGACAAAAATTTGCCTCTTCCTCTCTCCAACTTACTTACTTTGGTAGATCTTTACTAATATCAACACTTTGCCATTCTTATTTTTAATGAAGAGCCTCCTGGTGATCCCAGCCATTTTGTAGTCTCATGCACTGAATTAAGCCAGATGTATGGAATCTTAATTTATATGTCACAAAACCCAAGTTAATAGGTTAAAAGGAGATCAATAAAAAGCATGCTTCATATCACAGAATCATCAAGATTAGAAAAGACCTTTAAAATCATCAAGTGCAACCATTACCCTAACTCTACCAAGCCCACCACAAATAGCCAATTCTGAATCTCTTCTCAACCATTTGGGTTTGTAATCTTTTTGTGAAGTCATTGCTGGAACACACACTTAATTCTAAAATCAGTTAAAATACTGATTAAAAAAATAAATAAACATAATTTCTACGAAATCATCCATAAAACAAACTTTCAAGACTTTCCTATTTTAAGACATAGTTTCCTCATAATGAAGAACTTTTTTTACAATGGTTGCATAACTATATTTTGAAGATTGTGGTTTGCATCTAGTAATAAGTCATTTGCTGCATATTATTTTCCCAAAATAAAGTCCCCCAGTGGCTCTGGGAGAGCTGCTGCCTGCATATATTGTTCAAATGTTCCCCCTCAAGGCCAGTTCAGAGTACAGCACCCTTTCATTGTACTCTGCCAGTAAAATGTCTGTTTTCAGAACCCCAGGAAATCATGGCCATACTAACAGACTCTTACAGAATATCACGATTTCAGTTTTTACATTTTCAGAAGTTCCAAACATTCACATTATTAACAATACTGCTTGGCAGTCAGGTAACATTTTCCACGGCCAGAACTCAAAACATTCCTGGGATGGTTAATCAAGTATTACTGTCTCTGGTTTGTATGACAGCAATGATCACGGTGACACAAAGGTCCCATTTCACCAAACTTTAAAGGAAGGGCTATTAACTTATTCAAGACATGGACAGATCTTCAGCACTTTGTTAAGTCAAACCTGAAGACTGAATGATTTGCAGCTCACAGACCAAGAGGCATTAGTACATTTAGGAACACAATTCACACCTGACTCCCCAGAATAAACCATAGTTTTCTATGTTACATGTTAACCACTATTAGCTAAATGGCAAAGGTTTTGCTACTCTTGGTGTAGTGCCCTTCTTTGCATTTCAGAGGAATTATTGGGCTCTTAAATTGGCTGTCAAATTTGCTGACTTGGAACTGGCTGGCTTTCAAAATGCATATTAAAAGTCTTGCCCTTCCCAGCTATTTCTTCAATAAATCCTTTCTTTAAAAACAGAATAAGCTTTGCGATCTTGCTTATAAAACTAAAGTCAACATAAAAAAAATTAAAAATCTTATCAGTCACATTGCACCTACTATTAAAGAAAATACATGGAAGGCAGCAAGACCCAACAGAAAGGGCACTGAGCTAAGAAACAGATGGCAACACTTCCCTTTTGCTTAAATAAGGTCAAGCTTTCAGCTCACTTTACTTCTAGATCTTACAGAACTCTTTAATCTCAAGTTCTTTCTCAATGTGTAGCTTCAAAACATGTAGCTGATTATTATTTTATTTCCTTCTCTCCATAATGAATTTTAATGCCAATAAGTTAAATTAATTACAGCTAGATTCAAAGGTCTTACACCTATATTGAAGGCTATACACACTTGGAGATTTGAAGGCCTATTTAATTATACTTCAAATGTTGCACACTGAATCACATGGAAAGGAATTAAGTTCCAGACAGACTCCAAGTTATAGCAGGAATGACAAGCTAAATGGCCTTGAAGTTTAATATACCTCATAGACTGAAGTTGTAACTCATGTTGGAAAGGCTGGATCACTTTATATAACCAGCTGCTTAGACAGTTTATTTTTATCTAGGTCTTTATGTTTACATTTCATTACGTTATAGGCCTTTCACCTACACAGCTGGCAATATGTACTCTTTCATTTAAGATCATACAAGGTGTGTAATCACAGCAACAGTAACTACGCTGTGGAATTTCTTTTGTCATGTTTAATAGACTGGTCATTTAGGCACCTACAAAAACCCTGCATGGCCAGAGGAACTCGGACAACTATATTCCAGTCAAGTATCAGATTCACAACAGCAATTTTTTTTCCTCTATAATTACATGTAAAAATCTGGAAGAAGTCTTCCAAGTGGACTATCAGCACCTATCACAGTTTTTTGTTTTGTTCTCAAACTTGACTCATTGCTAAGGAAGAACAGAGAAGACCAAAGGACTTATAACAACTAGAAATCCAAAGGAGTTTTGATTTTTTTCTCATTTTTAAAGGTTTATCAGTGAACTGCAGTGGTTGTTGGTTCATAGTTCTATGAAAAGAATGTGTGAGATGATGTGAGCCTGCTTTGCTAATCCATACTTGAATTCAAACATCACAAAACAGCTCAGTTCACTTTTTGACGAGCAACATGGTCATGTATTCATCCTGCCTGTTTACAAATCCATATGCAATTGAAGTCCTAAGGACCAAAAAAGAAGAGCTAGTGGAAGGCATAAACAACCCAGACCATCTTCTGAGCTGACTGATAGGTACTCTGGCTGCAGAAAACAAGGTTGTCATAAGTTTCTACAGGACATGAACAGAAAAGAACTCACAACTTCTAGACATCCTAATTTCTCAAAGTGAATGAGCCTTCAGGCTCTTTTTCTATCCACGTTTAAAGCAAGTGGAGCCAAAACTTTACAGCAAGATGTGGAAATAAAGTGAAGTAAATGAGGGAATTGGAGATGCTAGAAGACAACTGGTAGGATATTTACTGGAAAAAGACAAGCTTTGGTTTGAAAAATAAGTGAACAGCACCAGAGAAAAAAAGGCAGTCCTTAAAGGAAAAAGTGAGAAAGGGCTATTAAGAAGAAACGAAACAAAACTCAGCTTTCAAGGGCAGCAAAACTGATGAAAGATCACAGTGATGGTTGCATCTTTGTTTCAGTAACTAAAGGTGATCTTTATGAGTTAGAGAAACCATTGATGGATAATAATATCAATGGACTAAACTCTTCAAGTGAAACATTTCTGCAAGTTGCAGCCACTCATAGGCATCTAAGGACCATGGAATATTTGATAAGCAAAGGTGCAAAAGTAGATGTGAAGGACAGGAAAGGGAGAACACTGCACAGGGCTTCTGAGAAAGGCCATGACGATGCAGTGAAAGCTCTTCTCCAGCTTGGAGCTGGTATGTACAGTTTGGATACAGAAGGCAAGACACCACTTCATTTGGCTGTGCAGAATGACTATGGTCACAAATAGAGATGTTTGTTAAAGAAGAGGAAAGCAGCTACAGGAACAAGCACAACTTTTTGCAAAAAGGCAGCTCTTAAAGATGAGAGCAGTCTGGCTAAAAGGCTTTTAAAGGCTGGTGCTTCCATTGATGGAAAGGATGAAAGAGGTCAGACTGCTCTCAGCTATGATGTTTCTCAGGCATCTGAAAATACTGCAGAAGTACTGCTGGAAGCTGGGGCCACTGTTGATTCCAGCATGGCCAAAACAGCCTTCAACAGCAATCACCCATCCACCTTCAAAATACTCCTAAACATTCAAAAGATTTACCATCTGAGATAATGGAATCCGCTTTTTTTAGAGCTGTACAGAAGAACCTGCATGATATTGTGGCAGCTTTAATAGACAGAGGTACAGACATAAATGCCTACAATGAAATGCAGTTCACTCCTTTACTCCTGGTATGTCAAAAAGGCAAAGCTGAATCAGCAGAAGTTCTGATCAAAAAGGGGGCAAATTTGGGAATCAAGACTCCTGCTTCAGAGACAGCTTTCCACTTGGCAGTTCGAGCTGGGGCTGCTTCCATCACGAATCTGCTTGTGTGCAAAGGGGTGGAAACAAACCTCGTGAACCAGGCCAGTGAAACCCCACTCCATATTGCTGCTCTTCATAATAAAGAAGCATTCATTGGTCTTTTAGTGAGTGCTGGGGCCAACATTAATGCTACCATTAAAGAGTTTGTTACTCCTCTCCATATTGCAAGTTAAAGAGCTAACACTGATGTTGTCCAAGAGCTGTTGCACCACAAAGCCAATGTTAATGTTAAGGATAAGCAGGAAAAGTCACCTTCGCATCTTGCTGCTGAAAGGGAAGAGAAAATAATGGCAGAGATGCTGCTGAATGCTAATGCCGACCCAAATGCACAACACAAGGAGAAAAAGACTCCCCTGCACGTTGCAGCTATGAGAGGACATCTCAGTACCATAAAAGCTCCGTTAGACAAAGAAGGAACATGTAGAGCTAAGGACATGGATGGATGTACCTTGATGCACTGTGCTGCCACCAAAGGAAACACAGAGATTGTCAAAATTCTTCTGACCTCAGACAAAAATAAAAGTATTGACAACAGAAACATTTAGAAAAAGAATGAGCACAGTGACTTGATAAATATCTTACAGAGCCATGGGGCTGCCAATAATGCCTTAGACAGCAGCAAGAACATTCATCTGCATTGTGCTTGCAAAGCTGGTCACTTCAATGCTGTAAATTCTCTCATAAACTGGTCACAAGGAGAAAAAATGAATTTACTAGCTGCTAATAGTCTCAAAAAAACCCCACTGCAAGTAGTTGAATTTAATAAGACAGAAAATCAGGCTCAGATTGTAACGCTTTTGAAAAAGAAAATGCTAGTAGCAAAATGAAGATGTAAAACAAAAACAACTACATTTAAATGCAGAATTCTCTTTTCATGTAATCTGGAAAATGCTGTTGCCCAGTGTCATCCAGAATTATGTTAAAGCAGGCAGAATTAATTTAACAATCAAAAGTGGCTATGGAAAAAAGGACTTTAAAGACACTGTCTGTGCTTGGTCGTATGTGTGAGCTGATGTGACTTACTCCACAGCTACAACTCAACAAGGGGACAAGCTGGGTACCAAAGAGCTGAACAGCCTCCAGGTGACATATTAGCTTAATTACTCCGAGCTGACTGGAGATCAGAAGGTGCCTCCCTGCAAATTTACTAGTGTGGAGTTGCTTTACTCTCAATTTACTAGACCCATTTCCCAAATCCTATGAAGAGGATTGCTATGAATCAATCAGAGAAGGAGCATGTGCCCAAAACTTTGGTAACATAACAAAGCTGTTTTCAGAACACAAGTACATGCTACACTGACATTCATCATTTGGCTGAACCCTTTTAGACATTTCTGTATTAAACACCATGAGTTGGCTGACACACGTGTAGACTGTAACAATTATTTCTCTCTCATTATACCATTTGCTTAGATTTTACATCTTTAAGTGGAGATAATGGATAATAAAAACAATCACATTTACTGTTAATTTAACTTTCAAAATAATTCCAGTGAGGAAAACATGCAGAACAGAAAGACCGCAAAAGAATTACTGGTGCAAAAGATTTGTATTGTCACGCCTTAAAACAGAAACACCTTGAGGTGGTGGAAGGTCATTATCTGTATCAGGAGGGCTGGAGCATCTCTCCTATGAAGACATAATGAGGGACTTGGGGTTGTTCAGCCAGTAGAAGGCTTCAGGGGGACCTTACAGCAGCCTTCCAGTACCTGAAGTACAAGAAAGCTGGAGTGAGACCCTTTATAAGGCACTCCAGTGATAAGAAATGGTTTCAAGCTAAAAGAGGGAGATTTAGATTAGATCTTAGGAAGCAATTCTTCCCTGTGAGGGTGCTGAGGCACTGGAACTCCTGTGCCCAGGGAGGCTGTGGCTATTCTGTCTCTGGAAGCATCTAAGACATGGCTGGATGGGGCTCTGGGCAACCCGGTCTGGTGAGAGGTGTCCCTGCCCATGGTAGGAGGCTGGGACTTGATGACCCCCGAGGTCGCTTCCAACCCAAACCATTCCATAATTCTATGATTCACGCTTGCCTTCAACAGACTGATTAGCAACCCACCTACCATGAAAGGCCAAACACTTGTTGTGAAACCAAAGGCAGCTTGAAAAACGTAGGGGCCTGACAAGAGTGATTTTTACAGCTGAGCTAAGACATTTGAACGTCAGCCGCAGCAGTGCCAGTTCTAGACCGACGCAGAGATACCACACGCTTGGGGACACACAGGGAGAGGCCGCAACACCACTGGCGCTGCCTCTTTCGGGTCAGCCCGCCCAACCTCCCGAGGCCCGGGTCGGGCCCGCTCCATCCCGAGCCACGATCCCAGCGCCGCTGCCCCAACGTAGGCAGATGATCCCGGGGCGCGTCCCCGGCCCGCCCTAAGCAAGCTCCCACCCGGGAGCTGCGGGCTCCGGCCTGGCTCGGTCGTTCTCCCTCCTCCCTCTGCCTGCCCCTTTCCCCTCACCCTCAGCCCAGCAGCCGCCCCACAGCCCCGGCCCGGCCCCTGCGCCCCGCCTACCCCAGCGCCTTCCCTCCGCCTCCGCCCGGCTCTGCGCAGGGCGCGGCTCTGCTCAGGGAGGGCCCCGCGCGCGATCCGGCAGCGCCACTGCGCGTGCCCCCGCCTCTTCTCGCGAGATCATCAGTGGCATGGCGGCAGTGGAGGAGCTGGAGCTGGAGGTGGACGTCGAGGGGGACGTGGTGGCTGCGCCCGAGGAGGCGGCCACGGGGTGGGTGAGGGAGGGGCTCGCTGGGAGCGGCAGCTGACAGAGATCGGAGCTTCCCGCCGCTGGGGAGCTCCTGCAGCGTCACTGGGGTGGGGGAGAGCTTTGGCTGCGAGCGCGGCCTGTGCAGCCCTTGAAGTGACTCCAGCAGCGCTGCCCCGAGACCCTCGGGGGTGAGACTGTGGCGGGGCTCCTGTGGAACACAGACACGGGCGGGCACCCGGGAGAACGGGCGAGGATCCTGCGGAGGCGGGTGGGTTAAGAGAACCGGATACAGGGAGCTCGTTCAGAGATTCAGGGCTAAGGGCTACATGACCAAGTGCTGGGTGAGCAACGAGGCTGGCACTGCCGGTGCTGGGAGAGTGTACGGAGGTGGTGCCGCGGACTGTTTCTGGGCTTATGCTGTCCCGCAGTAGCAGCTGCCACTGCTGGAGGCAGCAAGGGGGACTGCTGGTCTGACCCATTTCCTGATTTGGAGCACAGGCCTTGTGAGGAGAGGCTGAGGGAGCTGGGACTGCTTAGTCTGGAGAAAAGGGGATGAAGGGGGTGCTTCTTGCTGTCTGCAGCAAGGAGGGCATAGAGTAGTGGATGTTGATCTCATCTGCCACGTGATAGGACAAGGAAACGACCTCTAGTAGCACCAGGGGAAGTTTAGGTTGGACATTAGGAAAAAATTCTTAATAAAAAGGGTCCTCAGGCTTTGGAACAGGCTGCCCAAGTTGAGACTTGAATTGCCACACCAGATGTGTTTCAAAGTTGTGGAGATGCAGGGCTTAAGGACAGGGTTTAGCGGTGACCTTGGGAACAGTGGGATTAATGGTTGATCTCAGTGACCTTGAAAGTCTTTTCCAACCTAACCAATGCTATGATTTATACACTCCAAAAGAAGCAGGAGTGTATTTGCTTTTGACTATACGTTATTTCTGACAGCATTAATTGTTTTTGGATCTGTTCACATTGTTTCAAACATTGGAATCTCTTTCAGAGATCATGAAGCCACAGCCTCGAGTGTGCTGCAGGATCACTATCTTGATTCATCTTGGAGAACTGGTAACAATCTTGTAAGTATTTTTAAATGAATGTTACTTAAGAAAAATTATCAAGACTTCCATTTTCTCTGTTCCCTCCATAACAAGTGCTTTTTGCTTACTTTTAGAAAGTATTGTATTGTCTTGATATTCAAGTAACAGCTCAAGAGGATTCAAACACTAAAACTTATTTATACTGTTCACAGCCATGGACATTGGACAGCAGCATTAGTGAAGAAAACAGGGCTGCCATAGAGAAAATGTTGCTGGAAGAGGAGTATCCTTCTGGCTTGTGTTTGTGTTTTGCTTTATAACAACATAAAACTACCCATTTCCAAACTTGTTGTAAAGGTGACTGTAGCACCGTCATCTTGCTAGTAGATTGCAGGAATCTGTGAGGACCCCTGAATTAATCATCTAGCTGCCTGCAGCTTCCTCTCGTGCTTCTCATTCTTTTGAAAATGCCTCCAAAGCTGGCAATGGCACCAGGTATAGCCGTGGTCATCCCCAGTTCAGCTAAGCCACCTCCAGCATTGTGCTGATGCTGCTGTTTGCGTGGCTGCACCAGTGAACCTGATCAAACAGCCCATCTGTCTAAAAGTAGCTGTTTCTTTTTGCTGAATTGTTCTTCACCTGGACTGGTTTACTGTCTGATTTTTGGCTGTGTTCATACTACTGCCAGCATGCAAGATGAAAATGGGAAGGAGCAGCTGCTGCGCCTCTGACTTTTTTTAACTTTTTTTTTAACTGTTTAAGCAAGTGTTGACTGAAATAGTCTGCAATAGTAGTAGTGTTTCTGGCATGAGTGGACCTCACAGATCTAGTAGGTTATAGCAATAGTAATTGGGGGCTAATTGATTTTTGTGTTCTCTTTGTAATTGAGTATAGGAATATAAAGTTAGAAAGCAACAACAAGAAAATAAAAACATTTTCTAACAAATTATCAAGCCTTAATTTGAAAATAAGTATCAGTGCAGTGAAAATTACTTCAGTGTGGTTTCTCAGTAAGGAAAATGCTGGTTGAGAAACAGAATACTTCGTTTGCTGCAGGTGAAGAGAACAGAGGGGTTTCTTAAGTCAAAAGTCAGTTCCTTAATGTGCTAAACTAGTAGGAGTATATGAAATTGTGTTTCATAGAATTAAAATCATTAGGGATTGGAAGGGACCTCAAAAGATCACCTAGTCCAATCCCCCTGACACAGCAGGATCACCTAGACCAAGTTGTGCAGGAACACATCCAGGCGGGTCTTAAACGTCTCCAGTGAAGGAGACTCCACAACCCCCCTGGGCAGCCTGTTCCAGTGCTCTGTCACCCTCACTGGGAAGAAGTTCCTTCTCACATTTATATGAAACCTCCTGTGTTCCAGCTCACACCCTTTGCCTCTTGTCCTATCACTAGATGACGTTGAGCCTGGCTTCATCCTCACATATTTACAGACATTAATGAGGTCACCCCTCAGTCTCCTCCAAGCTAAAGAGACCCGGCTCCCTCAGCCTCTTCTCATAAGGGAGGTGCTCCACTTTCTTCATCATCCTCGTTGCTCTACGCTGGACTGCCTCCAGCAGCTTCACATCCCTCTTGAACACAGCAAGTCAATTCCCTGAAAAACAAGTTGGATATCAAAGTAGAGGGGCCATTACCCCAGGCATGGAATGGAAAGATAATCACTTTTGAGTGGAAGAGCAGGGAACAGCTTGTCCTGTTGACTGGGATTTGCTGGAAATCCCCTTTGGAGAAACACAGCCACGTATCCTGAATTCCACTTGCTAGTGCTACATGAGATCCCTTCCTGTAACCACAAAGCCGTGTTTTCTTTGTGGATCACAGAAAACCACCAAGAAACCTTATTTTAGGATTTCAGAGGACAGTATATGTCCCCAGCCTCTAGGGTTGAATCTTACCAGGGTGAACGCCAAGTAATAGAGCACAGTGGTAGGCAGGAGGAACAGCAGGATTGTAAACAGCAAAGTGCTGATAAACAACTGGTCCAAGTTGTACAGTTGAGAGCTGTGCTGAATAATGAAGAACCAGTATAAAATTGCTGGAATTTCCACATGGACTAGTATTTCTAATGCTTTGAAAACTTCCTTAGTAACCATTTCAGATATTATTTGTCTAATAAATCACTTTCTGAGGAAATACGGCTCAGTCAAAAGGAAGCAGAGAAAAGATCTACAAAAGGGTAAGTTGTGTTCTGGGGAAAATTTTGTTAGATGAGAAGAAAAGTCTTTCCACAAGAAAGTGATTTGCTGAGATATGCAACAGATTGACAAGGATTAATTTTTCTTTTCACTTTATTTGCAGCCTGCATAAGAAAACTGGAAAAGCCATGTACGTATTGAGTTGAGTTTGTAAGCTTTGTATTGCTGCCAGCCAGTATTTGAAAGAGAAAAAGAAGATGGACTTCTGTACAGCTCTTTAGTTCATTTGTTTCTCTGCACACAATTGTTTGCTAGACTTTTCAATACAAAGAAATGTTGTGGTGTGTAATAATAGGCCTGTAGTAAACTGGTTTTTATATCACAGCGACCTGTGTGAGGAAACCTCACATGTTAAGTGGTTTTCTTGCCTGAAACTTTGTGTTTGCTTCTGTTTGTTGTTGTACCATTAATTACTGATGAATATTGTGTTGCCTTGAGCCTTGCTTTGTTGTGGAGAAGCTGACATGGTTCTCAGTATTTTATTTCTCTGTCACATTTGAGTTTAAAACAAACCTTTACAGAAGAGGGGGAGTGAGCTGCCTTCAGTTGCTGGGATTTGAGAATATATGTCTTGAAGAAAGCATAAACTTGTGTTCCCCGTTTTCCTAGGATGCGATCCCCAACAAAACCAGCTAGCTACTCTTTAAAGTGGACACAGGAAGAAAAAGAACTGTTTGAGCATGGCCTGGTAAGTTTGTTTTCCTGTAAGGCTGATTACAGTTTAAGATCTCAAAATCCCTCAAATGTACAGGAGTTGTACAGTCATAAGGCTGTAGTTAACTATAAGACACGTGGTGTATGCTTAAGGCAGATCAGGTAATTAAGTGAAATCCTTTAACTGCTGTTGTAAGGTCTTCAGAGATTACATAGTTGTGCAGCCCTGAATGTAGTGGGGTTTGCTTTGCCAACCACTAATTTTATTCAGTGGGACTCTGGGGGTTAGTAGTCAGCATAATTAGCAGTGTGCCCAGATTTGGTAAAAAAGATCCTCAGGTTAAGAGTAGCAGTAGTTCTTACTGGGTGATGCCATTCTCTTCTTAGTAGAGCGTGACTAGCAATGTTCTTTACCATTGGCTTGTTCGTGCTGTTTGTGCATTTAAACTCTGCTGGCACATCGAGTGCAATGTCTGCAATGTTAGAGTTTGGGTAACTTCAGTGCACTTTGCTGTAACAGGTGAAATTTGGCCACCGGTGGACGAAAATTGCCAAGCTGATCAGAAGTCGCACTGTTCTACAAGTAAAGAGCTACGCACGGCAGTATTTTAAGAACAAGGTAAGCAGAGTATTGCTGTAGGTGGCCAAAAGGCAGTTTGACAAGGATGCTGTAGTTTGATTTTTTTAACATCTATCTTTTCAAGGTGCATTTATTTGCAGATTTGAATGTGAGGTCAGACCCAATTTCCAATTCCTAGAATGACTTTGGTGTTTTTATTGTTGGTATAAGTAAACAAGTGCAGTGTAATTTGAGGGGTGGGTGTTGGGAGGATGGAGCTGGGCTGTTCTCATTGTCATGTAGTGATAGGACAAGGGGCAGTGGTTATAAGCTGGAACGTAGAAGGTTCCGCATCAATCTGAGAAGGAATTTCTTCACAGTGAGGGTGATGGAGCACTGGAACAAGCTGCCCAGGGTGATTGTGGAGTCTCCTTCACTGGAGATGTTCAAGACACGCCTGGGTGTGTTCCTGTGTGACTTGGTCTAGGTGATCCTGCTGTGGCAGGGGGATTGGACTAGATGATCTTTCGAGGTCCCTTCCAATCCGTAATGATTCTATGATTCTATAAATTGTCATATTTAACACTGTTGCTTGTTTTCCACTCTACAGCTGTTTGAGTTTTGTGTTGTAAATTTTAGCTTTGCCCTTATTTGACACTTAGGGGCATTTAAGAAGAAATTGCTACTGTCCAGGGTTTCTTTTCAAAGGGAAATACATGTTAATAAACAGCTGGGCTAGAAACAGAATTGTAGTGCTGCATGAAACTCCTTTTCAATGGATTAAAAGGTATTCAAAGATAAGGAAGGAGTCCTTCCGAATATGTGTTGTTCTGGTAAAGTTCTGACTATCCATTTGATAGGTAATTGATCTCCTAGATTGATAGTAGATACAATCTGCTAGAATGGATTGTTGGTTTTGCCTCCTAAAATTATTTTGTATTTCCTTAAGGCAAAAAGTGATGATTCTGAAAAAGAAGAGCAGAGTCAGTGTGGGAGTAGTCTGGCCTCTGAAGGTGGAATAAAGGTAGAGATGTGGTCATGTGAAAGCTTGAGAGGCCGTGCAGACCCCAATCTGAACGCAGTGAAAATTGAAAAGCTGTCAGATGATGAAGAAGTAGACATAACTGATGACATGGATGAACTGCCTTCTCCTCCTTTCCAGCAAGAAATGGGAAAATGTGAATTACCTGTTATTGCAAAAACTCCGGTTGAGGAAATTAAAGGAATGGAGCGTGTTGTTTCTTCTGCTGGACGCAGTTCTGCAATTTCTTTACCTAAAGGCAATCCCCAACATAGCGAGGAAGATACGGTGGCTGCATTAGTACTACCAGGAGTTGCAGCAGTGTGTTCTCAGCACCTGGATGGTGATCAATCAGTGAAGTTAAATTGCCAGCAATACAATAATTTTATTGAGAAAGCTGAGCAAGGCAGACTAGTAACATCTGGCAGTACTAGACCTGTAATTGATCAGGAGCTTAATGAGGAACAGAAAGACCTGGTTGATCATGGACTGCTTTTTCCTTCTCCCTGCCCGGCGGGTGAAGATCATCAAGAAGAAGCAGAGGAGCTTAAGTCACCTGATCAAGAAGTGAAGGTTGACAGAAGTATCATTCTGGAAGAGGAAAAGCAAGCAATTCCAGAGTTCTTTGAAGGGCGCCAGGCCAAAACACCAGAGCGTTATTTGAAAATCAGGAATTACATTTTGGATCAGTGGTAAGGGGCAGTCATTTCTATTACTGAAGGAAGTGGTTAAGGCGACTCATGTCTTGCTTTCATATAGTTAAAAACCTTAGTACCAACAGCTTGCTTTGGAAAAGAGGAACATTAATTTTATGGCAGAATTAGAACGGTTGCCTGTGAAGAGCACTGGTTATTGATTCTTCTTTTGCATCTTCCACTTGTCTTTTTTCTGACATTCTGGAAGCCAACCAGTGAGATCCTTTCAAGTAATGAAAATATGAATTCCATATGGAGAAGTGTTGAACTGAAATGATTGCCTGTCAGTTTAAAAGTGAATAGTGCCTAGACCAATTCATTGCTTCTTCTTATTAATTCATTGCACTTATGTTGAGTTTAACACACAGAATGTAAGTTACTCTGCATCAATATGCATGTGTGTGAATAACTCTAAAACAAATGGCCTATGTTTTGTGAAGTTCATATTTTGCCCTGTGTAGTGTGTGCATCACAAAAGGGAGCAAACACTTCAGTGGCTGGTCTTAACCTCAGCTGAAGTCATTCCATTCCTTCCTTCCCCTTGATTTGTTTTACTGTTTGATGATGTGGTCTGCTTTATTTTAGGGAGAGATGTAAACCCAAGTACCTAAATAAGACTTCAGTGCGTCCTGGCCTTAAGAACTGCGGTGATGTTAACTGCATTGGGCGGATCCACACGTACTTGGAATTAATAGGAGCAATTAACTTCGGCTGCGGTAAAACAATCTTTCTTGGAATCACTTTGCAACTTAAATTCAAAGTGCTGCATGCTGAACACATGTATTGGCCTTTGGCTTGTTTTTATTAAAATGAGTACAAAGGTTTGTACTTTAAAAGTTGTTCGTTTACTTCAAGGAAGTGTGGATGGTCACACTTAATTGGAATCAGGTATTCACATGGATAGTCTTCCCACTTCTGCTTACACAGAAGTTAGGAAGGATCTTGCCAGGAAGGAGTTTCTGAGCATTCTCTCATGGCCATCAAGAGATGGCTTTTAGCTGTGGGGTTTTTGTTGTTATGTTTTCTCTTCATTATGGTGTTTGTCACTGCTACTTACCTGTGTCATTCTTGGCTCTATACCATCACGAAGTGGCTTTACACTTTGCTGAAGCACAATGTCTTTCTCTCTCCCTCCTCTCTGTCCTGTAGAACAGGCTGTCTATAACCGACCCCAGCTGGCTGATAAAACACGGTGCAAAGAAGGCAAAGACACGGTGGAAACATACCAGCTTGCCCAGCGCTTGCAGTCCATGGTACGTTTTGGTGAGAGGGGAGAGGACGTTGATAAGGTTGGTGTTGCAGACACCTTTTGGATTGTGTTCTTTTGGCTGCTCAGTGGAAGCAAGTGAAGTTTGTCAGGAGTAAGATCTTTGGCTGATGTTGATTTGCTTGCTGCAGCGTACAAGAAGACGGCGAGTGCGAGACCCTTGGGGAAACTGGTGTGATGCAAAGGATTTGGAAGGACACACATTTGAGGTGACCTTTCTGTATTTTAAGCTCTCTGTAAAGAATGATTTCTTGCTGACTGCTGACAGGTTTTTCTTGTGTAGAAAACCACTTGCATTTGCAGCCTTCAGTAAGTAGTATCTGTAATAATTAACTTCCATACTGAGGCTGTACAGATTTTTGAGTAACTGTGGTTAATAATTCAAATGCTTTCTGCAAAATAACATGTTTGGATGCACATAGAGTTTGGCAGTACTCATCGCTGAAGTGGTGCTGTGATAAATTCTGGCTGCGGCTCATAATTGGCGTATTTTTTCCTGAGTTACCACATTTGTGTGGTTTGCAGTATGGTCTTTGAATTTTCTTGATGTGAAGAGTGGAAAAATTGTCTCATCACATGTCCTGTGGACTAGGTCTGTGAATGCAGTAACCTTCACATCGCTTGATTCACACTGGCTGTTGCCTTCTCTCCTGAGTAACACAAACTGACAGCATATCAGAGGGACACCAATGTTGATAATTTATTCTGGGCTGGTTATGGAGTCACTGCTGAAGGAGCACTTAAGGCATTGAGAGTAATCTGATTTTTATTTGTATATTTTTAGCATCTCTCTGCTGAAGAGTTAGCAAAAAGAAGAGAGGAAGAAAAACTGAAACCTGCTAAATCCTCCAAAGGTTCAAGACAAATGAAAAGGTATTTGATGTACGTCACATACAAACACAGATCTTCTAGAAGTAAAGGTACTAGGTAGTGTCAGGCTGGAGCACTGTAAATCATTACTGTATGTTACAGTCTGTTATAAGATAAACACACTGTAAGTGTTCAGGGACAAAACTGATGTCTGGGTAGTGATGTTTCTGGTTTTGGTGTGGGATGAGAAAAGTAATGACAACAAGGTTTTGTCCTCTGCCAAGGTGACAGTAGGAAACTTGACAATGTTTCCTGACTGTCCCACATCTTTAGAGAAATTTTCTTTCATTTTATAGTTCCTTTGATCCCTTTCAGCTGATACCGTGCTGTTTATTCACTGAAGAAAAACAGGTATGTGCCTCTAAGTCACTAATCAGGAATGCTTCGTTACTTACCTTGCTTCCCTTACGCTCACTGTCATACTTCCCGTTTCAGGAACCTTTTCAGGTGAAAGTATCTTCTGAAGCACTTCTCATAATGGATTTGGTGAGGATTAAATTTTATCCTTCAAAAAGCTATGATGGATGTGTTGTGGTGGTGATTTGTTGTTTGGGGTTTTTTTTAATGGGCCTGATTCTTCCCCTAAAGTGACATTGAGAAGCTACTGACTTGTAGCTATGTCCCCAGTGTCTTCTGTTGTGTGTAGATTAAAACCAGGAGAAACTAAGCAACTTCTACGGTAATCGTTGTCTGATACCATTTCAGCACTCTCATGTGTCTATGGCAGAAGTAATAGGGCTGCTGGGTGGAAGATATTCTGAAGCTAATAAAGTTGTAGAAGTAAGTGCTTGTCTTTTTACATTTTCTATAACTTCAATTTTAATAGATTTTAATTGTTGTATTCTTGAAATGTTAAGAGTTCACCTTGTGTTCACCGGTTGGCCTGTCAGCTCTGTCATGAGGAAGAGCTGGGTACACGACTCTTTAAATTCTTTTGACTTTTCTTTAACTGTTGGCAGTGTCTGGCATTTACCTGTCTGGAGACTTTTTCAACAGGTCTGCACAGCAGAGCCGTGCAATAGTCTCAGTACAGGACTGCAGTGCGAGATGGATCCGGTATCTCAAACGCAGGCCTCAGAAGTGCTGGCTGCCAGGGGGTACAGCATTATTGGGTGGTACCATTCCCACCCAGCCTTTGACTCCAACCCCTCCATCCGAGATATCGACACTCAAGCTAAATACCAGGTACTGGCTGGTCTGTAGGTTAAAAAGAAATAAAAAGCAAAAAAACCCAACCACCTTAAAGCCCCCCCTTTCATTTACTGTGTGAATACGTGTTATGACTGTAATGCCATCTTGAAGTCAGGTCATTAATTAATTGACGTAAGTCTGTTGTTTTGTTTCCTTCTCAATTTCAGATCACTCTTCTGAAAAAAAATTAGTTCTTGTATGTTATTAATTCCCGGATTTTCTGTGTGGTTTTGTTTTTAGAATTACTTCTCCAGGGGTGGTGCCATGTTTATTGGAATGATTATAAGTCCTTACAACCGAAATAATCCTCTCCCATATTCTCAGATCACTTGTCTAGTAATTAGTGATGAGATCAGTTCTGACGGTTCCTACCGTAAGTATGCATATTTTATCCATCATCATCAGGTTTCTTTTCCTTTTGCTTACTAAAGGGAAAAATGCAGTCTGTTCTGGAAGTTGAGAAATAGTTAAGTATCAGCAGTAGTGTGGCCAGCAGGACTAGGGACATCATTTTCCCCCTATACTGGGCACTGGTGAGGCCTCCCCTCAAGTACAGCAGCAGTTCTGGGCCCCCTCACAGGCTGGAGCGGGTCCAGAGGAGTAAGAAGGCTGGGGAAGGGGCTGGATGGAAGGTCTGATTAGGAGAGGCTGAGGGAGCTGGGGGTGTTGAGCCTGTAGAAGAGAAGACTTGGGGCGGACCTTCACCCTCACTGCAACTCCCTGAAAGGAGGTTGTAGTCAGGTGGGAGTCAGGCTCTTCTCCCAGGCAACTAGCACCAGGGTGAGAGGGCAGGGCCTGAAGTTGCCAGGGAAGGTTAGGTTGGTTGTTATGAAGCCCTTCCTCACAGAAAGGATGATCAGACCCTGGAATGAACTGCCCAGGGCAGTGGTGGAGTTCCCATCCCTGGAGGAGAATGTGGCCTTTAGTTCCCTGATCTGGCTGCTGGGGTGATGTTAGGTCCTGGGCTTGGCTGGATGAGCTCAGAGGGCTTTTCCTCCCTCAATTACTCTGTGAAGTTCGTAACTTGTACTGCACAAGCCTAGGAATTTCATGTAAGGAGTAATCCTAGAAGTAGTCCTTGCTGTCACGACAAGAATATACAGGTGTAAACATACTAAAGATTTGTGTTTATGTGTTAGTGTTTCCCACAGTCTGTGACAGAAACTAAAGGGTTTAAACAAGAGCTGCTGTTATTTGCATATAGAATCCAAATAAATAGCAGAGAAATTGCTTTGTGAGTATCACTTAGACTTTGCTGCTTTGCAAAATTCTGAACAGATCCTCTGACTGAGGAGATGGGGGTGTAATAGAAAAGAACTGGCTGCTGTAGTGGCCAGAAATCTCAGTGTTCGGAAGGTTAAAGGATCAAACTTGACAGCTGTCCAGGAAAGCACAGAATGTGAACAATGAGGTGGTTTGCTGCCACAAATCCCAGCCTCAGAACAAATTCTCAGTTAGAAATGTCACTGGCACTTTGTGAAAACAGGCTATTTTCCTGTCTGGACTATTGAAGAATGTACCCTATCAAATTAATGGCATTTCAGGTGATGATCAGAGCTTCTGCTTTCTCCCTGGTTTTTGGTAACTGAACTGTGCTTTGCAAGTAATTTCCTGGTGTTCCATTAGAATACTTCGCAGCTTCCTCTTCCCTCACCTGCAGGAGGATTTTTTTCTTTAGGAGCAGAATTTTTCTGAAATCTAGAACAGAGTCAGCTGCCTCATCAGCCAGTTCATCAATGAAAAACAGAACCTTTTTTATTCACTGAATAACCACACAGATCTTACACTACAAAAGCGGTACCGAGCTATGGAAACAGAGTTCATTTCACTGTGTTCCTGTGATGTTGTAGGTGTCTGTGCTCCCTTACGGCATGGGGAGTTGGGGAGGGCAGGGAGAGAACTGGTTTGTTTCTTGCTCTCACCAAAACGAAATTTGGAACCCAAAATGTGTCATACCTTCACCTCCTTAACATCAGCAAGTCACCAGCCTGCAAGCTTCGGCTGATGGTGACCAGTGACAGGGAAGGAGGGTATTGTACCTAAGACTGAAGAACTGGAGTTGAGGTACTCAAAACTCGGAATAATGTTGTGTTCAATTGCTTCCAGGCCTGCCCTACAAGTTTGAAGTACAGCAGATGTTGGAGGAACCTCAATGGGAATTAATATTTGAGAAGACGAGGTGGATAATTGACAAATACCGGTTCTGCCACAGGTATGCAGTCTCTTGCTAGTGTAAAGAACAGCCAGTGTTGAATCTTTGCCTGTTGATGTTTCAGTAAGGACGTGCGTCTGCTTTCTGCAGCATTACTGTTTGTTTTTCTTCCAACAGCAGTGTCCCCATGGATAAAATTTTTCATAGAGATTCTGACCTGACTTGTTTGCAGAAAGTAAGTTTTCTTCTTTTAGCTTTTTTAAATGTTTGGGTTTTTAAAGTACAAATGTGTTTTGTGTCATTTGTACAAACCAGAGTTGCGAGTGAGTCCCAATAAATGACCACTGTGGTGCAGCTTATTTGCTTAAAGCACAATGAAAACAAAGGAGCTCACTTGAGAGAGCTGGGGATCCTGGTGTCGTGGGTTAGAGACCCTGACTGCACCAAGTTTTCAGTGTCAAGTCAAACCTGTCTCTTCTCAGCGTGTTATATATCTTCAGTGTCAAGAACTGCATGTGTTTTGAGAGCAGATTTGGACTTGCCAGTCCTTTGTTTGATCAGCAGAGCAGCACTGGTTTGTCTTTGTGTTGCGTAAATGAGAACTTTAATTTTCCGAACATTGCTGTGAAGTTGTAAATAGCTAAAGCTGTAACATGAATTGCACAGGGAAGACAGATGTTCTGCCCAAACAGAGACAAACAGAAAACAACCCCAGTCTTTACATATGTCTAACTTGTCTTTTTCCTCACAGCATGACTTTGCTGACAAACAGCTGAAATTTAAAATAATTGGTAGAGTACTCTTTGAGTGTAGCTGTTGTGTAGAACTGGCTTTGAACCACCACCCATGTGTTGCTATTCTTTTTGAAAATTCATATTATACTGTCTAACGTTTTCTGCTGGCTGGATGGGGGGGAAGTCAACTCAGGGCAAATAACAGGTTTTCAAAATTTTATTTATTTTTTTTTTAACTAGCTCTTGGAGTGCATGAGGAAGACTCTGGGCAAGGTAACAAACTGCTTCATTGCTGAAGAGTTCTTGACTCAGATAGAAAACTTATTCCTTTCCACATACAGAAGTGAGAAAAAGAATGATTCTGAAGAAAATGGGAATGAGTGTTCAAAGGAACTGCCTGTGTGATGGCCTCGACAAAACAAAATTAGGTGTTTTCATGTTCTTCCTCTCCTCACAATTATTCAGCTCTTTCGGAGTTACTGTCCATGTTCATATAACCATTACAGAGCTCAGTGTCATCGTACTGTCGCGGTTGAGCCATACGCTGAGGAAGTCCTCATGTGTGCCTGGACTCTATGAGGAATGCTTCTACTAACACTTGATGAAACCTGAGTGCTGCAGAGTGAAGTGCTTGGCCAAGTCTGGCATGTGGGAGGAAGGACAGCTTGGCAAAGATACTGCACTTTGGTCTTCAAGGGGACTTTGTTCTCTCTTGAGTCTTCCAGGTTGGGGGTTTGCTCTTTTTTTTCCTACAGTACACATCTAACTTGAAATGAGTTCCTTAAGGCTGTAGAGACTGTAGATCTGAGTGAATTCACAGAAGAGAAACTTCATTGAAATGAAAACTTTGCATGTTGCTGACTTCAAGGTGAAGTTTTCTTGGTTGTATAACACATCTGATTTTCTTCTTATTTCCCCCCCCCCATTGTTCATATGGCCATGTAGCTTTTTGATCTTTGCCATCTTGCTTCTATATTGGGGAGAAAAAGCTGGCAAGTTTTCATGACTTCTCAGTAGTGGTTGTGCTTGTTTCCAGTGGAAATGATAACTCCTGTCTTATTACAGGCTGCAGTCTTTCTGCTCTCCCATTCTACAGGGAGATTCTATGTTCTTTTGCCAGATCATTGTGATTTGTCCACTTCTAATTGCCACCGTTTCCTGTGGAAACAAGAGGTCTTGATGACAGCAAATTGAGCACAACAAGCAGAAAAGTGTCTGTCTTTTTTTGAGATAAAAACCCACCAACTTTTATATTCAGAGTCTTCTCTCTAACTGCGGTTCAGTAACAAATGCTGTTTTGTATCAGTTCTTCAGTTACTATTTCAAACACCTTCAGATAAATTAGTCGTAAAGTGATGGATGTTGCTTGAGAAGCTTCTTGATTGCAGTGCGGAAATGTTTCATGAGCTCTATCAGCCTGAATCTTTATAGAGAAAACATGCTTTACTTTTTGCTTTCTAAGTCCTGAGGAAACTTGACTCACAGCTACAGCAATTGACACAGGCTTCTCTTGGGCAAAGAGTCACAGGTCTAAAATATCTGAAAACATGAGGCAAGTAGGACTTTAAAGTTTATATCTGGAGGGATGACGATGGACTCAATTGTTTTAAAAACCCTATGGTATATATGTAGTTCTGTATAGCATAAATGGAATTTTGTATGTTTGTGCTTTTAACTTGAGCCTATTCGTTTGTGTGGAGTCTGAAGAGCTTCAAAAAGAGTTGCATCACAAGGAGGAGACTTCTGAACACGCAGCATTAGGTTTTATCATGTCTCATTAAATGCCTGTCTCTGTTAGTAAGCGGAAGGGGCAGAACCTGATCAGGTGAAAACGCAAGCCCTTGGCGCACAGCAGTCGTCCCCGTGCGGGTTCAAGAGCTGTGGAGTGAAAACTGCTGGTGACTGTTCTGTGCCGTTCTGGTCTGCTTTAGATCCACTACTGTGTGTGTGTGATGACAACCCTGGTGTGTCCGTGCCTATAAGGCTTGTTGACCCAGTCGGTGTGTACTCTAGTGTCATCTTTGGGGCAGCCTAATGAAAATGATCACGTGGCTTGTCCTGTTTCTAGTTTACATCACACTCTTGGTGAAAACACATTCCTTCCCCACCTAACTGTGGAGTGCTCTGCAGTATAAGGTTTTCTTTTGCAGTTTTGCATAGGTTTCTCTCTAGAATATAATCACCCAGTGTGAATGTATTTACTAAACAGCTGTAATTAGCTCCGATTTATCAGAGAACTCTGAACCTCTCACATAACAGCACTATGAAGTAGACCACATTTGTTGTCCACATACAGTCAGTAGTAACAGTGTGCTTGGCTGCTGCTCTCTTCAATGGTCAAAACAAGTTAAACCAGTACAGTTGTATTAATTGGCTCTGACAGTGATGTTGCATAAGGAACAGTTTGAGTAAAACCTGGTTTGGAGGCAGTTTTCTCTGGGAAACTGAGGAGACGATGCCGTGTGTTCCTGTGTGACTTGGTCTGGGTGATCCTGCTGTGTCAGGGGGGTTGGACTAGGTGATCTTTCAAGGTCCCTTCCAATCCCTGATGATTCTGTGATTTTGGTGTGCACATGGAGCTGGAATAAACAACTGCTACTCCCACTGTAATCCGGTGGTGGAAGTGGCACATTTCTGATGCCAAATAATAATCTAGTGGGCAGGAGCCATGATAAAATAACTAACCTTGTTGATTTATTTCAGCTGTGTGGATAATGAGGTTGGAAGTTGTGTACGTCTAGGGAGATGAAAATCTGTTTTACTAACTACTAGTTCTGCTACCAAACATGGGTAAAGCATTATGTCTTTTTATTGAAAAGCTCTTCTTTTTTTATCCCATCCAGCAGTTTCTGATGCTAGCTTTGGCTTAGCTGCGGACTAACACGCTGTTTCTTTGTAAGACCTGCTGTTGATAGTTTTCAACCACACAAGCACCCTGCACAACCCCCAGGATGTAACTTCTAACAAACACATTTATGGGCTTGAGGCAAGTTTTGCTGATCCCAGTTACCTGCAGTGCTTCTTCACTTCGTGACCCAGAGCAGGGGTGGGGAATGCCTGTGTTTTAATAAGCAAGGAACTTTGCAAGAACAATCCAATTGAGGAAAACACACAGACAGAAGCAAACCCAGCCACCACCAGTGAACACTGTTGCCGTTAAGTACTTGTTGTTTTCCCCTTGTGCTTGCTACTTTGATACCCCTGACTGGTGGTGTGTGTCTCCGAATAAAGACTGTGTATGCAGCACCTCAAAGATGTGTCCGACTGTGCGATCACTGCTCATCTCTCGAGCAGCAGAGGAGGATTTGCCCCGAGTCAGCAGCACCAGTAACCGATGGCTGCAGCGAGGCTAGACACCACTGGGGGGAGCTTTGTCACTTTGTCACAGCCGATACAGATGGGTTTGAACCAAGAAGTAAACTGTTCGCTTGGAAACTTCTGGCTAATGATTAAATTATACGGGTAGTAGCTGTGTACCTTGGTATAAGTTCGCTCCTTTCTCTGCTTTAGTCTCCTGCAAGTTATTCAGTGGCAGTGATCGGTCAGTATTTTCCACGCTGTTCCCACACACAGTCCTGGCTGTAGGATCCCAAAAGTAATGCAGTAGGTTTGATTTCACAGCCAACTCCAGTGAGTTCTGAAGGTGATCACCAAATTCCCTTTCAAACAACCATATTCATCACCCAAATCTGATTGGAGCATGTTGGTTCTCACTCTAGTTCTGCCAGCAGCCGGAGTCAGGTGAACTCCTTCCTGATGTGCTAGCAGAGAATTTGGCCTGCTGGGCACTACTGAGCTGAGAACATTGTATTGTGGAGGCTGTAGTGGTGCCAAGTAAGTGGCACAGCAGGGCAGATGGTATGCAAAAGGCCTAGTGTGGCAAGTGGTGCTCCCCAGCACTGCCAGGGGAAGGAACTGTGCTGTGAACCCCACGGAGGGGGTGAAAGATGCCAGGATGTGTGTGCAGTGACTTCCTCTGGCTTCATGAAGCCAACGCATGGGAAGTAGCTGGTTGTTAACATCCCAGTGGGTGCTGTAATCATATTTGATACTCAACAAAGTATTCAATGGCCTAGATAAAAGCATTCTGCTTGTTTAATTGGAAATGTCTTGCTGTTTTACATAGACCTAGTGCCCTATTTTTATGAGGTTTGGAATTGTGCTGAGAAATTGTTTCCATGGAAGCAGAGATCACTAAAGACATAATGCACTCCACATTTCCTGCAGGACTAGCCCCTTTGCAGCCCGCTGTTCTAAATAATTAACTCTTGTTGGTGCTGTTACAGCTTAAAGCATTACTTTCTCTAATCCTTTTTTTATTTGTTAGTATCCTAGAGCAATTACACATATAGAGCTGTATAGGTACAACATGTCTGTATGGCACTGCTGTTGGCCATACAGACATGGTCATCACTTCACTGGGGCCCTTTGTGAGCTGGAGGTTTATGGTAGTCAGGGCTCTGCTCTCCAGAGTGAAGAAAAACCCCACTAGAGTTTATAATGTGAAACGAGTACAAGATTTGAATCGGGAGTGACTGTTCAATGGATTTTCACTTTGAAGGAGGATGGGAAATATTTTAAAAAGCAATTATAGCTAAGTGAAATAAAATGGGAAAAGAGTTACTAAACTATGAAAAAGAATAATCAACAAGAGAACATGAAATCTAGCTATTTTCACAATCACTTTAGCTGTAGATGTAAATTGTTTTCTAAGGAAGGCAACTGCTCTTATCTTCATCTGAAGGAAGGGGAAATGGAGAGCTGTGATAAGCCAGGAATAAATGGAAGATCTTTGTCCCTTGACTGTCAATGGAGATGCTCTGGATATTGAAAAGCTACAGCTTTGCTTTGCAATGAAAAGCAACCAGAGTTCTGCAGAGGACAAGGTTAGTGCTGCGGTGATGGGGTGACTGTGATTGCTGGCTTGGGCATTGCTCTGCTGCTTATTCTGAGGTTGCTGCAGACAAGAAAATGTAAGCAAGTTCAGATAAAATAAGTGGGTGAAACAAAAGCACTGGAGTTTACAGCTGCCCTGGTCTGAAGAAAAAAAGGCAACAGGAAGAAAATGGGGTAGAAAAAAGGCACAAAATATAGACAGACATGCTTGGAATATGTGATTTTTGTCCTTTCTACAGAAATTTATACAATGATTGCTCTAAATTCTGCCAGGTTAGTAAATTGAGCTCAAGTATAACCCAGTTTGGGAGTCAGTTACCTAAATATTTTGAATTAGTCCCAGTTCAGAGGCGAAGAAAAGTGCCACAGCTGTGTCTACAGCTTAACTTCCCTTGCTGTCACTAGGACCGCAGGCCTCGTATAGCCAGCTGAGGTACTTGCCTTGGCACCACTGGGTTAATCAACTGCTTTTCTGTTTGTAATGACCCTTTTTTAAAAAATGCGGATTGTTAGGGTTTTTTTAAGTTGCTGGAACTTTTTTTCTCAGCAAATCATTTTAGAAACAGTACTAAGCAACCACACATTGTTGTGCTAAGACACTACAGCACCAGAGACTTTTATACAGAGTCATTTTTCGGGAAACATTTCCCTGGTTACTTCCAGGTGCGGAGATCCCAAGTGTCGCGGTTTGCATTCGGGCAGCACGGTGAGTTATTCCCACTTGTGCTCTTTGACAAGGGTCTGACACTCCTTGTCAGCGCAGATCCCTTGATCCCAATGCGAGTGCAGTCAACCTTGGTGCTCTGCCAAAGTTCAAGCTGTGGTAATAGCTCTCTGTCTACCTAAATTCCCCTCCCAACTTTAATGGGAGGAAGTGTTCTTCAGTGTTGTACGGCTTCACAGAAATAGTACACAATGCTTTGGGACAAGCTGAAAAAGAGCAGAGCTGAAGGGGATTTTAAGAGCAGGGTGTAATTCATGCAGCGGGAATTAGGCCAAGACACCAGAATTAGACTCCTTTGCTACCTACTTGCCTGCTGCATTCCTTGTTTGGGAGGTTGTACTCACCATGAAGGACGTTCTAAAAAGAGTCATGCTAGCTGTTCAGTGCTGAAATATTGGCAGCACTGGAGACACATGGAGACACATGGTCTCCATACATGTGTGATGTCCCATTAGTATCATGTCCTTATGTTTAAAATGAGGCCGCTTCACCTAGATGCTGCAGTAGGGGCTGATCTCTGTGATTGATTTCAGCCTTCAGAGTTTGTAATTTCAGTAACAGTCAGTCAGTGCTGTGCTACTCCCAGGGTAAACTATTCTGGTCCTACCCAATGACTGTGATGCCAGGAAAGGAGTGAAGCTGTTTTAATTCTGTTTCTGCCTTTGTTTGTAGAGACTTGCTGTTTTTGGGGGGGTTGTTTAATGCTTTTGGCTCAACATTCACCATTTCCACTTAAAATCATTGGTTGCTGGAAAAATGTGGACTTTGGATACACAGAATAGGGTGGTCACATCCTGTCTGCCCACAATACGACTTTTGTACAATTGTTATGAATACATGCACAGAGTTTTGGAAGAGGTTCTATAATTTATTGTAAGCCTTACGGCAACACATCCAAGCTGCTTGGTTTTCAGTCAAATTATACCTTAGTGCTGATAGAAGATGAAGTGACAATTTAATATCTAGGCTGAATTTTCCTAAATCATAGGAAATTCAGAAATTAGCCTAAATCTCCGCAATTTTGCAAGTAAGGTCTTACAAAGTAGAGTACATTAAGCATTTGGAGCTGTATAGTTCAGTGTTGAAGAAATGTAGGGTGAGAATAGAAATTTTCCAAATGCATTCACCATTTCCTTATCTGACGCAGAGCTGATGAAAGCAGAGCTGGTGAAAGCTGCGTTTGAGAGACTGGTGCTGTCCTTCCATCAGGAAAGATGAGCAGAGGTGCAATCTTTCCTGAGGATCTCCTTTGGCTTTCAGAGTTCTCTTAGAATCACTGCATTTTTCCCATTTCTGTCATAGGGAAAAGCACCTTTTCAGAGTGAATTCTGAGATTTCATATTAAAAGACAACACAAACATGATTCTATATGAGTATAATTTTGAGTAAGAAGGGCAAAGGTGATTACTGTTGACAAAACAAGTAACCATTTCAGTAAATCTTTTTTGACTCTTGCTTTTGTTTTTAGAAGGGCAGATTGAGAAGAGAGGCTGTTGTGGTGCCTTTGTATTGTTATTCATCATTAAAGGCCTGACCCATAAAAATCAAGTGTTGTGGGCAGTTATTTCCTTGCTAGCCATCAAACACCAGTACAACACTGCATGCTGCTAGGGGACTGGAAGTGCAGCAGGACGCTTTAATAGGAGTGATAGGGTATACGTCTGCAATTAATCAAAAGAATGGGAAGATAATTTGCAGCATTGAGCTCAGAGAACCTGTCTCTGGACTAGATCATTGTTCTTGAAGAAATCTATGCAAAGCTACTGGGGAATCTGGGCTTTAATAAACCACACTTACCCAATACTGCATACCCATATCTCTCCTGCTGCTCCAGTCAGACCTCTCAGGCTATATATGAATATATTTCCTGCACATGGTCAATCAAGTCTTTCACTGCAGCAGTTCATGATGTTCACTTTGTTTGACTTTCTGTCCACTGCTGCTGTTCTCACTGAAAAGAAGAAAACAAACTCCTTGTCAGGTATAAATTATAAAAAATTAAAATGCTTTTTATTATTAATTCTAATTCAGAATTTAGATTTCAAGCAGTGTCCTGAACAAAGTGATTTAGTATCAATCTGGTATTCATTCTCACGGGTCTGCTCAGACACAAACGTATTCAGGGGCAGTTCTGTTTTGAAATGCTGTGTTAATGCTATTTGGTGCATAAATACATATCTCTGCATCCATCTGTGGGTGGATACAGAACTAAACCTGTAACTGATTTGACAGACCCTTTGTGCCATTCCCCACCTGCATTATCTAACAGAGGCTGTGCTTGCTTTAACCAAGGAGCTGTTGCCTAGATTATGTTCTGCAATTCCAGATGGTGAAGAGCTGCTCTACAAAGCTCAAAATAACTACTGGCAGAGAAAAATATCTTGTCTCTGTGCTGTAACTCCAAAGCCCTTTCCATACAGTGCCGCTACCTCTGTGCAACTGCACAAAGCAAGTTGTGGCCTTTGATTTTAACTCTGGTTAAAACATTTTAACCACTCCAGATCTGAGGACAGTGCCAGAAGCAATGCCAGCACTACAGCGAGGAAAGATAAGGATTCATGGAAGGATTAAAACCCTCTTAAACCCTCTATTTGCCCTGGTAAAATCCATGCCTGCTCATATATCCAAGTATGTGTTCTCCGAGGCGTTGACACAAAGTGCCGGCGTTGGTCCACAAATGACTGGTGTGCGTGCCCACATGCCCATCCCCACACCTACACTGAAAGACAGACACATCACTATTTATGTTCGAGCCAGCAAGCCCCAGGGAAAGCTTTGTGGCAGCAGATCCTACACTGGATCCAGCCAGCCTGCAGCCTGCTCGTTTGAAGATCAGTGCTAAAATACCCCAATACTCTTTCGGAAAAACAAAGCACCCTCTTCTTGTCCCACCCATCCTCTCCCGGTTAAGAATAATCTCTTTATGGATGCTTAGACTGGGATTATGGCCAGATTAGGTTAACGATGTGAAACAAATCACACATAAATGCAACCAAACCCTCTCTTCTTGTTTAGATGGTAAAACAGCAGCTTGATTGTGATGTTCAGTGCTTAGTCACAGCTAAAGACAAGATCCCCCTAGCAGTCCTTCAAATGTTTAAACCTCAGGGAATCACCTTAGAAGAAATCAACCCAATTCCTCTTGCCTGTTTATTGATGCTAGTTTTTCAATGAACAGTTAAAGAACTAACAAATTGGCCCTTCTTCCACTTCTCCTTAATTGGACCAGTTAATGCTGTTAAACAGATAGTCCTCCTCATGCAGGTATAATTATCCTTTCCAAAGCATTTCCACTGATTTGCCTCAGGGTTTTATCTACTGCAATTACCACTGCTCTTTTTTTTAATGCTAAAATTAATCTTAAATCATTACAATTGCCATCAGAGCAGGGAAAAAAATCAGCTTCCAGAACTTCTGCAATTATTATCCAGCAGTTGTAACAAAATTCCTTGCCAGGATTCATCTAGTTAAAATTTCACACACACCAAGCAGCCTGACAAGATTCACATCTTATTTTCCTGAGGATCCCTATTCCCGAGGGATAACACTTACAGTCTTACTCCTGCATAAATCAAGCTCCGCAGAAACAATTAGGAAGACTTTGTATTATCTAAATGAAAGAGTGAATGAGAATGCACTTCTGATTTTCTCCTGAGACTTTTGCATATGGTCTCAGCATATGCACCCAACCTTTTCCCGCTGTTTGTTTTTCAATTGTACTAAAGAGCTGTCTGTTTTAAGGTTTGAAATGAGAAATCTCAGCATTGCTGGCCATCTCTCATTTTTAGCAGGGGTCTGTTAAGCTCTCCCTTTTACCAGTTCCCTGAGGTACTCTTTTCGTCGTTAGAAATAAGATCATTTGAAATCGTCTCAGTTCTGCTGAAGGACTTAAGCAAAGTCTTGTGAGTACAGAAAATCAATGAATGCTTGTTTTTTCAGTCTCTGCACACAAGTTTGGTGGTTTGGACAGGCAGTAGATGAATTCTGGGATATTTACTACTTTCACTGATGTTTTTATGCAGGTCATCTGTTTTCAAAGCGGCTCCCACGTTACGAGCAAATATTCAAAGCTGTAAGTCTAAAAAAATTATGAAGTGATAGACTCTCAGAATTTCTGCCAGTTTCTGTCAATGAGGCAGGGGAGGGCAAGGGATGGTTAATACTCAACATATGCAGGGTACTGTAGTGAACAAGAGTTGGAAAAACAGAGTTATAAATGTATTGCCTTGTCTTTTAAGTGAACGTGAACTTCTAAGATTTCTATAAGTGGCGTTAAATCTAACCTCTGACTTACAAAGGTGATGGAGCGCCTTGTTTCTGCCAAAACACTGATGAACTGAAGTGAATTACACTGGAGCTTAAATGTTAAAGCCATACTTAGTTTTCCATGGATTTATAAAAAAGCCAACTATTTTAATATTTTATATTTTTTTTGTTTGAAGCAGAAGACTATAACATTTTAACCCACTTTTTAATTGTGATGATCAAAATTGGCAGCAGGAGGCTTTAGAAACAAACTGTTTCCACCTGAATCTTCCATATTTACTGTCAAACTGTTTTTCATTACTTTTATTGGATTTGACATTTGCTTGTGTGAATCACCTCACACATATACAAACCATCATTCAGATCACCACAACTAATTCCTAACGGACACATCCAGACAGGAAAATTCTACCAGTTTAGAATATTAATTGTACTAATGGCTCCTGCATTGTGTATTTGTACTTTAATAAGCTCCTGCCTGGTCAAAGGGTTTGGATACTAAGTGGTTTCCTCCAGAACACCATGAAGCAAAGCTTTAGGGACAGATAGTGATGAATGAGTCTGTGAGGTCTATCCTACCACGTACAGAATCCACAGGTGTTTTGTGTGTATTTCATCTTTGAGGAAAACAGAAAAGTTGTGAAAATGCTTCATGATCTAAACTCACTCCACAGATCAGTTTCCTCAGCAATGAAATTTAGTGCCATGCTGAGGATCATCAGAAAACCTATACATCAGTTGTGATCTCTAAGTAGGTCTTACGCAGTCTTAAGGCATTAAATTGTGCCTTCTGCTCCTCTTCAGAAGTGTCAATTACAGTTGAAGAAGAGATGAGGCCAGTAAGCAAAATCTCAGCAGCAGAACCAGTCTTAACCTATCTTTCATAGACCTTTCTCTCTTGTTCTGTCAGGGGAAGAAGAACCAACAGAGGTTATATGAATACCTGTACTCATTAACATTCAAGAGGAGCCATGGTGTATAAGACTAGTTAAGACAGTTTTGCTCACTATGTATCTGTGTTAATTATAAGTGATATAACCTGGGGAGACTTCAGAATGGCAGAACAGGCAGTTCTGCCCTTGCACATTCAGAACATTGATTAATGGGAACATGGGTGCAACAGGAATGCAGACATTGCTGCTATACTATCTTGTCAACAGAGTTAAATAATGCAATTGGAGAAACAACAGCAAAAGGAGACATGAAAAGAACAAACCAAATACTTGCAGACTTCAAGCAGACTTGAACTCGAGTGAAGATTCTCTGAGGTGGGAGAATGACATTTGCTCGACAGAAGTTGTAGAAAAACCTTCAT
>VXBP01009649.1:369036-392559 GCA_013400115.1 Rhinopomastus cyanomelas
GGGGGGGCAAGAGGAGAAATATTATAAGCAAAAAAAGTAATTGAGTATGTTTCTGAATTAAATGTTTTTATAAATCTGCATCTGTTTTAGTTGCAGCTTGTTTTTATTTGTTGAAGAAATTTAGATCTCCCTAAATGCTGGGATTTGGCTGGATAGGCCGTGAGGACTTGCTTGCCAGTTCAGTTAGACTGTATTTGAAACATGGCTCCCCTGTTCTAGTTGTGTATAGAATACTCTGGAAGTGCCATATATTTATCTTGAGAAGCTGTTAAATTGTTTCTACACTAAATGAAAAACATATAATTAATTAAATGTATTGTTAGGGGGGAAAATGGTTTCAAAAATAAGAAAGTTGAGAATCTAAACGCTGTATTAAAACTTGCCGAAATAATCTGCAGAGGCTTTGTGGTGCCAGTTTTCTTCAGTCTAATTTACTCTCTGCCTCCAGACAGTTACAGAGCCGTTTCTTTTTCAAAAAGTGGTGCTTTTTTTAAAGAAGATTTTTGCTTGCCTTGTAAAATCTCTAATATGAATTTAAGGGAAAGAGCTGTTTGTCTGCTCTTGATGCTTTTCCTGAGATTTCCCTCAGTTCCTCAGAAAACATGAAATTAAACATAACCAATCTGTTTTGGTAGTTCTTATGCTAATGGGTGGATTCTGAACATAAATTATCTCTAAAGAGCTTGCATATTTGTACAAGTAGCTAAGAAAGCAATACATTGATGAATGCTAGCCAGCATTTTGAAGAGCTGAATTGGGAAAAAAAAACAAGTGTGAATCAATCCTGAAGACTGCTCATAATTTAGACAGCAAGATTTAACTCCCTGTCAGCATCTCTTTTCTTCAGACTTCACTGCAACTGATATTTTGGCATCCTGTATTGGAGTTGTTTTTCAGAGTGCAAATGGAGTCTGGGTTCAAGCTCACAGTTCTACTGTGCTGCAGGGAGGATGTATCATATATGAGACCATGCAGTAATATCCTGCTTTCAAACTGATCAGCCTCATCTTCAGTAACGTTAAACATATCCCTGAGTAATACAGACTAAATCAGTGATTGTTGCTTGTGAAACTACATCCCATATACAAAAGGTGCTGGGTGGAAATGCTTGCTTCTGTTAGTCATCCAGAAGTGCAAAGTCTCTTTTACTCCAGTCAACATTTCCCTGTTGTGCGTATGAAAATGTACCTTTTCTGCACATTTACTCAGGATCCTTCTTTTCTTCCATAACTGTGTTTTACTTCTCATAAAGTGGGATGCTGGAACTCTGAAAGTGTTCTTTAAGCCACATTGCAGCGCTTGCTTCTGTTTCGGTATTGGTTCTTTTATTGTATCCTCAGAGCCTTAGCTGTTTTACCTGCTGATTGTTGTGTGTATACTGTTACTGATGCTAAGTCATTTCCAGTGACTGATTATAGACCTTTTGGCACCCTAGCTCCAGTTCTGCTTTTTTTTCTCAGAAGCTAGTGGGGTTACTTGCCTTAAGAAATTGTGAAGTTCTCTTACAGGATTCATTCATGCTTGTTCTTCAGTCATGTATTTCTGATCTGATACATTGCCTTTGCTTGCCCAGGGGGGTTGTGGAGTCTCCTTCTCTGGAGATGTTCAAGACCCGACTGGACGGGTTCCTGTGTGACTTGGTCTAGGTGATCCTGCTGTTGCAGGCGGATTGGACTAGATGATCTTTCGAGGTCCCTTCCGATCCGTAATGATTCTATGATTCTATGACAGGACAAGGGGCAGTGGTTTTAAGCTGGAACATAGGAGGTTCCACATAAATACAAGAAGGAACTTCTTCCCAGTGCGGGTGGAACAGGCTGCCCAGGGAGGTTGTGGAGTCTACTTCAGTGAAGATGTTTAAAACCCGCCTGGATGTGTTCCTGTGTGTCTTGGTCTAGGTGATCCTGCTGTATCAGGGGGATTGGACTAGATGATCTTTTGAGGTCCCTTCCAATCCCTAATGACTCTGTGGTTCTATGATTGTATTAGCAGTAGTTATTTTATATGGGATCAAAAGGCCAGGAATTATTCCTGGAGTAGTGCATTCCTTCATCTTGTCCTTCTTGTCTGCCTAACGCCTTCAGATGTGTATTTCATGTAGAAGCCGGTGCTTTGGATAGCCAAGTTATTTGGAACTTCCTTTTCTTGAAAATATACAGACACCTAAGTGATGTGAAAAATCAAATCCCTTGTCTTTATTATGTCAAACTTGTGACCAGGATTTTAGATCAGAGTTTGAACAGATATTTTTCACCTTCGCTAGAGATACATTTTTTTTAATGTCTCAAGTAGTAGTTGAGTTACGCACCCCAAGACCTTTTTCTGGGGGTCTGCCAAAGCTTTATAGACCAGAACCACACAGTGATAGAGAGCCCAAGTTTTCTGAAGGGATTCAGATAATCTTACAGTTTTAAGTTTAGACTTGAAGAAGAAACACATTGAATTTACTGAAAATTCAGAGGAGACATTGAAGTCTCTTAGGTTAATGAAATGTTAGTGATGATTAAAACACAGATCTGACACCCTATTTGCTCACAAGCTACATCTAGCACAAGAATTGCTGTGTAGAGTTCTGTTGATCTGTTCAAGGTTTCTGTCTTGTCTGTGACTGGCCAGCAGCAGATACATAGAGGAATAGTAGAGGAAATAACAGGGTGATCATTTCTTCAGATGCAGTATGCAGCATGGGTGGGTCCTGAACCACATATTATATTTTTTTAAATACACATTTGTCTATCCCAACACTGTAAATAGTGATACCCTAGTGCTTAACTGCAAGTGCAAATAAAGATATTTAAAGGGGTGGGAATTTAAGTGTTTATCTTTTTTATTACCATGCTCTTGCTGTCTTGGATAGCTCTTTCTAGATGATCCATGAAGATGTGTGTCCATACCATCAATTTCCTAGTTCTTAAACTTCTGCAAATCTTTTTTGAGATGGATGCTGCATCTTCACACTTAAAATTGTAAACCTCCTAGAGAAGAAATCCTGAAGTGATTGGACATGAACAAACAGGACACTGCTTGCTTGTATGAAGCAGTCCTAGTTAGTGCTCTGGGTAGTTCTCTTACCATTTGCCAGTTTAATGAGAAACATTTACTGATTAAAAAAACTGGCTAGCTGGGAAATGGTGCTTCAGCAATGTATGACAGACTGGACAGAGGTGTCTTTGCCTGTGAATATATTGCAGTCCAGTACATCCAGAGCACTTTTCAAGGCAATAGGAACGTGTATTTCTTTCCAAGTAATGACTTTGTCATCAGAGGGTTTTGAAAATAAAATGTCAGTGCTTAAAGTTAGTAAGGAAACTAAAAACTTGGAGAATTACATGGTCCATGGTTACTTATAAATCAGCGTATTCAGCTTTAAAGAAAACCTGTAGTGGATCAACTTTGATTTGCTTTCATTTTTCACCACTCAAGAAAGACTATCAGTACTACTTGAGAAAGAAGCAAAAAATTATAGACATCTTTATGTACTCAAGGGACTGGACCACGGATATTCTTTTTTCTCTGTTTTGTCCTTTTTTTCTGGAACTTAACAAGGAGAAGTTATTTTTATAATCAGATAAAAAGCTGATAAAACCTATTTGTCTTCACTAACCTTGCTATGTCCCCATGCTTCAGCTGCTGTTTCTTAATTGATGCCCAAAGCAAAATGTTGTGACGTGTTCCTTATCTCTGTGAGAGAAGGCTGTTTTAACAAGCCCTGATTTGTGTTTACTGTAACCTGCTCTACTAAGGCGAGGCAGCCCAAATCCATGTGGATTACATGTTTCAGAAGAACCTTACTTATATGGCTAAATAACCGTTTGAGAACGGTACCAGTGCTGTCTTTTAGTGTTTATTGATATGCTGTCATACTCTAGAAAAAGGGAGGGGAGATGGTCAGATTAATGTCTTCCAGTTTGATTTCTCAAGGGCACTGTGCAGCTTGTGTTGGGGGATGATCATGCCAAAGGAGTGATTTCTGCAAGGAAATGTTTATGGCTAGGTTCCATACTGTGGGCTATTCACCATACAGATTAAAGCATGCCAGGCTTAAAGTTGGTTGTCATAAAATTTAAGGGAGCCACTGGATTTTTTTTTTACATACCATAGTTAAAATGAAAATGTTAATGAAATGTAAGAAAAGTGACAAAATTCTAGTTTAAGGTTGGCATTGACCCTGCAACATGTTGTGAGACTGGTTGATGAGAGGGGCTGTGGAAGTATGTGTAATTTAAATTAATATCCACTGAATACAGGATCAATGAATTGCATATAATGGAATTAAATATTACATGAGGAAAATGAATACTGATGACATGCAATGTGGACATGATAGATAAACACTATTTCTTAGAAGTAGGTTAGGGAAACAGCTAAAATGGTCTAGCTTGGTGCACATTCAAAACCAAGAAACTGAGCTTTGATGTGCTTCTTTGCAGTTTGTGTTTAATAGACCGTACAGCAGAACGTTGGAGGCTGAAGCTGATAAAGTGGGACTTCAGCTTGCAGCAAAGGTAACTACAACTGTTTTGTTTTGTTAGCAGTTCACTAGATGTTTCCATCACCATCTGGAGGAGTTTCACGCTTGGTACAGAGAGAAACTGTGAGTGTGTGGGGTTTTCCAAATTCTTGAAGATCCATAGATTCATGAAGTAGTAGGAAATAAGAGAGCATGGGGGAAAACAGTAATTCTGGCTAAATTATACATCACTGTATCAAAGTATGTGAATTTGAGTATTCTTAAATGCACAGTAGACTTTCTGTGTGGTGTATTACTTTTGGAAGAAAAAGCTATGTATTTGTAAACAGGAGAATGCCAAACAGTGAAATTCCATAAGTGAAGTGTAGTGAGTTGTGTGGAAAGATATAAACTACCCTTTTGGATTTGTTGTTTCACTTGGTTTCCATCTGTTGAGAGCAGTTCTGAGGAATGCTTTACTATCTTGGAGTGCACCTAAAATATCCTGATCTGTAGTGTCTGTTCTCATAACAGTCTTGTGAAACTGAAGAGCGTTTTCAAAGTGTGGTTGTATATTCTGTGGTTACTGATAATTCTGAAGTGTGTCAATATTGTTCTAGTTTACAAAGAGTCAGTCTAAATGTAGCCATAAAATCATTTGGTTTTGCTAAAGTAAGGACAAAATTGGTCAAACTACTCAGCGTTTCTTTCATAATTTATTTTTTCAGTATCTTTATTTATCCCTGTGGATTTCAATTCTAAACCAAAAAAGCAACTCTCTCATTTGTAGTGAAGCGCTGTTGAACTAGACAGGTGTTAGATAACTGTGAGGGCAGCACCATCTAGTGTTAATATTTTGTATGGGCAATTTTCTTAATAATTGTTGCTATTTCTTCAAGGAAGTCTTTCTAAAATTAACTGATTCTGAAACTGCATTTGTAGCTGAAGAGAATAATGCAGTCCACGAGGAACTATTTCTTTGTGGGTGTTCAGTGATTTGTAATGCTGAAGATTCAAGCCCATACCAGAAAGAAGCAAGCAAACTGGTAGCTCAGCATTTCTCTTCTTTTGCATATAATATTTTTATGGTAATAATAATTCAAAGGAATTAATTCAAGGGACAAAGCATCACTTCTGTAGGTCTAGGGGAAAAATAAGTAGTATGTTACCCTCTGAGTATGTCTGCTAACGTTAATTTTCCTTTATTTAATAATACTTACTCTTGTATCCCCTGACAATACATAAACATACAAATGCCATTTGCAAAGTTGGTATTCCCATGAGCTTCTATGGTTAAGTATGTACTGTTTTGGAGAGAGATAAGAGAGTTCCAGTTATGTAAAATAACTGTTTAAACCTGTTCATTACAAAGATCTTCCTTGAAAAAGGCGGTGGATTAACACACAGAAAGGCTTTTGAATTTCTTTTAGAAGGTATTTAAGTTTATATTTAAATTCAAAACTTCTTCCTCTTAATTTGCCTGAATCTGTAGAGATCATTAATTTGTTGTTCTGCTTTACCATGTGTAGTAAATACAACTTAGAATAAGCAGCTGAGTATATTAAAGAAGTAGTATATGCCGGAAATCATGAATCTGTTTTTTTTTATTTCTTAACTGTTTAATCCAGCTTGTAAGTTTTTAAAGATTGGTGGAATTACAAAGAGTTTAAAAACAACAGATTCAGGGTCTATCTGGATTAACTTTTTACTGCATTTAGAGATTTTAGAGCAGCCTTTTCCTGTCAGGTATGAGGGGAGTTGTCTAAAAAGGCTTTGGAAATTTAAGATGTCTTTTGTAATTCAGTATCCATTAGAATGTGTATTATATTACTTAGAAGAGAACGTTTCCTTTATGTTTTCAGGCTTGTGTGGATGTACGAGCAAGCAGTGTATTTTGGCAACAAATGGAGTTAGCAGAAGCCCTTCACGGACAGCCCAAGTTACCAGAGTGGCTCTCTACACACCCTTCCCATGAAAACAGAGTTGAACACTTAGACCAGCTTATCCCAGAGGTGAGCAGAGCTGAAGGAAGTGATTTTTTTTCCTCTTAGGAATGTTGCCAGAATTAGTTTGATATTGATTCATGAGGTACTTTGGTATTGATTCACAGTGTACTCTTTTAGCATTGTGCTTATCCTTACAGCCATTTTCTGTTAGACAGCTCTCAGCCTAGAGGGTTTTATTAAATGAGGAAAAATTAAGATACCACAGATGAAATGTGATTATATTCTAGGGTATGTTCTGATCTCTGACTGAAGTGTAGTATTTTTACATTTGAATGGCCTTCCTGGTACAGAAGTGACAGTGTCACAGATGTCTTGTCCATTGGGGTTTTTTTGCCAGTTTGGAAGCCAGTTTGCAAGTTTGCGACCTGGACTCTCTTGACTTCTCTTACTTTGGTCAGTGGCTCTAGGCTGTCAGAGAGTGCTCCATCTTACCCTGTCTCTTGTGTTTTAGTGATGTGGGATTGAGTACACCTCAAGTAACTGTGTGTCAGAAGAATGTCAGACAGAAGATTTCCTAATAGCCCTGGTTATGAGAAGTGTCTGTAGACTTTGCAGCCTGCTTTTTTCCTTTGTGTCTCTGTTCTGTCACATTAGGGAGCAAATTTTACCCCACTCCAAGGAACTTGAGCTAATTCATACAACTGCCCATCAATCTACAGTCTTTCCTTTGTTTGTTCTTTCAGATTTCCTCTCAGAGGAATGCACAGTGATAGCTTCTTGGGGATTCTCTTAATTTGATATGCTACTCACTGGTAGCTTAAGAACAGAGAAGGGCTCCAAGTTTAATAATCTCTGTTTGCTATTTCTTTAAATAGTGGGGGGGTTAACTACAGAGCAATAATATGAATTGGTTTTGTCTTTTTATTTTCTTTTTAAAGCATAGTGATAAAGCACTGGACAACAGCTCTTGTTCAGCGAACTAAACTGTGTGTGGAGATTCCCTTCCTAATAAATGACTGGGAATTTATTTTGTTTTACAAACTCTCAGTTGCGTGAAGCCTTTTTCAATTTCAAACTATAAAGACAAGTAAGATTTATTGTCAGAAAGAGCACTAAGATCCTGAGGTGTTTGCTGATCTCAGAGAAGTAAGAACAGTTTTTCATGAATGCTTTTAATTTTTCCCTGCATGCTTGTGTTGTTTCTTAGTTTTTGTTGGAATTGCAAGGTTAGAGTGTGAGTCCAGCCAAGGTAATGGCAGTTAATACACAAGAGACTGCAACTCTTGGCCTGGTTTGCGGATGGCTTTTATACTGAGACAACCAGCAGTCTGAGAGGTAGGATGCATTCCAAAAGGCTGTAAGCGGTCAAGACGCAGCGGTGAGCCTAGTGTCTATGACAGTGGTAAAGGATTAATACCAAGTGCTAAAAATTACTGGTGATTGTATTTACCTCTGCTGACAGGCTTTACCTGAGGTGCATCTGCTGAATTTTTATGCTGTCCCACTCCCAGCACTTGCAGGTGACTGCAATTGCATTGGTAGTTTAGATATTTTATGTGAGATCTCATAAACCAATAAGCATGCGGGTGGTCTTTATTCTAAACAGCAGGACTTCTCTCTGAAGGTTAACCTGGAAAGAGCAGTGTTAAAGTACTCCCAGGTGAATCAATGTAATTACTTTAGTTAACCTTGTCCTCTCTTCTGTCAGCCTTTTTTTATTGAGAACACTTGAGTAAAAGCAATCAGTAAAACATAGACTTATTGTGTCAATGTGCATGTGTTGTATTAAGAATGCAACCAAACTGTCAAAAAACGACTTACTTGACTAGTACTAGTTCATTGCAAGGGTGGTGAGACACTGGAACAGGTTGCCCAGGGAGGCTGTGGCCGCTCCATCCCTTGCAGGATGGGGCTTGGAGCAACCTGGTTTACTAGAGGGCTTTGGAAGTAGGCCAACCCAAACCATTCTGTGATTTTTATGATTAAATTACCAGTTTTGAAGTTGTGGTTGTTTTAGAAGAGGACTACACCTGATTTTTTTTCAGGCAAATTATACTTTGAGCTCCTCAGCCTGTTGGCATCTTAATGGCTTTACAGAGATACTGGCACAAAACAAAATAGCAGCAGTCAGCTAAACCAAGGAAAGAACATGCTGTAACTAGAGTCAAATGTTACGTGGGGGTCATAAATCTACATACAAAGCCTACTTTAGCTAAAGTGTGTAGTTACAGCTGTCCTTAACAGTGAGCTGATGCGTTAGAGTAGCTTTCCATCCTCCATAACTGGAATCTTTTCAACTGTATGTGGGTGGATGCTGTGGAATAGATACCGTCTACCTCTCTGGACAGCTTTGAGTCTACCAAAATGCAGAAGCACCCAGATGTTAACTCTATAGCTTTTTACCCTAGCTGTTGTGACTTTAGTATTGTAGGCCAGGCACTCGGTAGCCACAGAAACCAGAGATACAAATTTTGCTAAATTAGTTCAAAAGAGGATTACATTTCCCTTTCCAGCATGCGGCCTAAATCTTTTATATTTTCGTCTGCCTGGAATCATGCTGCTTGATGTTAATGCTGTCTTGCAGCAGCTTATGTTCCAGAAGAGAACAAGAGAAACTCCTGGTTTGTCATAAATGTCAGTTTAGAAATTAATTGGTCACTGAAACCCGAGAGTGTTCAGCAGTACCACTGCATTTATGAACTACACAGGTGATTGTGCCGTAGAAGTACAAATACTGGCAAAGTTTATTCATAACTTTTTTAAGGTTAGTCAAGAGGAATGACTGCATTTGTGTATCCGGTAATTTGAATGGTACATTTCAGAAAGAAAAGCTGGGGAAACTCTTGCTGCATTTGTGGAATGTGTCTTTTTCCAACATTAGTTGTCAGTTTGTTTCTAGCCATTTCCAGCAAAGTCTTCATCAGGTCTCTGCAGTAGTGTTAAAAAGAAATAGAGTTTAATGTGTCCCTATACAAAGCAATGAGCTAAGAAGTTCTTCCCTTCTGTTTTAAAATTGCTCTAGTAAGCTGTTGCCAGTGTCCTCTTTGGAGCAGTGCCAGATTGTTTAAAATTATGGGCAAGAGATCTACACATTTGCAGAGGTGTACTGGAATATTTGATTTGATTTTTCAGCCAAATCTAGTCTACATAAAACAGATTAAAAATGTATGCTCTATTTAAGTGCAGTGCTAGAACAGCTATGAAAACTGTTACTTTCTTCCTTCTCTAATTTGTCTAGTATCAATGAGTCAACCCAGACTTTCTGCTAACAGTCCTTTGGACTGGTGAGGAGGCACCTGGTTGCAACTCATGATAAGCTTGGCCATTGCTCTTCCAGAATCTGTTATATGAAGTGGAATAAAATAAACCTTTTAACTCATTTTTCCCAATAAAGGATTAAATGTAAAACCTGATGTTAGTGATGCTGTAGTTTCATGCTGTTAATTGAGGCTAATTTACAGATAATATTGTGTAAGTGTACTTAAGTAGTACTAAATATTAGGCTGGTTTTTAAGAAAACTCTCGGTGCTTTGTTTTGCAAATCTTGAAAAATCATTCTCAGTGGAGATGTAGAGTCATCTAAAACTGTATAATGAATATTTTGCTAGATGTTGCATAAGATCTTGCTGTTCTTGATCAGTTTCAATGACTCTTGTAGGAGAATCCAGGATAGCATCAGGTTTATGTACAACCACTTGCAAGCGTCACTTGTATATAATTTACGTTTGGTTCAGTTGGGTGGTATCACTGTTAGCTCTAAAATGAGCTGCCTGCTTGCATGGACTCATTCAGGTTGTTCGGTGGGTGTTGAAACAAACACCTGCTTAAGCAGCCTTAAATCAACTGACTTTATACTGATTTGTATACATTTATTCACTGTGCCTTTGAGACATGAGGTGCTTGCATTGTCATACCTTTCTCCAGTTGCCCACAGAAAGGATGATCTGGAAGGAGTGTACTTGCACTAGTGGATTTTGATTCTCTGAAAAATTCTTCAGCTGCTTCATGCCCTTACTTTCTAATCCACAGAATGGAAGCAATAGCACCTACTGAGCAGGGGTTACTTGAAGTTTGGTCTGGTGCTGATCTTTTCATCCAGATAAATTTCTTTCATGTTCTAGAGACAGTCTCAGAATACTTTGAAGCTCCATATACAAATGCTTCTTGGAGATGAGACCACTTGTGTAACTGGGCCTTGTGTAAACCGATCAACCACCTGCATCTCTGTGCTGAAAACTTTAAATATGTTCAATGTTACCGGAGATTCCCCCTCCTTTTTTGATTCAGACATCTACTTATAGTTAGTTCCATAAAAGAGCAGAACAGATGTGGTAAATTATTCAGTCCTTTTTTACTTGGTGCAGTGATATTTGTTTACATGTGAATGTAAATTAAAAGGTAAAAGGTCTGATGTGGACGAGTATCACATAGAATAGTTGGAGAACTGCCTGTCTATTTGTGCTGTGCCTTTCAGTGTATCCCTTCTTTGAGAGACTGTGTGGGAAGATGATTCTTCATTTCTTCCCACTGTTTGGCCGTATTTGTACGTTTCTTCCTGTAAGTTCTTGGTTTCTGTTGAAAATCTTTTCAGTAACAACTCAGACTTGGCATTATACTCACTAAATTTTATGTGCAAATGCAGAGCTTACTGGAAAGCCAGACCACTGAACTGAAACCTTTTTGCTCTTAAATGAGCTTTGTTTTCTTATATATCCACAGGCTCTTAAAATAAGAGAGAGCTGCAACTGCCCTTCTCTTTCTGGACCAGATCCTCGCCTCATTTTCAGAATTAATGCACTGCATGTCCTGGAATCATCTAAAGGTCAAGAAACCACAAATTCTGCAGAGCAAGATCTCTCAAAACTAAAATGGGATTTTCATCACAGTCCAAAAGTGGAAGATAGGCCGGTGACTTTTGCAGTTAAACCTACAAACTAATGATAATCTTCACTTTTTGTGAAACTTGTGGTCCCTGAAGGTCTGTCTTATAATGCAAATTTGTCTTTGAACCATAAAGAAGATGTAAGCCACTCATACTCTGTTTCTTTTATGTGAACTCTCGCTTGAAGCAATAGGGAGCCATGCCCACACAAGAAGAGCAGCGTGTTGGAGCAGAAAGTTTCTTATTCATCAAGAGTTACTAAAATAAATCACTTCTCAGGGGAAAGATAATCTTGTACAATCCAGTCACACAGTGTAATTTTCAGCTTTATCAGGTTCACCTTGATCAGAGGACAGATGAGCCAGAAGCATCCCTAAAGCAGAGCAAAAAGCAGTTTTCATTGGTTAAGTTGTCTGGTTTATCTTGCTTTAATTTGGGTTAGATCTGTCCAGCTTCATTTGAGAAATAATGAGGAGAGCTTACTGCCTGTTCCAAATATAGTACGTTTAAAAATACTAAACTGGGATGTGGTAATAGCCTATGGGCTAGATACACCCTCACTTAATTAGGTGCATTTACTGCTGGGATTTTTCTTCTTTCTAAGGCATGTTGGAATATGGATTGATTCAACATTTTCCTTCAAAGCAACCTGAAAGGGTTGCACAAAGTTCAATTCAAAAAAAGGAGTTGAGTAATTCTCCAGGAAGTCTTTCTTCTGAAAAGAGAGCTGTAATTTGTGGCACTAGAATGCTTTGCAAGGATGTCTGCTGTCTTTTTTAAATGGTCAGGGTCCTCATCAGAGCACAGTTTTACTTCAGTGACATTTGGTTTGGATAGAAGTAATTATTGATGTGGAAATATATTGTACAGTAGAGAAACAGCATAGTTTCTTGACTGTACAGCTTTCACAGCTGCACCTTGTTCTCAAGCGGTGACTTCTCTTAAGGAAACTGGCATCTAGTGCTGAGCTAGGGCTGTCCCAGTCCACTAAAATCCAGTCATTTTATACCATAGAAACTGATATGCACAGTGTAGGTCAAGTTTTGCCTTTTATGATGGGCCAGCCAGGGTAGCCATCATGTTGATCGTTATTTGCGTGTTTGGTGTTATCCTTCCTTTGCAGTCGGTGAAAATGCTGAAATGCCCATCCTGCAGCCAAGTGTAAGAAGAGGTGGCAATGAATGAAAATAAAAAGAAATCCCATTCCTTAAGGCATTATTTGCTATCAGGTTTTCTTCATATTTCTCCAATTAAAGCAGAATGCAAGTTTTTCAAAAGGAAAAAATAGTCTATTTGGTGCTTTCAGTGAATATAGTTGGAAAAAAAGGATTTGTGAAACAATTCTACTGATTTCACTTGATGAACCAGGGTCTTTTGAGAAACACCAGCCTGCCTTATCTCTGTGCAGAGGTAAGTTGATGTACCTGTAATGTTGATGATTCTAGGTCTGGTCATGCGGGTCCAGATTGGCTGCATATTGCATACAGCTTGTTTTTAAATCTCTGCTCAGTACTACTGGCAAGAAGCAGAAAGGTCCAGACCATCCATTTTTATTCTTAGTGATGGGAGTTTTTGTAACAGCTGTTCAGTGAAGTGCTGAAGCATTTGGACACTGTCGTCCAAAGGTGAACGGAAAAACGGAACACCAGGACCCCAACACTGTGGCGCCTCTCTCCGGCGTCAAAGCTTGTTTTGTTCTCCAGGGCTCCTGGTTGACATGCAGCTTAAGCTTGTTAGGACTAAGGATGACACAAGGAGGTTTTGTAGTGTTCAAGATGAATCATGAAACTGCACAAGTTTTAGATTTCCGCTGTCTGTTTTAACTGGCTTGAGTAGTGCAGTGACGGAGATGCACTTTGTAAGTTCAGCAAGGGAGATTGTAAAAAATTTATGTGTAAATGGTCTTGTAACCCTGATCGTGGTGATGTGAGGGAAGAGGTTTCAAGGCATGGGGAATAGCTTGTAGTGGCCTGACAAAAGGGGTTGTGTACTTCTTCCAGCTCTGCTGCTCTAATAAAATACCTCTCTCCTTGCCTGTGCATACACAGGGTGTTCATGCACAAACATAGGAGTTGGGCCTCTACACTAAAACACTGCTGTTGTAAAGGCCAGAATGGATTGTTGAAATTGTCAGGTTTTACTTCACATCCTTAATCATGCTTCATATTTTTCTGGGATGCTTTGGAAGGGGGTGCTTTGAAAGGGGCTGCTGCTTTCTGCTTCTCATGTCCAGCAGAGAAAATGTGAAATGCCTGCTTTTACCTGCCTTGTGGAGGGCACTTTTCTCTTGAATTCTTAGTGACTACCAGACATGATGTCTGTCTGTACTGAGAAAATATTTGCTTTTGTTCCTTGAACTGAAAAATTAAGAACACTTAAAAAGGTTTGAGAAGCCATAGTAAAGGTTGCACTTTTAAAATTAAAAGTGTGTGTCATCAATTTAAGGTGGATCTAATAATACAGAATATGGGAATACATTAAAAAGTATATTAGAACAATAAATGATTAATTATAATAATTTAAATTTCAAAATATATCCCATAGGAGAATACTATGGTTGCAAGCTCATGATTTCTAGAAACTTCATTGCACTTGAGTAAGCTGGTCTGTCACAGGACAAATAGATCTAGAAGTGGTATTGAAGGAACTGGATACTTGAGAATGTGTCGTAGAGAGAACCTTGGCTGAAAAAGGTAAGAAATCAGTAAAAATTCACCTGTGTTTCTGCATTTCCTCCCCCAGTGCTGCATGCTGCTCTTCACAGCTTTGTGTTGAGCAACTAAACACAGTACAAGTGCCATTAAACCTCCATGCATTTGCTGTGGTAGGAGTGTTGAGAGATTTGAGAAACGGGGGATGTATGTTCAAGGCAGTCCTGTAATACCAGTGACTGCTTATGACTTCTGGTTTTGTCATGTTTGCTCTTTTATTTTTTTAAAAAAATTGAAATACATAAGTGGCAGAAAAGCAAAGCAAACAGCTGTTAGAATGCTCTTTGTTCTTGAATTCTGTTTGTAGTCATTAAGAGAACAATTCTGCAAGCTTGATGCTTTTTCATACATTATGTAGGCTGCCACAGCTTTGTTTTCAGTGTGGTGTTTGTGTCTCGCTGCTGCTGGTTGAAAAGCTATTTCCAATATATAATAGTCAGATGTAGGCTGTTTTACTGCTAGCAGAATTCTTTCTGCTGAAAACCCTTGTTCTTGTTCCAGATCTTGGGAGCTCTTCAGGGTGGATCAGAAGGATCGCAAAATGTAGTTGGTAGTAGAGGCAGCTGTCAGCATTACACTGCAGCTTCTTTGTTTTGTTTCCATCTTGCAGGGTGGTTTAGTCACCCACAGAAAGGACTCACATTTCCCTCTGCATAAAAGTTGGCTATAGTTTTCCCTTTCCTTTCCCTGTGGACTCCCTTCCCCATCTTGTGCTAGAAGCAGCAGGAGCTGTTGAGGGAGGATTTGAGATCTGCAGAATGGATGCTCAGCTAAATCAAATAAAAGGTGAAGTTGAATGTTCTGCCTGAGATAACTGCATTGCTGGGGTTGGCAACTGTTGGCAGATCTGTAAAGAGAAATGGTGGAGCATCTCTGTTGACCCTCATTGCTGCCTACATGCATTGCAGCTGTCCAGTAAATACACTCTTAGATCTTATGGAGCCCAGGGCTACCAGCCAGTGACAGGCCTACCGAAATAGTCTTGGCTGTGTTGATCTGGCTGTGCTGGTTAAAGTCTGCTGTTCTTGGTACAAGCCAGGGGTTCTTGCCCTGATTTATGAATGAATGCAGAGAGTTTTTATCTCCAGCACAGAAATTCATTATAACTATTAAACTAAGCTGAAATTGACCCTGTTGACCTGGAAGTGAATGGCTCCATAGCATTTCATTAATCCTTTGAGATGTTTAATTCCTGCTAATTTGATATTTCAGATACGATCTTCTCTCAGATATAATGACTTAATTAGTATACATTACACGGTGTCTCTTCACACTACGGCGTGTATGGTGTTTATTCACTAGAAGAGCAATTCAGCAGCGCTCCGTTATAATACATTGACTAGAGCATAAAAGTTGAAATGGGTATGTGCAGTAATCGTTATATTTTAAGTATAAACATTTTTCAGGCAGTCTACTTGTTGATACCTATCACCTTCTCCAAAATGATGGTCCTAAACCTTTTGTTACAGCTTACTGAAATATTTCAATTGAAAATGGGATTCTGATATCACTGGGTTAATTAGTGAATCATTTGTTGGAACAACAGAAAGCTGATGAGTCACTTGAGTCACCCTGTATAACATCCTTAAAACAGTCTTTCCTGTTGTTGAAGACCTGAGAAACAGATGTGAAAATAGAGTTGAAGAATAACTGTTTGATACTGACAGCTGCATTTGATAAGAACTTGGCTGGCTGGCAGCACTTTTTGCTGATAGACACCAAAATACTTGTTAATCTAGTTTATGTTGTAGCATTCAGCTTATAAATCTGAGCTGAAGACACCTGTTTCAGAACACAGCTCCAAGGAGCAGATCAGGACAGTGGGCCCTGCCTACTTTCTCTAGCTTTCACTGATCTGTATGTTACAGTTGTTTTGGGACATGATGTGGACACCTTGTGCTCATTCTGTCGTTTGTTTGTAACAGCAAGTACCAAGGCTGTTTTCCAAAGGGTGTTCCATCAAAATTACACAAATTAAGGACTCTTTTGTGTCCGTGAGTGACAATGGGGTCAAGACTCTCCAGTTCCTCTCAGCTTTTCCTATCCTACCTTTTCTATACAACCCGATGTAGGAAATTCAAGTGTTACAGAGGCAGGCTGAGCAACTGAACATTTCAACTTTAAAGGCCATAAGGTGGTCCATGCTTAAGCAAGAGAAACTACTAAAGCGCTAAATGGGTTGAAGGTCTGATAAACCTTCTAGGAAGCTCTCAACTTCTTGTGCAGATTTTGTTGTAGGTTCTTTGTACCCAGAAATACCACTTTGGCCATTTCAAATACCTGTTTTGGTCGACCTGTGGTGCCCCAAAGGTGTTAGAATCTGCTGGAAAAGTGGTCTCTCAACTATTCTACTACCTGATTACTAGAACTGCATAAAGAACTGGGTGTTGGACCCATTGTCAAGGGAAATATTTCCTCCAGACTTTTAAAAGATGTTTTTTCATGTAGGTATTGAAGTTGGTTTTCTTGTACCAAATCAGTGCGTATGGAATAGTACCAGAATTTAGATGATTCTTTCCCCAATCCAGATGTTCCACCATCTCTGCAGTCTAAGTCTTGCATTAATTAAATTTATCTTCTAGCAACGCTGAACTATATTGCGTATTTGGACTCCAGAGAATCAGGGCTCCTTATTCCTGCCTGGGATGGGTTGTAATCAGATTTATTCCATACGTGTTTTGACTAAATAACGATGAAGGAATAACGTTAAGGCAGTTTGAGCAGTGTGATGTGTTGCCCACAAGATGGCAGCTGGGCTGCCTGAGCTTCTCTGGAAACCAAAATCACTGCAACACCTTTGGTTTTAGTCTGGGTTTAGTAAACTGTCAAGGTGCTTTTCCCTTTCAGTGTTAACTGCAATGACTTTTCCCTGGAGTAAGGTTGAAACGAAACATCATCCTTGTGAGCCCTGTGAATCTCATGTGCTTCTGTCGAAGGCTTTCAGTTACTTATCCGGATAGCAGGTAACTTTACAGAAGGCTGCCCGCTGGCAAGCCTTGTTTCCCTAGCAGAAATGATCAGAGTTACTGACTGAGGGAAAGATGGGATGTATAGGAGTAGACTGTGCTCCACTGGACTTATGCTCATGGTAGTTGGATTTGAGCCCTTACTGCAAATCTGGTTTGCTTTCCTCCTACTGTAGGTAACAAATGAAGACAGAACATTTTATTTTGGTACTGATGGCATGTTTGGCTGGTGATTAAAGCAGAGCCTGTGCTCGAAGGAGGTAAGAGAGATGCTTCCACCTGTGTTTCTGGGGCTCTGCAGCCTGTCAGGGCACAGTAAGAGTGAGGCTATGCCATGAGGTGAAGCGAGCAGGGAGTTATCACAGCGCTGACTAGTCTCATATGGAGGGTGAATAGCACAAGGTTGGTGATAGAATTTGGTCCCATTGACAGTCCAGTGTTCATCAGACAAATTCTAGATGATAGGTCTGGTCCAAGACCAGGAGGTCCAGGCAGCGTGTCAGAAGCAGCAGGGGGCAGGGCTGTCTGTGCACAGGCTTACAGCAAAGCTCCTTAAAGCCTGGGGGCTGAGCTAACATGGAGCCCAGGGTGGTGGGTCCCTGCACAGAGGCCCCTGCTGAGGCTGGTCAGGGCAGTTAAGGCCTGATGGTGCATATGGACCCTGACACAACTGCCCTGGGATAAGAGAACCAGCTTGACAGTAAGAGTAGACTAACCGTGAGATTCCTATCTAAAGGATGGAGACTACAGATTTCAGTTTCCTGTGCCATCTTGCAGAGATGATGATGTAGTGACGTTTTAATGTGTTTCTGTTCTGTAAACCAGAAATGCAAGAGAATAAATGCAAGGGTGCAAGGATCTATCAGGATGGATATGTGTCTGAGGTGAGAAGGAAAACATTTTGGATAGGCTGGTTTTATTCTCTAGAATTCAGGTTTTAGAGTATGAGGGATAGTGGAGAGGGGCAGAGGTTCTTTAGCATAGACCTACGAGAGGAGTCTCTGCTATTGTCTCAGTGCTTGGTGTTCTCTTACCTCACATGGAATTGTGAGAGAATTTCACAAAGGGTGAAGGGAAGCTTTTGAGCTTGGTATTTGGAGGAGTGGGATATCTGTCAGCTGGATTTCATAGGCTGCTGGGTATACGAAGGGTCTCTTCACACTGTGAGCTTGGAGAACGTTTCTGTGTCTTCCTCAAGCACTTTAACAAAATGACAAATGATTCTCAAGGGGCTCAGAACTTCAGTGTTTGGTGGAAGTTTGCCTGCTTCTTTGCTATATCCTCAGCTGTATCACCCTCCCATTACAGATACAGATGAGGCTACACTGGTCTGTGTTTCACCATTTTTTCAACCAATGAGCTAGAAGGAAACAAAACCTTTGAGAAGCAGCAACAGGGTCCAGTTTTCACTGTCAACAATGAAGGCTCTGTTCCTTTCACATGGAAATCACTGGCGAAAGTCCTAGTAGTTAGATCTGGATTTCTCCCTCCTTAGAACAATATTCTTTCTTTTGTGCTTTATCCTCTGCTTGTCAGAATCAGCTGATTATGAGCTTCTGCACAGATGATGTTTTATCTTCAGTAAGCAGGAAGGAGGCATGAATTAGGGCTGGGGGGGGGGAAAGTTAAAATAATTACCCACGGAGGAAGGAAAACATCCAAAAAAAGTACACAGAAGGAATTGTTTTAGCTGCGTTTGACTGGGCTGGAAGTTCAGCTGTAATGATAGTGGTTAAATTAATTATGATGATTTGGAGATGAGGAAGCTTGTCCCCAATTATGGGTGGTATTGTTTGATCGAGAGGAAGTAGCTGTGCACTGCTGCTGGTACTGGTTATTCCTCAAGACTTGAACACTGCACACTCATTCAGGGTGATGCACGATGGCACAATTTCATCACACACTAAACCTTAAACCAGAGTCTAGGATAAGACTAGGGGATTTAATGCTTTCTCTGTGCTGAATCACTGTCATAGACAGAGTCTTGGACAATATGGTGGGTTGTAACCTCTGGCATTAAAAGGGCAAGCTCTTGAATTGTAGCTGAAGCTAAGGAGGTGTGGTCAGGGGCTGTGCCAAGAGGACTACCCCTATCTTTAGTAGTGACTGAGACTGTGAATGCTGCTGATCCTTCATCTTCTACTCCTGTGCCTCTGTTAACCACCCTATCCTGCCTTGGCTGCAGGTTCAACAACTGGAGGTGTTTGTGGCCACAGCTAACATAATGTGTTGGCAGTAACTGCACATGTCCCTGTATTGTACTAAGGAACTTCTTGTGATTGTCTCTATGTGTAGTATTTAATTAATTTCTCATGGCTGGCTGGTCTCTCTTGTCATTCTGGCAAGTTATTTTGAATCCTGACTTCCTTTTGACATGCTGATCTCTCTTTGCTGTCTCTGCTGCAAGAGACATGATGCCCTGAAATGCCTTTCCTTTGTGGCTATGGAAGCTGTTGAGACCAGGGAGAAATTTAATGAAATATAACAAGGTAAAGTGTAGAGTCTTGCATCTGGGCAAGAACAACCCCAGGTACCTGTGTAGGTTGGGGACTGACCTGTTGGAGAGCAGTGTAGGAGAAAGGGACCTGGCGATGACCGTGAGCCAACATTGTGCTCTTGTGGCCAAGAGGGCCAACAGCATCCTGGGGTAGATGAGAAGTGGGGTGGTTAGCAGATGGAGAGATTCTCCTTCCCCTCTGTTCTGTCCTGGTGAGAAACTGGAATATTGTGTCCAGTTCTGGAGAACTGAGAGTTCAAGAAGCACACAGAGCTACTGGAAGGGGTCCAGCATAGAGCAATGAGGATGATGAAGGAGGTGGAACACCTCCCTTATGAGGGAAGGCTGAGGGAACTGGGTCTCTTGAGCTTTGAGAAGACTGAAGAGTGACCTCATTTATGTGTTTGAATATGTGAAGGGTGGGTGTCAGGAGGATGGAGCCAGGCTCTGCTCAGTGTCATCTAGTGATAGGACAAGGGGCAATGGGTGTAAGCTGTAACGTAGGAAGTTCCATATGAATGTGAGAAGGAACTTCTTTGCAGCGAGGGTGACAGAGCACTGGAACAGGTGACCCAGGGGAGTTGTGGAGTCTCCTTCTCTGGAGATGTTTAAAACCGACCTGGATATGTTCCTGTGTGACTTGGTCTAGGTGATCCTGCTGTGGCAGGGGGACTGGACTTGATGGTCTTTTGAGGTCCCTTCCAATCCCTAATGATTCTGTGATTCTATGAATAAAGGCAGGTAATAAAATAAGCACAACATTGTCAAAGAAAAGTGTTTGGAAGGTTCTTGTGCACTGATCCTTGATACACTAATCAGTGTCCTCAGCAACTGCAGAATGGATGGTCTTCAGACTTGTAATTGCTATTGATGAGAAGTTACACAGTAATGCATTACCAGCATCAGCCAGAATTGCTCTGGGTTTGGGTGTGATGGTCTGAGGAGTCACACCATGATGCCATAATAAAAGCATAGCTATTGTTAGAGGAAAAAACCCACACACAAACATTACACCAGTCCTGCTTCTTTTTAGTACAGTAATAAAAGTGCATTTTTGGCATGAATAGCTTTGCCTGCATAGGAAGAAACCCTGTACTATCATGGTTTACAAGTCTCTCTCTGTCAGTAAAATCTTCCTTACAGTCATTTGTACTTGGTGTCATTTTTATAGGCTGTGTACACTATTCTGCCTCCTGGAACAATAGGAGCAAAACACACAGAGCCAAGTCTCTCCTGTAGGAGCCATAAGCACAGCTATTTCTCTGTAACACTAGGCAGAGCTGCTTTGTGACCTCTTCTTCCATATAACCTTCTCTTATTCCCTGCTTTTGTACTTTAAACTAGGTTGCTTGTGAAAAATGTAAGGATAAACTCAGACAGCTGCTCTAGCTACTACTCTTTTCTGCCTCAGTTTTAGAATAACAAGAAAAGCTTTGACAGGGAAGAGCCTAGGTGAGATGAAGAGGCTTAACCTGTGCATTGTGGCAGTGGCTCTAGGGATGGCATCTTGAACTCCTCCTATAGAGATTTGCACCCCAGGTGCTGAGATGTCAATGAGTCTTAATGTGCAATCTATTAGCATGTTTCACTGGAGCAGTCTAATGAGTCGCAGTAATCCAGCCCGGCGGTCAGAGATGAAAGGCTTGCTGTTCAAGGTGCTTATTGAACTTGATTCCCCCATCTTTAGAAGGTCAGAAAACTCATCCACCAAGAGAACAACCTTTGCCAGGATGCAGACAGATGAGCAGCTTGGCCTGTGCAAGTCTGAATTCTGAAACCAGTCTGGGAAGCAGGTTGGGGTGAGTTCACTTTTTCAGGAAGACAAGGCTAATCTGTAGCTTTGTTAGTTTAAAGCTCTTTGTGTAGGAAATCTTGCATCTTTTAGAAGCAAATTGAATATAGAACAGAGCATTTTCAGATTAGTATGCTGATTAGTTTGGACTGCAGTACCTTATTGGACTCGATGACATCATGTGTCTGCATCTGCTCTAGTCCCTGAGGCTGACCTCATGGAAAAATAATGGCAAAAAGGCAACAAAGGAACTGTCGATACTGAGACAATTTAATTAGGATTTTTTTGCTTTTATGAAAATTACCTAAATAGATAATACCAAAAACCCCCAGAAACCAACCTCAAAAGAACCTTGGCAAATCTGTAGCTTGCTTAAGCGTCCGTGAGACAATAAGAGGTTCTGGTGCGATGGTACCTCTTAAAATTGTGTCTGATTTGTAGAAAGGAGAGAGCTTAAAAAAACACTCAGCACCCAAATTTTCTACCTGTCTATCTCATCCCCTGCAGATGGGCTTCAGAGACCCAAAACTAGTTACTTAGTTTCCTAGAAACTTAAAATCTCACTGAATTCTCCCATTCAGTATAAATAATTTAGTGTTGTGGTTTGATTTTGACAGTAAATGGTGTGGATCTGCACAGTTTGTGGAAGCCTGAAGTCCCTCCAAATCAGTTTTTTGCCCTTTCAAAACCAATTAGAATTTGGCCAACGCTTTGTGGAAGAAGCAGAACCATCTTCTCTTTCTGTTTCATAGGTGCTGCGTGGCTGAGGTTTTGCTTCCTCGACTTCCTTTGATTTACACTGTTGCATAGACAAATCAAAGCCTACCCTTTATTTATTGCAGCTAGCGAGAGTGTGCTGCAGACTTAATTCAGGATATGGACTCGAATCCTTCCCCAGAGCAGAGCACAGTACTTTGTCATTTGCAAACCCTTGGAAGCTCAATGCTTCTGAGTTCCTGTAAACAAGAATAAATTCAAGGAAGATTTTGAGTTACGTGTGTAGTTTGACTGAATACATTGGAATCAGAGTAGTATACAGCAAGATGAATCTATCCATCATGGGCATTTAGTGTAAAGCCTGTATTTGCTTTTCTTTACTATCCACACAGATTTGATCAACATAGCAGTTATGTCATTTGCTAAATACATGGGCTCTGCTCGCCGGGACACCAGCTCATCAGTTAACAAGTGAGCAGCCTGTCATAGGGCCTGCACACATCGTTTGTAACTGTCATGGACCCAGAAATCAGAATCTTCCCAGAGTCCAATCCCTTGATGGCTTGGAAATCAGCTGGCTGTGCCCAGTGACAGGCCTTGCTGTTGGAAGGGAGGGTGCTGAACCTGAAATTGAGATATGGAACTGGAAAGTTTGGATCTCTTGATGTTAGCTGGCAGGTAGCAGCCTGCAGCATGCAAGCTTTAGATATTTGCATTCATTTTCCATTGACATCTGAGAACACAGGCAATCACTTCAATTCCCTGCTTCTTGAATCATAGTTTGCTGTCTTCTTCAGAAGAGCTGCAGGAAAGGCACAGAAGTCACGTTACAAACCTGAGCTAATGTCTGGACAAAAGCTTGGCACAACCAAATGCTAAGAAGGCTGTACTACCTGAAGGGACTCCCTGCCCCAGCTCTGCAAGTTTTTGTAAAGCTGTTTCAGATGCCAAACAACTGTGTGAGAAACAGACTGCATTATTTTTGGGTTTTTATTTAGTGAGTTTTTTCCCCATATTCTTGTTTTCTGGAAAATTAAGTATTTAGATCTCTTCCTGAATCAGTATATGCCCTCAATTTTGTTGTTTTCTGGTCCCTAGTAAGTTCCTCTGACACGGTCAGGGTGATAATTCAAAAACAAAACTGATTTGGATCTTAAAGGGCTTTTTTTCCCCCCCCTTTGTGCAGTTTAGTATTTTCAGCTCCTCCTATGGTTTCTTATACTTTTCTTGTCTCTCTGCAGAGAGTCAGGAAGTTTCATAATAAAGATGCTGGCTGTCCAGTACAATGCTAATATTATTTTACTCTCCTCCTAAAAGCTACTTTTAACATGTTTAACATCTTTGATCTAGTTTGAGTTTTGTTTTATCTCTTCCCAAGATTATTGTTTTTATTAGTAATAATTTAATAATAATACTTATTTACATTTAACTTGAGTAGAACAGGAATTGTGTAGGGGCTGCATGTATTTTTAAGCCAGAATTTCTCAGGGATTTTGTAGTAAGGCCTCTTGTCATAGAGGAAGTGATCTTTCAAGACATGTTGAAGTACTCCTGGTTATACA
>VXBP01009649.1:392797-427782 GCA_013400115.1 Rhinopomastus cyanomelas
CCCCCCTTCTGATCCACCCCAGGATGCTGTTGGCCCTCTTGGCCACTGCTGGCTAATAGTCATCCCGCTGTCCACCAGGACCCCCAGGTCCCTTTCTCCTAAACTACTCTCCAACAGGTCAGTCCCAAACCTATACTGGTCCCTGGGGTTGTTCTTGCCCAGATGCAAGACTCTATACTTACTCTTGTTATACTTCATCAAATTTCTCCCTGCCCAGCTCTCCAGCTGGAAGTGGGACAAGAGAGGAGTTTGCCCTGGTTGATGAGAACTGGGATAGGGATCAGTTAACAAACTGGATGTACACAAATTCATGAGCCCAAATGGGATGCAGCCGTGTGTACTAAGGGAGACGGTGGAAGTCATTGCTAGGCNATAGAGGAAGTGATCTTTCAAGACATGTTGAAGTACTCCTGGTTATCTGGGTTACAGGTTAAGAGAATCACAGAATCATTAGGGATTGGAAGGGGCCTCGAAAGACCATAGAGTCCAGTCCCCCTGCAACAGCAGGATCACCTAGACCAAGTCACACAGGAACACATCCAGGTGGGTCTTAAAAGTCTCCAGAGAAGGAGACCTAACTACCCCCCTTCTGATCCACCCCAGGATGCTGTTGGCCCTCTTGGCCACTGCTGGCTAATAGTCATCCCGCTGTCCACCAGGACCCCCAGGTCCCTTTCTCCTAAACTACTCTCCAACAGGTCAGTCCCAAACCTATACTGGTCCCTGGGGTTGTTCTTGCCCAGATGCAAGACTCTATACTTACTCTTGTTATACTTCATCAAATTTCTCCCTGCCCAGCTCTCCAGCTGGAAGTGGGACAAGAGAGGAGTTTGCCCTGGTTGATGAGAACTGGGATAGGGATCAGTTAACAAACTGGATGTACACAAATTCATGAGCCCAAATGGGATGCAGCCGTGTGTACTAAGGGAGACGGTGGAAGTCATTGCTAGGCCACTATCCATCATCTTTACTTAGTCATGGGGATCAGGAGAGAATCCTAGGGACTGGAGGATAGCAAATGTCACTCTCATCTTCAAAAAAGGAAAGAAGGAGTACCCAGGTAACTATAAACCCGACAGCCTCACCTCCATCCCAGGAAAGATGTTGGAACCATTTGTTCTGAAGGCTGTCTCCAGGCACCTCAGGGACAGGAGGGTCATTAGGGACAGTCAGCATGGCTTTACAAAGGGAAAGTCGTGCTTGACCAACCTGACAACCTTTTCTGAGGGCATAACCAGGTGGCTAGGTTATGACAGGGCGGTGGATGTGGATGTGGTCTGTGTCGACTTGAGTAAGGCTTTGGACACAGTCTCCCACAGCATCCTCGCAGCCAAACTGAGGCAGTGTGGCCTAGATGATCGGGTAGTAAGGTGGATTGTAAACTGGCTACAGGGTGGAAGTCAGAGAGTAGCGGTCAATGGGACAGAGTCTAGTTGGAGGCCTGTATGTAGCGGAGTGCCCCAGGGGTTGGTGCTAGGACCAGTCCTGATCAATCTAGTCACTGATGACTCGGATGAGGGATTGGCATGCACTGTCAGCAAGTTTGCTGTTGATACAAAGCTGGGTGGTGTCACTGACACTCTTGCAGACTGTGCTGCCATTCAGCGAGAACTGGACAGGCTGGAGAGCTGGGCAGAGAAAAATGTAATGAAGTGTAACAAGGGTAAGTGTAGAGTCTTGCATCTGGGCAAGAACACCCCCAGGTACCAAGAGGGCCAACAGCTTCCTGGGGTAGATGACACGCTGGGTGGTTAGCAGATCGAGAGATTCTCCTTCCCATCTGTTCTGTCCTTGTGAGACTGCATCTGGAATATTGTGTCCATTTCTGGGCCCCTCAGTTCAAGAAGGACTCAGAACTGCTGGAGAGAGTCCAGTGCAGAGCCACAAAGATGATGAAGGGAATAGAATACCTCCCTTATGAGGAAAGGCTGAGAGAGCTGGGTCTCTTTAGCTTGGAAAAAACTGAGGGGTGACCTCATTAATGTTTATCAATATGTGAGGGGTGGGTGCCAGGAAGATGGAGCCAGACTCTTCTCAGTGTCATCTACTCATAGGATGAGGGGCAATGGGTATGAGCTGGAACATAGGAGGTTCCAATATGAATGTGAGAAGAAACTTCTTCACAATGAGGGTAACATAGCACTAGAGGGTTGTGGGATCTCCTCCTCTGGAGATGTTTAAAACCCAACTGGATATGTTCCTGTGTGACCTGGTCTAGGTGATCCTGCTGTGGCAGGGGGCTTGAACTGGATGATCTTTTGAGGTCCCTCCCCCTCCCCTAATCTTTTGTGATTCTATGATTCTATCACCTCTGGCATGGCTGTGGAAAACCATGTTTTTCATATGTTTATGTTGCTGTCACATAGGTCAGCCGCAGCTTGTACTTGGTGAGTATGTCACTGTTACAATAAGCACCACACGAACGGGTATTTCTGTACCAGGAATCCCAGCACACCTAGTGTGCTCCTTCACACCCTTCAACTACTTGATGGTGACAGTGCATTTTCACTTTCCTCTCCTTTACCCTAATAGCCTTGATTCAAGGTGAATCGTCACATTACCATATCGTTCACGTTGACACATTTTAGTGTGTCACATTTTAGTGTCCGATGAGTTTGTCAACACTCCTCGACTATGCTAGAAAACTTCTCACTGTGTGATTCTGTGTCACTGAGTTGTTTCAGTGACATTTGCCACTGAGGAAAGAAATGCCAGACTTACAGAGTGTGTTTGCTTTTCACAGCTTAGGTCAAACCCTGCCTGAATGCCAACATACCTTCCTGCATGTTAATTTTGGTTAATAGCTGTTTAGCAAAACAATGCATCCAGCTCAAGATACATGGCACAAATTAAGCTGAACACCCAAACAAATTCAGCAACAGACCTTAGCCTCTGCAGGCTCTTTAAGTCCAGTGTTACATCCATTTATGTTGTTTTATTCCTCTCTCAAACTGTAACTTGCTCCCTGTGGGGTTACATTGAGTTACTTTCATTTTCACATTGTACTGGCACCACTGTAGCCTTGCATTTAAATAGTCTCATTTCATTTTGATATGGTGATGTCATCTCCACAGAGGCGTTTTGAGGCTGTGTGGAGAATGTAGTGCTAATGCCAAGACAGAGCCCAGCAGCACTGCCCAAGCTAACCAGTTGGTTAGACACATTGCTGTGCTGCACAGTATGCTCCACTTCAATTTCTGAGCGCACTCCTGTTCTCTGGACCGATAATGCCATGTGTTTTTATGTCCTTTGAGCCCTGTTCACTCTCGCACTCGTTCATTCTCTCACTGGCAGGAAGCATATGCATATGGGAAATAAGATCTCTGGGAAAGCAAATTGTTTTGGTCAAGTGCAGGTTGTCAGTAGCTGGGAAAGGACACCTGCAGGAATGCGGGTTCTTTTATGTCAATGTTTTTCTGTAGCTGCAGCCAGTGGAGAATTGCCCAGGGTGGTTGTGGAGTCTCCTTCACTGGAGATGTTTAAGACCCGCCTGGATGTGTTCCTGTGTGACTTGGTCTAGGTGATCCTGCTGTGTCAGGGGGACTGGACTGGATGATCTTTTGAGGTTCCTTCCAATCCGTAATGATTCTATGATTCTGTCTGGGGCTGGAAGGGACCTTTAAAAGTTGCCTAGTCCAATTCCTCTGCAGTGAGCAGGGACATCTTTGTCTTGATCAGGTTGCTCAGAGCCTCATCAAGCCTGGATTTTGTGATGTCTAATGGCTACTGAAGTTGCAGGCTGGAAAGTCCCGTTTGGAGGGCAAGGAAGGGTGAGTTTGTGTTCCAAGTCCCATGGAGTATGGGTAACTCTAACCTACCACCTGTTTGTTCTGGAGCCAAGAACAACTAGACATTAATGAGCAGATGTCCAGAGCCCTCTGAGAAACATGTAGACACAGCTACTGCCATGTCCCGAGTACCCTGAATACCATGGTAACACAAAGCACATCCAACTCTAAATGTCAGCATCCTAATGGCAATGCCTGTACATCTGTCTGCAGTCTGCAGTTCATAAACAACAGGAGAATTTGTGCTAGGCTACCCTCCCTCCATCCTCAGGGAAGGAAGCATCCAAGTCTCAGTTGTTGCTAGGAAGTCTCGTAGGCCAGGATGCAGTTCTGAGACTTCTCCCCTCACCCTCAACTCCAGCAAGCATCTTGACTTCATGGCATCAGCAGAGCTGGTACTTTAGGTCAGGAGGTTTTTTTTTATTTGTAGAGCTGGCATTAAATCAATCCCACAGTCATACAGTATTTATGGTAAGGTTAGACACATGACTGCTTCCAGAGCAAATAAAGAGATTCTCCCTTCTTGGTGGAATATTCATTTGGAATGGAAACCCTAACTTTAATGAGCTGACTTTCTCTACTGCTGTAATACTTCCAGGGACAAATGCAATCAGGCGGTTTGATTGTAAAGGTGAAGTCTCTGTGCTTAGCATTTTTCTTGTAATTATTTTGTTTAAAAATAAATGAGTTCTGCGTCTTTGGAGCTAGAAGGGTTAGCAGTTTGGTTTTAATTCTCTCCAAAAGCAGCAAGAAAACTTAGTGTGAACCTACAAAAGCAATTCAGTGAAGCTGCTGGTTTTAGGCATTTCTAGAGTGATGCAAGAATAAACCGTTAGTGAGAGCTAACTCTGGGATCCGGTGCCGATATACATTTGTCAAAGGACGTGATATTGGATGCTTCATTTTCCAAACACTGGGCTGAGATAAATTATATCTGGGTGTTGAGCCTTCCTAATATAAATCAGTGGCATATTGATAATAGGATTCAGCTTCCCTCTGAAATTTTGAAGTAAATGCGTTAGGACCCTTGTGGGAAATGGGCGGTTTCATTTAACGGGCTTCTGCGAGGCGTAATGTCAGCGGGGGCTGCGTTTTAATCTGGCCAGTAGAATGATGGCAAAATAAGTATGAAAGGATGCAGACTGAAAGGGGTGGGATGGTGCTCTGGAACTAGTCTGTCTGACTGATGAAGTGGTGAGGACATTTGGAAGCCCATGCACAACCCACGTGAGTTCTTTAAGAGTTCTTTAAGGTTAGAGATGAGTAACTGAATGCTTTTTAAAGGTCAGATGAGACTTGGATGTTAAATTGAATGCGGAAGGAAGACAAACAATATATAGAACAGAATATTTGTTGTACTAGTCTTTGACTCAAGAGGCCTGGGGCCAAATCTTCTCCAAACACTTAAATAACAGTTAGCTTGGTAGCTTCACTGTTCACGTCAGGCACAAGGGCAGTTCTGAAATATGTTTGTTATGATTGACATTTTATATTGATCTTAAAGTCCTTTTGCTCACACATGACGTGCTCAGTAGCACTTTCACAGACTGTCTTTCAAGGCTGACTTTTTACTTTGGCTTTCCAAAGAATATCTGCTGCTTGCTGTGACATTCCTACTCATCACAACCTTAAGGCTTGAGCTTTATGCCCTATGGCTTTGAAATAATCTTTCCCTTTATAGACAGGATACTGAAGCTCTCTCTTTTCCACTTGAAATTTGGGAGCATACTCTACAGTGTCTGACGTTCTCCCAGGACTTTCTGGGAGATACAAAGTTCTGATACAAAAGTGCCAGGGAGCTAGTTACAAGAGCAAGAGATTGCCAGAGTCCTTGTTTTTCCTTTACTGATATCCAAGATGCACAGAAGATTTGGATTTGACTTGTCCTCTATGGATATTACATGTTGGCAGTAGGTGTTCATGCACGGTTCCTCCAGTGGCTTCTGCTGCAGTAAGACACTACAGGAAGGTGTGATAAATGTGGGACAAAAGGGAGAAAAGCTAACAAAAGTAAGAAGAGAGGCTGTACCCCAGATAGCAAATGTAGTGCAGACAAACAGTGGAGAAAGAAGCAAGTGGTAACAAAAGGAGTGGAGAATTTCAGCTAAGATGAAAATGAGAGAGGTTAATGCGTTTGCTGCTGTGGACAAACCATCCAGTAACACAAATGGCAAAACAAAGCCTCATGAACCCATGTGCAGGTTTCCCTTTTTTTGCTTTCGAGACCTAGATCTGCTCTGCTGCCCTTTAACCCCAAAGAGGGGGAGAATAAATAGTTCAGAGGCTGGGGACTACACTTAAGGGTCCTGGGTTAATTCATTGCCTTGTCACAGGCTTCCCTCATAACCCAGTTCCATTCAGTTGTGCTCCAGGCTAACACTAGTGAAGAGATATAATTGCTTCTCTACTTCCAAAGCATCTAAAAACACGTGTTATGAAGTGTGTGTGTGTGGAGCACACTGTGTTTGGTGGCTTTTTGTTATTAGCCCCTTGTTACTTGCGTTCAACTTTGTGTTCTTGATGAAAACAAGAGAGGGAAGAGTATTTTGAAAGGAAGATGCTGGGACGTTTCAATTTGAAAGAACTTCCTCATACTTGAAGTTATTCCTCCATCAGCCTCACACACATATTCAGACTTGACTGACTGTTCCTGCGTGTTTCGCTGTAAATTACTAATGTTCCTCTAGCTGCCTTCTGTGTAATGGGAATTAGTGCTAGTCCTCAGTGAGTCTACTTCTATTTGTACTCTCTAGGGCTTAGTGGCTTACAGGATTACAGAGCTAAATTCAACGAAGTAAAGAAAAGAGTGAGAAACTGTACTTTTACCAATACTGAGAAACATCTATACAGCTGAATGCTTCTACTGCTTTTACAGTAAACATTGTTTTAGTCTCGCTTGCTGTAATATTTTCCTGGGTAATAATTCATACAACACAAGGCATCTCCCTCCTCTTTTGTATTTAATTATATTTATATTATTTGTTTACTGATGGCAAATACTTTCATGGATGAAAGTGGATAAAAGCAATAGGTGAATCAATCATAGAAGAGAGAAAAAAATGCATATTAGCAGCAATCTGCTGGTTTGTGAAAACAGGGGCACGCAAGGACTCGATGCTTTCAGCTTACACTTGTTAGCACACAAGAGTTCGCTACAGAAAACACACTTGTCTTTGCTTCCGTCATTCAGAAATTCTCTCAGGTTGGAAGAGACCCTAAAGATTATCTCCAGACTACTGCCATGGGCAGGAAAACCTCTCACCAGACCAGGCTGCCCAGAGCCCCATCCAGCCTTGCCTCGAGCACTTCCAGGGATGGGGCAGCCACAGCCTCCCTGGGCGACCTGCTCTAGTGTCTCACCACTCTTATAGTAAGGAATTTCCAATCTAAATTTCTCTTTTTCTAGTTTGAAGCCATCACCCTTCATCCTATCACTACAAGCCTTGTAGAAGGTCCCTCCTCAGCTTTTCTCGTAGGCCCCTTTCAGATACTGGGAGGCCACAATGAGGTTTTCCTGTAGAATTCTCCTCCCTAGGTTGAACAACCCCAGCTCTCTCAGTCTATAACACTACATGTTTAGCTTCAGTAGGCTACAGCTCAGAAATCTGTTTCTGGTCCCAGAATGCATTCCTGGTGTTGGTCAACTCCCTGCTTACCAGTTACTACTATTTTAAGAGAGAACCCCATAAAATTTGGCATCTTCAGTGTTTGTCATTCAGTTGTAGGTGCGTGTCAGCATCTAGGCTGCAAAACTGCCTTGAAAAACCTTGCTTTACCCGTTTTAAGTTGTACTTTATGTATCAATAGGTGCATTGTGTTCTAAAGTATCTATAAGGGGGAAAAATAAAGAAATCCCCTTGATTTCTCCCTCCCCCCAGTATTGCTGTTATTCATTGGTCTTTACTGGTGAATACTGACTTTCTTAAAGTGCAAATGGATGGCAAAGTCAAGTCCAAGAGCATTCAGGCCAAATTCTGCTTTTGCCGACGCCAGCATAATCCCAGAGTCACTCCAATGGATTACAGATTTTACACTGGTGTAACTGAAAGCAGAATTTTACCCTTAGTCTTTAACAACTCATTAGGGATAAATAGCCTTTTAGCTAATGAAAATGTAGCTTTTTTGTTAACAGCTTCATAATGATGTACACCAAATGCTGCATTGCCTTGGTAATTGGAAAATTTACTTGTCTTTCTCCTTTGGCAAAACCTGGACACTGTTGTGGTTGTTCCTTTGTGAGATAATTAAGCCATGAAATGCAGACACCCAACACATCTTCAGATCATTTAAGGCTAAAGAAAATGCAACTATAAGCAACTCAGCCCTCAAACTCCCAAAATGGCTGAAAGCAGAACTGTTAGAAATATGACAGGGTCGGGTTCTCCAGTGCCAAATGGAACTGTAAGCTTTTGCACGTGAATTTCAAACCCTTTTTCTCTGCTTCTAAGTGGAATTTGTTCAGTGTCAGCAAATGTATAGTGGACCTTGAAAAGTGAACAACCATGTCAAGAGTGTGAATGTCAAGTTGGATGGAGGTTTTTGGATTTTTTTCTAAATCCTAGGTCTGTTCTCTTCTGATCAGTTCAATTCAGCCTTAACAGCTTCTATAGGGAAACAACCTTTCCCCTTTCCCTTCCCATCTACAGCAGGAGTTCAGATTTGGCCTCAAACACCCCTTCATGGTCTCAGCAGCTCTGAATACCTGTCCTGTAAGATTTCTGAATGATGATGCCATCACCAGAGGCAGTGTATTTTGTTCTCTTAGCTCTGGAGTTGAGGTTCTACATTTTCCAAATTGCTTTTACCAGTGAGCTTAACAAAACACTCTTGTCCTAGTATCCACCATCCTGTTACCAGAAAGTTCTTCCACTTAAGCATACATCATTAATATCTTCATTAAGGATTTATTACAGCCTCTTTACCCACTTTGTCAGAGTACAGGAAAAGCCAACGGAGCTATCAGAGGTGGGGAACCAGCAGAGCAAGAGCTTCACCAGCCATAGGCACATCCCACAGTACCTCTGCTGGGCAAACAGGGGGCTTCACCCCATTTAAAACCCCCCTGGACATGTTCCTGCGCAACTTGATCTAGGTGACCCTGCTCTGATGGGGGGATTGGACTGGATGATCTGTTGAGGTCCCTTCCAATCCCTAATGCTCTGTGATTCTGTGGCTCACCAGCCACATCCCACAGTACCTCTGCCATGCAAACAGGTGTCGTGGTGGCCAGGTTCAGTTAGGAGTCTGGATCATGAGATGTCTAGGTGACCAGACAGGTCTGAGATCAAGCCATGAAGTCAGTCTATAGGTCAGGATCAGCACTTGCCACTTGGGGCCATATTGATGGGGCAGAGCCAAGGTGAAGCCAGAAGGTTGGTCTGCCAGCTGATCTGTGGGCGGATTTTACCCAATAATGCTGGGTGCTTCTGTACTATAAATCATTCTGTGGTAATATTTTGGAGGAAACCTGACTAGTGTGTGCCTGTAGGGAAAAAGAGTTTCTGTTGCTTCTGTTTATTGGCTACACGGGTTAACCACTCCTGTGTGATTCTTTAGGTTTGAGTAATCATAGTGCAGAATTCACAGTGGAGTCAAGCCTGTGTGTGACCGTTAGCCCCAGTACAGTTCACAGGCTGTGACGTGGTGGAGCGCTTCTCCAAGCATTTAAGGAAACACAGCAGATAAATTAAATATGTGTATTTGTCTGTATGTCCGTAGAACTGAGCGCGTATTACACTGACTTCCTTAAAAGCAGCTTTTAACCAAGTATTCAACGCTCCGCTCTGGCAGTACAACCGATCTGAAGCCACTGAGGATTCTTTGCACGTATTTCCATGGGTTTCCAGTCGTTGTGAGTTTTGCTTTCCTTCTGTTGCTGTGTTATTAGGTGGAGAGACAGATAACTCAAAAAGCAGAAAAGTGATTTTCTTGTCCATTTCTCAAAATCTGCTTATTAGGTTAAAGTCAAACATTTCTGCTCTCTATTGTATTTACCAAAGCAATAGTAATAAATATTGACAAAGCTAAACAGCCGCTGGGAAGGGGCAGCCTAGGATTGCTATGCAAACATGCTTTAAAAATTACCTACAGACAATACTGCTGTGTGAAAATAATAATCCAAATGAGAGCACTTGCCTGAGTACTACTTGTTTTACTTCCCTTTACATTGAGGAATAATGACAGATCTTGTGCTACTTTTGAATGAAAATATCAGTTGGGGAGTGCATTTACATAATAAAATTAATAGAGCATGGAAAGCTTTCAGCGCTGCTTTCTGATTTTCCTCTGTGTGTCACAGAAATTTTATTTAAAAAGGCAGATGATTGAGAGGTTTTTTAGGAAAACAAATCCTCTGGGCTGCATGTATGAAATCCTTACATATGACAGCTGGCCGAACTCACAAAACACTCAGGTTCCTCCTTTTCTGTTCTTAGAAAGAAAATCTGTAACGGTGCAGAGTGCCACACAGAGGGCAAAATGTCATCGTTTCCCTATCTTTTCATATGCCCCTTGTAGTTATCCTCTCTGGAGTGTACCCACCAAAGAGGAGATGGAATCAGACATCTGTTATCCACTCCAGCATGAGATTTTATTTCCTTGGGCTTACAAAGGGAATATTTTGCAGGAAAATAACTGACGTCTTTCACCGTAATTAACCACTAGTTAATCATTTGATAGAATCATAGAATCACAGAATCATAAGGGATTGGAAGGGACCTCGAAAGATCATCTAGTCCAATCCCCCTGCCACAGCAGGATCACCTGACTGGAGAAGCCATGGAATCGTGGAGTTATGGGCACCTGTGTCTGGGGTTTCTGTTACAGTAGGATAACCTAGCAGTGCCTTTTTCTTGGTGCAAGACAAGAAATCTTCTGGAGTCTGATGGGAAAGGGACTTAGCTCTGACAGGGTTTGGAAAGTTTGTTTTCTGGTGGATCTTTATAGTGAGAAGTAATGGTTGTTTTCTTCATACTGCCTTTGAAAATCTCAGTACCCAGAATCTGTGGCTCTTCATAAAATGGAAAGGGGGTGTGTTTTGTTGAGCCAACCAGATGAAGAATGGACTGGCTAAGCCTCAGCACAGAAAGACCAAGGGAAAAGGGGGAAAAGTGGTTTAACATCTGAGCTGCTCCTTCATTTATTCACTCCTGCGTCACAGTCCTGCGCGTCTGGTCCCACAGTGATGATCTGTCTTATATCCATGCCTGATTCCTGTTTTACACTCTTCTTTCATCATCCTGTTGTGTTTTGGTTTGGTCGTTGAGTTGCTGTCTGTGGCCTCTCCAGATGGGCCTATTAGATGAGCTTTTAGCACTCTGAGACTGAGCCTCTCTAGGTGACAATTGATTCCCCGGCTGCTTTATGAACCTTGCTTTAAGGCTTCGAAGAATTCAGTGTGAACTAAGACCAAAGGGGAATTTACCAATTTTAAAGTAGGGACAAGTTTACAATTAGCTACTAATAGAAATGTCATGGTGCCATAAGGAAACAAGATAAATTCAGGTTTAAAAATAAGAGTGAAAAAGTGGTTTCCTAGATCCAACTTTCCTTTGTGATCACACAGGCAATTTCTGGTTTGCTTCCAATGCTTCCAGTCATGTCAGTCACGACCTGCTTAATCGTCCGGTCTGTTACAGTATTTTTACATACAAATTCAATTTCATAACAACTGTAAGACTTGCCAGGCAGCTCATTTGAGGGTGGATACTCTACTTCATAGGTAGTAAAACTCACTGGATCTCATGATACAATTCAAGGAGTGTGAAGCAAGATCGCATGCAGCAGCAAGAGCGTGCCAGTCCCTGAACTCTATTGAGGTTTCCGGGTGACTAGGGATTCCCTGAATGGGAAATCTTGGGCAGAATACAGGGGAAGGAGAACCTCTCTTGATCTGCCATGGCCCTGCACTTGGATCCACTCACGCCTTCTACTTGGGGTGAGTTCTCCTCCATGTTAGAACTACAAGATTCAGGGTCTCCCTGAATCTGTCTCTTATTTGGCTGTTGTCCAGACTGCAGTGCCTGGCTCCACCAGTCTACCTCTATGTCTCTAATTCTCCTGAACCCTTCTAGTTCCACTTGCAGCTTTTCAACCTTGTCTTGCAGCTGTGACACTCAGATAAGCAGATAATCTACCTGCTTGCACCATACACAGCCAGGAAAACTCTAGAGTGTGTTATATTCCTGGCAGCCTGCACAGCCTCATCTTGTTGGGCACCTCTGTTTGGGTTCCCACTGAAGCTTGGGCAACCTGGTTCAAGAAGCACACAGAGCTGCTGGAGGGAGTCCAGTGTAGAGTAATGAGGATGATGAAGGAAGTGGAGCACCTCCCTTATGAGGAGAGGCTGAGGGAACTGGGTCTCTTTAGCTTGGAGAAGAGGAGACTGAGGGGTGACCTCATTAATGTCTATAAATAAGTGAAGGGTGGGTGTCAGGAGGATGGAGCCAGGCTCTTCTCGATGTAATCTAGTGATAGTATATGGGGCAGTGGTTGTAAGCTGGAACATAGGAGGTTCCGTATGGATGTGAGAAGGAACTTCTTCTCAGTGAGGGTGACAGAGCACTGGAACGGGCTACCAAGGGAGGCTGTGGAGTCTCCTTCTGTGGACATGTTTAAGACCCATCTGGATGTGTTCCTGTGTGACTTGGTCTAGGTGATCCTTCTGTGGTAGGAGGATTGGACTAGATGATCGTTCGAGGTCCCTTCCAATCCCTAATGATTCTATGAAGCAGACAATTAGCTACAAGCATGCTGTCTAATGCTTGTCAATGCTTCACCATGTACTGCTTTCTTTTCATGGCTCAGGTAGCACGACAAACTTTTCCCCTAGGAATAGAATTTGGAATATCTTTTTCTTGGCAGCACATTCTTCCTTGTCAGGTAGTTAATGTGCCTCTGGTGTTCTCTAGAAATGGAACAGAATATCCTTGTCTTCACATTTTGGCTAGAGGTTTTACAATGTAAGAAAAATGCCTGGTTTGTTGTTTATGTGGGAGCATCTTCACAGAAATGTATAATTTATACCAAAGTGCTTTAGTCTGGATGTTTAAAGCAGTCCCCTAGCTGTGCCTAATGTCCCAAATAATGTCCCAGTTTACATCAGCACTTCAGCATGTGCCAACGAGTTTTCTTGAAAAGGCAAGTGACTTTGCTGATGTTCATGCATGGGCTGATTATCAAAGTTCTTGAGGAGCTCAGCCCCTGAGAAGCTATTGATGCTCAGCTGCGAAAGAGTCCCCTGCTTAACTGACTGGATTTGAATCTACATGTCCGGATTAAGACATCCATGACTGAACATTTTGGCTATCATGTATTCAGTGCTTACCAGTGACAGCTTTAATTATTATAATTATTAATACAAAGAGACGAAATGCTTGACTGCCTCTTCCCCACTCTGCAGGCATTAGCAAGAGGCTCAATGTGTCTGTACTTACTTAGAAATGGAAAGATTACCTTGGTAGATAATAAATAAATACTTCATGCTTTTTATTCTTGTTTGGAGGGTGCATCTGATCTGTCTGGCTGTTGTGAAAGTAAGATATTCCACAATGCAGAGCATTTACAAGGACTTAAGCAAACGGAGGCAGACTCTTGGATGAGAGATTCATACAGTGACAGACTTTCAGTGGTTTTAATGTTTTGTGGTAAGGGCCTTCCATGCAGGGTGCTGTCTCACAGAATGTTGTGAGATACCCTCTTTCAATGTCTTTGAGCAGAAGTCTTGCTCTTTTACCTCACTTACATCTTATACTTTGATATGTTGTACTTTTGTAATAGTAGAACAACTGTTGGTTTTCACGAAGCACTGTATTCCTTGGGAAGCAGAGTTAGGAAAGATTTCCTGAGTCCCTGAGTCTTGCCTGTTGCTGGCTTTGCAAACATGTGGCATAATCCGAATCACAAGCAGTTAAGTTGTCTCATCTCCACTGAAACTCTTCCAGAATCTTGATCTTGTCCTGGTTTAGAAACCACTTAGCTAGCTTCCTAATTTTGCCAGTGGCTGATTTATACTGATAGTTTCTGGGCCAGTAACACCCTTTTATTTCATGCTTGCTGCTAATACCTCTTTGCTTCATGCTTCTTTCTTGAGGCATTTTGTCATCTTGAAGTATTTAGAAAAGCATTTGTATCACTTTGACTCTTTTATGAAGCACATTTGGATCTGTCCCTCTAGTGAATCTCTCCAACTTGTCAGCTTCTCCTCCTCAGCTACAATCTATAGTCACCTAAGCTGCCCCTTACCCATTCTCCTCATCTACTGCTTTCCAGCAGAACTTTTTGGTGAAAAGGATCATATAATCTAAACCTCATCTGGTCACTTTCTACCAAAGATTAAATAATAGAAATGTCAATAACATACCATTTCAAATCTATTCTACTTAATCTCCCAGAGTGGTGTGCTGGCAGATTGTGAATGTCACACTACTGATGAGCAAAGGACTTGGATAACTATGAGCTTCTAATCAAGAAATTAATCTGAAATTGTATATCTGCATAAGAAATGCTGGCACAGAAGGGTGAAGTGCTCACTAAAAGCAGTCGGACCTAAAGTGATTACTAAAGCAATTCAGGGCACCAGGGACTCAACAGAATACGGGCCTCTGCAGTGATTCAGCCATCACAAGTCTGATTCCTCCCTGCTGCAGTGCTCCCCAGCACAGGCACTGCTGCATCCTCCTCCTCTGCTTTACAAGCGCTGAGCTGACTGCAAGAGCAGCAGGGAGACCCAGCATTTTCCCCACTGTCTGAAACTGTCCATTTGGTCTGAGCTGGCTGCACCGTTGTCAGTGTGCTCTACAATGTGTATGCTGGTCCTCCCAACCAGCCTTCAAAGTAACAGATCTTGAAAGCCGTGGATGTCCACAGCTCTCAAAATGATTGTCTCAAGGTATCTGCAAATTTAGACAACCATATTGGTTGTTTTTAGAATAAATTACCTGGACTTTCTTTTCAGTTGTAAAAGACACTGGGTTCCAGTCAGACACTCAGTAATGCTATTCTAGGATTTTCCAGTTTGTTCTAGTGATTTGAATAATGACTAAAATAACAGTGTACTCTAACCATTTGAACTGCACATCAGTGGCGTAACTTAGAATTTATTAATAATGCGTAGAGCTTGCACATTGCATTTCAAAGAGACTTACACACAGTAGGTAATTAATAGCCTGACTCCCCTAATCCATCTATAAACTTAAATTCCTGTGATAGACCTTATTTCTTGTGAAGTACAGTTATGATGGCTGAGATCTAAAGCACAACTTTGCAGAAGATCTCAGATGTCTCTGTGGGTAAGTAGAAGACTTTGTGATCTTACAACAGCAGGGCAGCCAAGCATCAAGTCATTATTCTCTCTCTGGCCAGCAAGCAAAGGGAATGCTCCTCAGTAGTTCTTCTGTCTTCCAGCTCCCTCAGCCATAAGCAGTTTATTTGCTACTGACTGGAGAAGAGACTACAAACCCTAGCATGGTACAGCAAAGTTCCTACTTGGCAACTGGATATCCAAAGAGCTAAATATGGATACTAACTCATCCTTCTGTGTCACTGGTTTTCACCACAGACTTTTCACAGATACACAGAATCACAGAACATTAGGGATTAGAAGAGACCTCGAAAGATCATCGAGTCCAATCCCCCTGACACAGCAGGATCACCTAGACAAAGTCACACAGGAACATGTCCAGGTGGGTTTTAAATGTCTCCAGAGAAGGAGACCCCACAACCCCCCTGGGCAGCCTGTTCCAGTGCTCCGTCATCCTCACTGGCATGAAGTTCCTTCTCATATTGATGTGGAACCTCCTATGTTCCAGCTTACACCCACTGCCCCTCGTCTTAACATTAGATGACACTGAGCAGATCCTGGCTCCATCCTTCTGACACCCTCCCCTTTCCATATTTATAGACATTAATGAGGTTACGCCTCAGTCTCCTTTTTTCCAAGCTAAAGAGACCCAGCTCCCTCAGCCTTTCTTCATCAGGGAGATGTTCCACCTCCTTCATCATCTTTGATGCTCTATGCTGGACTCTCTCCAGCACTTCTGTGTCCTTCTTGAACTGAGTGTCCCAGAACTGCACACAATATTCCAGACGTGATCTCATCAGGGCAGAGTAGAAGGGCAGGAGAACCTCTCTTGGTCTGCTAACCACTCTCCTGATCCACCCCAGGATGCCATTGGCCTTCTTGGCCACAAGGGCACACTGCTGGCTTGTGGTCATCCTGCTGGTGTCTTCAAACTTAGCTGCTATCTCTTCTGCAGCAGGACTTGCTTAGAGCAGAGGTGCACCTGCTGCAAAGCAGATGAACCCCGAAGCACCCAGAGCTGGAGTCAGCATGGCAATGAGACAGACCTGCTGAGAGATGAGTGTGGGATATACTGGGACTGGGATGGATGGGACGAGGTACAAGTGTAGCACAGCTTACCACAGACTAAGTTTTGGAGTCCAGAGTAAGGAGGGGCACTGCCAGAAGCAGAGTAGCACAGATGGGTTGTGGCAAAGAAGGTACCTCACTCCCAGAGTCAGAATCCTTCCAGGATTCATCAGCAAAGCGAGAATAGGCTCAGTCACACAGTCTGTGGATGAGAGATGTCTCATGACACTTAGGAGTTCCTGACATCAATAGTTTGCAGTCAAAGGATGAGACATTCAGGCCTGGTATGTTAATGCAGTTTATTATTTTCCCAGCTGTGTCAGGATCTACCTGTCAGAGGTTAAATCCTGCCCGTGTAGTTCATAGGATGACCTTGACATCTGAACGTGGGTCTTCCTTTCCTTGCGTAAAGATTTACTTTGCTTGTCTCTTCGTTCCACATACTGACACTCTGTGCAGTTACACGGTATAAATATTCATGTTTAAGGGTAAGGTAACTAATCTATCCAAGATTACACAGGGAAACTATAGAAGGCTCAGGAATGGGAGTCTGGAGCCTCTGCTTAGCAGCAAGATTTGCTTTATCCTCTTCCCAAAAATACTGTAAATAAGTAAATCAAGTCGACTGATGAGCTGCTAATGAAGAAACACTAACCCGCAGGTTAAACACGTCATTTGCAGGTACCTTAGACTTTCATAGATGAGATTAAAAAAATCTTTAAAAACAAATTAGGAAATAGCTTTGCACACTTGATTTCTGAATTGCAGAAGGAAATGTCATTCTTGCAGGCTTGTGCTTTTTCATCTGATTATTGCTAATGCAAATTGCAGGTAGGGAATGAATAAATCTGCACTGCAGATGGCAAAGTTGATGCAAACAGTAGATGTTTTTTGCAAATGTATCTGTCCACCTCAGCCCAGTAACTCTGAAGACTACTTTCTTGTTGAAAGACTTGATAGACATTAGGTGGTCACGGATGGAATGTCAAAATATTACTTGTTTTCAATTGTGCAACTACTTTTTATTTTCCCACCTTTGCACTGTGTGGCACAACCACATTTCATCTCTGTATGCGGTTTGGGAAGAGGGAGGTTGTTTTTGAGGGGAAAGTTGCACTCCTGATCAGACTAGGTAAAGACAAAGCACTCGGAAAAATCATTTAATAATGGATCATCTTGCTCCTCTCCTGTAGCAGGAGACAGTTAAGAGAACATCACGTGGGGGAAGGGAAAAGAAAACAACTCTATGGAATTACTGAGCCAAACAATATCCTCTCTTGCAGTTCAGAAGGAGGATTGGAAAGAAGTTGACATTTTAATATTTTCTAAATCACTCTGCAACTTGTTTTCTGATTAATCTAATCTGGCGCCTCTTCCAAATTGGTATTCCACCCAAGAATGTTTGGGTAAATATGTTATTAAGCTGGTAATTTAGATTTAGCAAGTTTTATATTTCAGTACATTTAAAAGAAGACAGCCTAATTTCCAGAGTTAAAAGAATGGGGCTCATTATTTCCCATGCATAGAGGTAAATTGTTTTACTAGCAAAACTCTGCATTGATTTTTGTCCTCCATCTCAGTATTGAATGTTGCTTACACTAACAGATGCAAGAGGGAGAGTAGGTGCTTGGGAGACAAGTGGAAACTGCTTTTCGACTGTGGGACTAACATTCCTGAGAGTAACTCACAGGTTTTTCGGTCAATATTTGAGAGACAATAAAAACCAAAATGTTTTGTCTCAACTGTTCTTGGTAATTCTCAAAGCTAATGAAACCACTAACTCTTTGCATTTCATCTGGAGCTCTTGGCATGTGTGAGCCTTGTTTGCTGGACCACTTTGAGAAAACTCCTTATCGAACAGAAGTGAATTGTATAAATCCTTCCCATCTCCACACTTCAGGTGGTTTGGTTTAAGAGAAGAAAGCTCTCCTCAGAAGTAACTTAACTACCCGTGTTCATACCCTCATTCAAAATATGAGTAGATGTGGCACTGGGGGACATGATTTAGTGGGCAGGGTGGGGTCAGGTTGTGATCTTGTAGGTCTCTTCTAACCTTAATGATTCTGTGATTCTGTGATTCATTGCAATGAACTACCAGGTGACCTTCATCAGGTCTCCCATCTTGTTGTCTCCTGGCCAGTAGGGTTTTGCAACACTTCTGGTGGTAGCAGCACATTTTGTAATCTTGAGAAGCCTATTCAAACCCATGAGCAGTTGAGAGCAAGGAAACAGGTGAATACTTCTGTTTGCCCAGGCAAATTAGAAGTGTTGATGCTTGAAACTGAAAATAAGCTCTGTCTGCTGGAATGAATACTGCCTTGCTTTTTGTAAATCATACGTTTAATACTCATTTGCAACAACCTCTTTGCACATACTGACAAAATTTACTTGTGGACAACAGATAGTACCTCACCACCACTATTAACTCCCCAGATTTTTTTGAATCTGAGCTTAAGCTCTCTCAGGTAATTTCTTTACAGAAAAATCTTGGCCTCTGCTACTTGCAGTTAGCAACTGACACTGCCTTGGCCATGTGAGAAGAAAAAACATTCCATTTTCTTTGTTTTCCATCAAAGTCAGAAGTTACTTGGCACTTCACAAACTACTGGGATTCTGTGCTTTGGTTCTTTGGGAGGGCTGCTGATATGGTCAGATCAGAAAGGCTTTGTGTTTAGGATACAAGAGGGAGTTTTTGTAACCCTTGGCTCAGTGATTTTTTTGTGTATCAGTGGCTGGTGGCTGACTTGAGGGCTGTAAGGCAATAGGTCCTCTAGTATCTGATGCAGAGGTATCAGCCTGCTGGCTGTGTAATGCCTTTTAGGGTGTTTGCTCATCAAAGGCAGTTTGAAACCCATCAGCTGACAAAGGAGAAAATATATTTACAAATTGCTGGAATACTTAAAATCCATCTGCCTTGCACCAACTTAAGTTGTTGCCAGCAAAGCTGTCCTGGTTTGATTTCAGAGCACGCGGGATTTCTCAAAGGGCTGCCCATTCAGTGTTGACTTAACTTGTCCACATTTGATGTGAGAGAACTCACAATTCATTAGACATCAACAGACACAGTGAGCTGAAGGGTGTTCTCCAAAAGTGGACCGAGCTTGGTACCACTTAACATCAGGTTCTGTGTATCCAGTCAAACATGTTTACTATCACGGAGCAATCACGCGTTGAATCACTGGTTATAGAAACCAGAGAGATCTTGGATGTATCCATGGTGTATTAATCCTTTCTTCTGCCCGTTCCCTCTTTTGCCTTTGAGCCAGACACTCTGTGTGTCTTCTTTCTCTAGTGCACACCCTTTATTTAGAACTGTAGTCCTAACATTGTTAATCTGCTCAATAATTTCTGAGACAGCTGACCTCTCCTCTAGGTAAGCTATTGAACAAACATCAGCGAGCGTTACCTTCAGTTTGGGCTCTGCTCTCTGAAAACCCCTCTGAGCCCACAGACTGCGCTGAGCACACAAAATACATGGAGGGAAGGGGCACACCTGGCCTTTGGCACGTCCTTGTCTTCTCTCCTTACCGACTGATAAATATTTAAATCATTGGCTGAGGTGGGTGGACTGCTTCTTGTCCTATTGCCTCTTCTTCTGTGGCTAAAGGTGTCATCTTCACACACAAGCCCTGTGTAAGTGCTGTGTTACTAAGGAAACACACTTGTCAAGCGTGGACCATGTGGAATAATGGTGATTTATGTAGAAAAGGAAAGGTTTGTCATTTTAAGCTCACTACTACAAAATTGCTTTCTGATTACCTTCAAGCTTAGTGCATTGTCTTGTCACAATAAACTATGGGAACAAGTGGAAAGGTTAATAATTGTGGGCTTTGTTCTTGTCAGTTATTCTGCAAGAGATCATTCAGGAGACCAGCACCCTTTGCTCAAAAGGAACACATTTCAGTGGGATCCTGGACTCTGGTTTTTTTGTTGTTCCTGTTATTATCTATTTATTTTCTAGCTGCCTCCAAAGGCAGCATGGCTGAGGCACACAGATTTGTAGAGCGGCTACAAGGATGGGCTCTGATACATTGCTCAGGGTAGAGGAGGTTGGGCTCCGACACACTGTTCAGGGTAGGCAAGGCTGGCTGCACGTATTTTTCAGAGTGAAGGAAAGAGAAAGTTCTGAACAGAACAGGAGAAACAGCAAGAGATTTGAGTGCCTTGTGAGATCTAAACTGCAATATATTATCTGAGCCTTATCACTGAAGGTTCCTTGTTTGTTAGGAAACAGCAGGGTATTTCATTTTGGCTTATTTTAGTTTATATTTATTTTATTTTCGTTCTATTTAGGCTATTTTTCCTTTTGTTTGGCAAGTCAATTTAGGTCTCAGTAATCAGATAGAAAAAATGTTAAATAACTTCAGAGTGCTTTGAGCTACGTGAAATGTGCTTTACATATTAAAAACTTTCTCCTGGAGAGAATGGATGAGTTTCTTGCCTGGGGGGGGTGTTAGTGGGAAAGAATTGTTCCAGTATGAGCTGCTCGAGGGTTAAAGAGTTAAATTATTTGAGGAAGAATAGAGTGAGAGGTTCAAATGATTTTTGAGATGGGAGAACTTTAAGGAGCAATTGGCATTAACCGATCACCCTAAAGCCTTCTGTATTTTCATAATATGACCAAAATGTGGCATAACAGACATTCTCAGTGTCATCTAGTGATAGGACGAGGGGCAATGGGTGTAAGCTGGAACGTAGGAGGTTCCACATCAATATGAGAAGGAACTTCTTCACTGTGAGGGTGACAGAGCACTGGAACAGGCTGCTCAGTGGGGTTGTGGAGTCTCCTTCACTGAGGACGTTTAAGACCCGCCTGGATGTGTTCCCGTGTGACTTGGTCTGGGTGATCCTGCTGTTGCAGGGGGATTGGACTGGATGATCTTTCGAGGTCCCTTCCAATCCCTAATGACTCTGTGATTCTATGATTCTATGACATCGCTTGATGTGACAGTTTATTAGAGCATCATTATTTTTACAGTAGAGGTTTGAGGACTGCTAACAGAGAATACTGTTGAAGATGAATAGTTTTGCTGTTTTTACTGATGACTTTGGAATTGTTTTATTGAAATAACTTCAAGAATATTTGAAACCCAATGAAATATTTCACAGGGCTGAAAAGGAATGGATTTTTGTACACAATTCACAATTTGATTTCCTGTTCTTCTCCAGGCTGGCAAAATTCTAAAAATCTTGAAGTTTTTTGCAACAGAGAAAGAAATATTTCCTCCACACTTCTTGGAGGTCTTGCAGCTTTCTCCCTGTAACAGCACCCTTCCTGTTTCCTAGAAAAGCTGACTAGAAAAGGGAAAAAGTCCTTGCTAATATCCGTCCACATTTTTTCTCACGTGGGATTACTTAACCTCCCACTGTGCTGGGAAATGAATGATATGGCAGCAAAGGACATGGCGTAAGGTACTTACGGCAAACGAAAACTCAACTCCAGGATGATGCAGACAGCAAAGATTTGGGCCACACCTGTTCCCTTCTTCACTGGACTGAACTCCTGAAGAATTATTCATCAGTGCAAGTCGCTTTCATTAGCTATAAATAGAAATGAAGAATAAATTAATCACAGTGTAGCAGGAGTTTTATGTTGCAATTATTACCAAATTGGTATTATTTGCTGCATTAGAGACAGGTTGGGTAGTGCTTGTACTTAATGAGTGGGTTCATGACATTGTATGGTGGAATTTCTACTGAGAAATTACACTGAAGCGACAGAATTAAATGCACTGAGATCTGGTCAGTAGTTTTTATGCAGTGGTGCTGTCAGACACTGGTAATCAGAAAGGACTAGAAGTATTTTAGGATACTCTATAGTGTACCAGCTGCCCTATTTTGCAGACCTTATTTACCTATCATTTAGGATACAGATTTATGAAAAAATAGCTTCAAAAATATGATAATTTTACTCAGTCTTTCAAACTTTTGCATATCTGTTCTGACACCAGACTCCTGAGTGATGGGTTGTTTTGCTGTCTGGCAGCTATTGTTCTGAAACCTAGAACCAGACAAATAATGGCATTTCCAGGTTTCCCTTGAGCAGAAGAAAGGAAAAATGAGTTAAAAACAACTGTAAGGTTAGCCAAATGATTTACATTTTTAAAATGCTGAAACACACAAAAAATTGTTCTTGAAAATGCAGTTTTAAAATTAAACCCAAAAAAATGTCATTTTGATGAGGATGATTAGTATAATTTAGGATTTAATCCTGGACCGCTGTGGTTGTGATCTCCTTGTATTATGAGGAGAACAAGAGAGGCAAAAGGGACGCGGGGACGTTGTAATGTGAGCCTGTGTCTCCTAGTGCTTACAGTGTAGCTGAACCAATGCATTCCTTATTTCCATATTTTGAAATGTAGTTCTAACAGCTCATCACAGTAATGTGAGACTGACATGATACCAGAGCTCTTTCAAGTGCTGCAGCCTTTATCTCTGCTAGTACATTCCCACTGCTAGCATGAATCTGCTTCCCACCTCCAGCACATGCATGTCTCCACTGGCCTCTTTTCAGCATATACAGGGAGAAAGTGCATTCTCTTCCTTCAAGAAGGGGCTACAATAATTCTCCTGTGACTGGGTATTCAGAGTGTGCAGCCATTCCATTCCAAACAAAAAGCTTTAAGTGGAAAAAAAAATCCTTAGAAAAAATAATCTTCTGCTCTTAAAAAATGACAACACTATATTTCGTTTGTTTAGAATCACAGAATCATAGGGTTGGAAGGGACCTCCAAAGGCCATCTAGTCCAACCCCTCTACAAAAAGCAGGGATATCACACACCAGACCGGATTGCCCAGAGCTCCATCTAGCCTGACCTTGAGTAGCTCCAGGGATGGGGCCTAAGGATCCCCTGTCCTGAGACTAAAGACCTTTTTTCTCCTGTTCAGCTTCAATCTGTCCTTTTCCATCTTAAAACCTTGACCCCTCATCCTGTTATTCCCTGCCCTTGGAACACAGCCTTCTGAGAAGCCCCTTTTAGGGATTAGAAGTTTTGCCCCATAATTCTTTCCAGAGGTGACTTCATCTTCCAGAGGGGAGTCTCATTTGTCTGTGGCCATGTTCCCGTAGAATCACCGAACATCAGGGACTGGAAGGGACCTCGAAAGATCATCTAGTCCAATCCCCCTGCAACAGCAGGATCATCTAGACCAAGCTGTACAGGAACACATCCAGACTCCACAACCCGGATGGGCAGCCTGTTCCAGTGCTCCATCACCCTCACTGGAAAGAAGTTCCTTCTCACATTCATATGGAACCTCCTATGTTCCAGCCTACACCCATTGCCCCTTGTCCTATCACTAGATGACACTGAGAAGAGCCTGGCTCCATCCACCTGACACCCACCTCTCACATATTTATAGACATTAATGAGGTCACCCCTCAGTCTCCTCTTCTCCAAGCTAAAGACACCCAGCTCCCTCAGCCTTTCTTCATAAGGGAGGTGCTCCACTTCATCATCCTTGTTGCTCTGCACTGGACTCCCTCTAGCAGCTCTGTGTGCTTCTTGAACTGAGGAGTCCAGAACTGCACACAACACTCCAGATGTGGTCTCACTAGTGCAGAGTAGAAGGGGAGAGGAACCTCTCTCCATCTGCTAACCACCCCACTTCTGATCCACCCCAGGATGCTGTTGGCCCTCTTGGCTACATTGCTGGCTCATGGTCATCCTGCTGTCCACATGGACCCCCAGGTCCCTTTCTCCTACACTGCTCTCCTACAGCTCAGTCCNGACCCCCAGGTCCCTTTCTCCTACACTGCTCTCCTACAGCTCAGTCCCCAGCCAGTATACTGGTACCTGGGGTTGTTCTTGCCCAGATGCAAGGCTCTGCACTTATCCTTGTCACACTTCGTAAAGTTCTCTCTGCCCAGCTCTGCAGCCTGTCTGGGTCTCGCTGACTGGCAGCACAGTCTGCTGGGGTTTTGGTGACACCACCCAGCTTTGTGTCATCAGCAAACTTGCTGACAGTGCACCCTAATCCCTTATCCAAGTCATCAATGAATAGATTGAACAGGACTGGTCCCAGCACCAACCCCTGGGGCACTCCACTAGATACAGACCTTCAACTAGACTCTGTCCCATTGACCACCTCTCTCTGGCTTCTATCCTGCAGCCAGTTCATGATCCACCTCACTACCCAATCATCCAGTCCACACTGCCTGAGTTTGGCCAGGGAAGAACTTCTTGGCTGCAGTATGAGGTTCTATTTAAGAATTTCTGAGCCAAAAGCACTGCAGGTTTGTTCAAAGGGTTCCAACGAATGGATGAATGATTAAGTAACCTGAGATGCTGTTTGTTGTTTTGTTTATTCTAAGTGCTTTTCAGTTTCTTTTTATGCTGTCACGTAGTCATCGAATAACACCACGGCAGTCAAAGTCTGTAACTTTTCTCTAACATGTGCCGACAGAGGTGATGGTAAAGAGTAAAAGAGACTTTGCAGTTATGCTTGTGATCCTTACTGCAACAGCAGTCATGATACTGAGGCCAGCTACTAGCCTGCTTGCCCTTCAGTCTGCTCAATCAATACCTGTATAAATTCCTTTTCCCAAGAGACGAAAAGCAGATGGTGCCTTGTTCGTAGCTGGAAGCAGTGCCAGTGACCCAGGACAGTGGGGAGAGGACGGTGGCCTTCAGCACAAGTTAACAAAGCAGAGATTCTTGAACCATTTATACTTTTTCCCAACAAAACTACTTCCTTGCTCTCCTATTTGTCCCTAGAAACGAGTGTTAAAAGCCATATTGCATTTCAGTAGAAGAACACAGTAGAAAGGATTGCTGTTACTCACTTTGATGGAGGAAGACACTCCTATTTCTAATCTTCATTTTGTGACAGCGCGATTGATTTCTTCATGGTGTGGTGTGGGCCCGGCACTGCTCCTGAATGCATCTGTATTGCCTACAGCTCCCACTGCTCTAATCTCTTCAGGTTACTTTGCAGCTTGATTAGGTCCCGCTGCGTGTGTGTTATACCTCCTCACAGAGCTGTCACCTCTACATTTGATCACAGTTGAATTACGACTGTAAAAAACATCCAACAAAGTCATGACATGTTGGGAACAGAGTTGTGTGCGTCCCTGTTGCTATAGCTACAATATCTAAGAAGCCCTCAGAAGCCCTGGCTGGAGTTCAGCAGGATGTGGCATTGCTTGAAAGTGACTTCATTGGAAGGATTAAGGTAGATCTGGGAGCCCCTAGTGATCCCATCAGCCTCAGACTGAGCGTCACCTTTGAAAGCGGCAAGCGGCCAAATCTGCAAATCCTGTAGGTTCTCATATTTCACTTTAATTTCTACATGGAATGAATTATGCAGCAAAGAGTACAAGGGATGGTTAATATTGTCTACTGATCCTGCCTGTTTTTCAGTAGCATCTCTTTAGTCTGGGGCCGAGGACCTGTGTTATGTTCAAACTTGTCCTTAATGTCTCAGTTCACCAGTTTGAATGTCCTCTGTCATCAGTGATGGAAATAGAAGGAGAAGAGCCTATTCACTCTTGACTGAGCATAGTGAGAGCCTGGGCACTATTTAGACTTTATTGTCTCTTCAGTCAGCTTTAAGACAGCTTTCTTGTGCTTAACAGAAACAACTTGCCTCTTTAAAACTGTTGTCTGTGTTTTCAGTTCACCCCCTTAAACACATCCCCCAACACTACATCTAAGTGACTTTTGTACACATCCGGGGATGGGGACTCAGCCACCACCCTGGGCAGCTCATGTGGTCATGACCTCAGTGGTCAGTGCCTGACCACTCTCTCTGGGAAGAATTTCTTCCTGATGTTCACTCTAACCTTCCCCTGTTGGACCTTGAAGCCCTTCCCACTGGTTCTGTTGCTAATGATCTGTGAGAAGATACCAGCACCAACATCTCTACAGTGTCCTTTCAGAAAGTTGTAGAGAGCAATGAGGTCTCCCCTCAGCCTCTTCTCCCTCGAACTCAACAGCCCCAACTCTTTCAATCTCTCCTCATCAGATTGATTCTCCAGGCCCTTCACCAGACATGGAGTATTTCCTTCCAGATAAAGACCTGAGTGAGGATTTGAACAAGTCAAACAAAATACACTTGCATCTGTCAAATAATTTGAGAGAGGAAGCTGTCATCTCTCTCACTCTGGTAACAGCTCCTTTTCCCTCCACAGAACGGAGAAGTTGACTGTACCAGAAGTGTTTACTATTACAATTACTATACTTTTTTGCATTTTACTGGTAATTTACCAGTACTGTTAGTATAGTGCTGTTACATTCAAATGTTCAGGGAAGAACCTCCACAGATGCTGAGGACACACCAAGAACAACTTCATGCCACTGGTTAAAGCTGAAAATGGATGAAAACCAACTTGAAACCAGTATAAACAGCACTTTAGAGTGAAGTTCAAGTCCTGGCTAAAAGAAGCTTATGCTTTCCTGTCTTTCCTACTTGCTTACATACAGGTGGAGCAGCCTCAACAGGTTATGTCTTCTGCTCTTTAAGGATCACACACAGCATGTAAAGGAACTAAATGGAAATTCCCAGTCAGAGAATACTCCTCTGAAGTTAGACTAAAAATGGTAGGTGAGATAAATCCCGCACAAGGTGCCCAAGCTGGTGACCAGTTAATGGTTTTACTGACAGGGGCCTGTGCTCTTCAGTGCATTCTGTGCTCTGAGGACGGGTACGTGGCTTTAGCAACCTGCTTTTTATTTTCCTCTCTGACAGCAGCAATGCCATCTGCACTCAAACAGTTTAGCTTAAATAGGCAAGGATTAGTTTTTCTTCTGTAATTAGACATTTAAGTTCTTTGCTCCTGCAGTTCAGCTCAGTGCTTCGACCTTGACCTTTTTAGCAGCTGAGTCAACACTACACTGTGTATAAAAGCACAGGAAATATAGTTAGAAGCAACATTTTCCTCCACCAAGAAAAGACCAACTACACCTGGAATTATACAGACACTACCAGCCAAGCAAGGAGTTTGAATACTCTCACTGCTGAGGGTTTGAATGCTGCAACCACACAAAAGCCTTGCAGCAGGAGGCTGTCTTGGAGCTCAGATGGGCTCCATAGGACTATAGCTTACCTTCTTCTTTTAAAAACACATCCTTTTCAAGTTTCTGAGATTTTTCAGAGCCATAAATTACTTTTCAGGCCTTTTTAACATTAAAGTTGTTACCTGAAGACTAGAAATGATTTCCTGAAGAATGAAAAATTCCATCTCTGTGAAGTGAGCATCTGTAAGTGTCTTGAATGTAGTGTCACAAAGGTAGATGGCATCATTCCAGTTTTTCTCGGCTCAAGTGGCAGTAGGCCCAGCAGAAGGAACAAAAGGCAGCAGATAGGATGTCTTACAAATAAATCCAATTAAGTTTCTGTATGTGAATGGAATGTATTTTATTTACCCAGACACAAACCAGATTCTAGATCATCAAAGCTTTGGCGTGTTGCGCTGTATTGGGTTATTCTCAACAAGTTGCTCTGTGGGAGTCATAGTGACTACCACACACTTAGTTTGTAGCCCATTCTGTTTGCCTCCCAAGCCAAGCTAAACAGGAAGAGGCTGATTTCTCTGCAATGTATTCTGCTAGGATTCTTTGCCATACAGTGCACCGTTACGGCCAACATTTGGGGTCACCAGGGTACTAGAGAGGTACAAACAGTAAAACCCCTGTTAGGAAGCCTCTATTAGATTTAAGAGCTCAGTTACTTTGATCTCCAACATTTGTACATGGGTGTAGCAAAAGTTCTCAGGGACACATGGTGGAAGCAGCAAGATGAGGTTCTGAGCTTTGCTGATGCTTTTTCTCTCTTACTAGATGAATACTTTACATAAAGAGGCTGTTTTAAAGAACTGTTTCTGCACTTTCTCCCTTATGGTGTAAATTTAATCCTGCTTTAGGTAAAACAGTTACCTTGGAGCTGATATCGAAACCCCTTTTGGTTCTAAGATACTGTGTGTGGGAGGAGGAAGGGTGGAGGGCAGAGGCTAATCAGCATAGGCAAGTCTGGAAATGGAGCAGTTCTGATATTTAATTCTAAATCATCCATGATGGTCTGAGTTGACACATCATAAAGATCTTAATTTCCAGGTGGGTTCATGTGATGTCTTTTGTGATGACTCAGCTAATGGGATCACATAGATGGATACCAACCTGATGGCTATTTCATGAATAATTTTCTTAAGATTTTTAACCTTATTGCTGCTGAAGACCAGTCTTGATTGCAGTGCAGCCTAGAGTTTGCAATAAGCCTTGAAATGGCTTCATAAGGCTCACGTTCTCCTTACCTTTCTCTCCTTGACTGAAACATGAGCCTATTCTACATGGTACCATTTTTCTTTGAAAATAAACAGGGCATTCATTCTCATTTTGAGAACCAACCTGTTTAATGTTATATTAATGTCTTCCTGATATTTCTCCACTTCAAGCACCAAAAAAAGTCCTTCACCACTTCATGACAAAGCAGTATTTCCTGCATGATGAGTGGAGTCAGCACATAAATGAAGAGAGTGGGCTCATTAGCATGACTCGTCAACTGTCAGGAATGGCTGAGAGTTGCAGCTCTGTGTGTTATAACGTGCTTTATTCAGCAAGGGTGAGTCAGGATCCAAGGGCTATTCCCTGTGCTGTTTAAAAAGTGCAGGACATCTTTAGCTTCCAGCTGGAAGAACCACCAGAGACCAGCAGGAGGAATCTCAGTTTAAACACCTCATTTGAAGGTCAGCACCTTGCACGGTGTAGGAGAAATACATTGCAGTGTCAGCATTGGTTATGAGCCCAGAGCCAAATGTAGGGCTCAAAACCATGACCTTCTACACCAGAGGCAAGAATGTTACCAACTGAGCCCATCTGACATTAATTAAACCCTCGTTACAAAGGAAGGCGCTTTTCCTGGTTGGAAATATGAGTTCCTCCTCAAGGTTTTATCATGCATATTTTATTACGAGTTTTAGCGCGTGGACTCTAGACCCTGCTCTGATCTCTTGGAATCGCTGTACAGGGCATGTGTTTCATGAAGATGGGAAAGAAGGAAGAGAGAAAAATCTACATATTCGTTTGTTCTACTTTGTAAGAACACTTGGCTGCATCATGACATTCGGGAGCAGCTTAACGGGAGGAAGTTTAACGTTTATTACCACACACACTGATATGAGGAAATATTCCATCTAGTACTAATGAGGCAAAAACACACAGACTCTCCAAGATTCCATAGATGTGAGTCCTTGGGATTATCCAGAGTTTGAATATGACCTTGAAATACATTTGGAAGAAGTCCCAAGCCCTTTCTGCTTATTCTCATTAGCTCCTCTGGGAAGCGTATTTGCTCACCAGGCTGGTTTACCTTTTAGCCAGCCAAGGCTTACAGTGAGTACAGGAAGACATCAAGGCAGAGTTCAATGCTAACAGTGTCTCCATTGAAATGATTTATCTGTATTAACAGAGGCTCTTTCAATCTGGTGCTGCAGGGACCGATGATCTCTGGCTGTTTGGACACTGCTAGGAACTTGAATGCTTGGGATAGTCTTGGTTTTGCCATTTGTTCTGTGTTTAATCCTATTTCCCCACCAATAAGAAAGGTAAAAGTCTTGAAACCACTTCATAACCCCATTATGCCCAAGGGAGCACCTCTCCTTCTGCTTTGGCACCAAGCTGGAGATCACCAAGTGCAGGAATTGAACAGAGTGACTCAAGGCTGAGCCATGTGAATTCCTTGCAGTAGAGGACAGCACTTCTTCCAGCTGTGCTCATGGAGCTACTGCCGAGCTGGGCCTGGGGTGTGGAGACAACTTGTAAGCCTGTGATGCTTCGGTGTCTACAGAAAGCACCTGGCTTAACTACAAAAGCCTAAAATAATTACAAAAATAAATGTTACCAGATCAGATAATGCTGCTTTTAACAGCACTGCCTTCCTCAGTCTGCCTTCCTTTTCCTCAGAGGATTTTTTACACATCCTTCCATCCTAATTACAGCTTTTCAGTTGCAGATACACTTACATTTTCCTCCCATTTAATGACACTCTTTCAGTTCTTTCTTTCTAGCAGATGACGTAAAGCCAAATCTCTGCTCCTGTCTCTTTTTCTGAGAAGACAAGATTTATCACTCAGGATATCTTGACCCTCTGAGGAAAGAAGCTGATCTTTCTTCCCAGCTCTGCGGGAATCCCTAATGCCAAGACACACTTCACTGGGAAATCAATATAAATAAAAAGCAGAGAAATGTCTTTGTTGTGAAGTAACCTCTTTGCATTGCTCGTGATCTCATGCAGAGGGCACAACCCCATCGCCAGCCTAACTGAGCAAGTAGTAACACCATCGATTCAGAGTCCATCTTCCTTCACATCCTCTCCTGCACATCGATTCAGTCTTATTTCCCTTCTCAGCTTGTCCTCTTTGGTCAATTGATTAATCATCAATATTACTCACCAAAGGCAGCTACAATTAAACCGACATTAGATGACTTCCCCTTGCATTTAATAACACTGAGCTCAATCAGACACCAAATATTTCACCTTCTCCAAATCATTTTAGCCAATATTCATCTGAAATAAAACACTGCAAATCCAGCACCAACCCCTACAACACCCTGCTGGGTAGCTGAATGGTTGAATATTTTGTTAAGCTCTGATTTTCAGTATCTTGCACCTTCATACTGTTGACAGTTCATCTGTGAGCTGCTGTAACTGAGATTTGATTAGATTAGAATAGAATAGAATAGAATAGACTAGAATAGAATAGAATAGAATCATCAAGGTTGGAAAAGATCTTCAAGATCATCAACTCCAGCTGTCTACCCTACAGCCCCTAACCACTAACCCATCTCATCATGTAAAGGAACTAGTTCATATAGAGACAGAAACCTGTTATATGGAACGGAGTAGAGAACACACACATGAAGACTGAAGATCTTTCATGGGATGGCTGTAAACCAGCAGCATATCTCCACAGCCACTCTGTCCTGAACAGGACAGCATCAGCTGGCACAGGCTCCCCAGATGACCTTGTTTCATTTTGTGACTTTCTCCTGGACCTATCGTATGGTGCTTCTCAAGTCTGATCAAGATTTACTTGCCTGTCTTCCCCCTTGGGAAGAGTTCCTGCAGCGGAGGTCTGAGCAGTTCGGCCCGGGGTTGATGTAGTGCTCTGTGAAGGGAGGCTCGTTTTGTACATTTGCATAGAAATAAGTACAATATCTCAAGCCTTGACTTTGCACTAATTCATGTGCAGATCATAAAATGCCCCTGAACTTCTACCCTCTGCTCACTGTCAAGTGGAGGAATTTTTCACCTTGGCTGGGGTGCAAATGGAGCGTAAGGTGAGGGCAACGGAAGAGGAGACGCTTCTCAGAGTGTAGTTGAACACTCTGATGTTCCACAGACTGCTGCAGGTACATGGCTCAATGTACAGCAGTGGAACCATTAAACTGTGCCTGGTTTACTGGGAAGACAGTAGGATTTATCTGTTAAACTATGTACTCAATTGGTGCTAACATTCTTGAATAAACTCAGAGAGATGGAAAGAAAAAATTTACAGCTGTGAAGCGATAGAGAGACTTGTCATTAGCACAGCCCAGCGAAAGTTTCTTTTCTCATGCACATTCATCATCCAGAGACTCACTGTTTTTATAAATTTCCTGCCTGGCAAGTTTTCCATCCCCGGATTTCTAAGAGGGTTGAAGCCCCAGAACATATATTTAGCGCCTGCCGACAGGTCCCTAATTACAGTTTGATTAATCACAGCAGTGGCTGCACCTGTCTGTGCAAAACATCTTCATTTTCGCTTTGTGACCCAAGCGTGAGCTGAGAGCGCGCTCACAGCGTTGGCGGCAGCGCCTGTCTTTGTTTGCGTCTCCGCTGTTAGTTCTGCCCAGAGCCAGCAATTTATGTCTTGTGGGAATAGCGGGTTTCTTCCTTTGCTGATGTTTCTGGAGAGGCTGGTATATGCTTGGAGCTTGGAACTGAAACGGGCTTGAAAATAGCTGATTTTGTAGTTAATCTTCATGTAGTAGTTAATACTGTTTAATAGTTGGTTTTTATACTCTGCCTTCCACAGGACTGGGTTTCCATCAGCCCCGGTACCATCAATGAGAAGGGTGACAGGCTTTCCCCTAGATGTGGACAAAATGCCTCTGTCTTTTAAAAACTATTAAGGACACGGGGAAGCCTCACAGGTCTTGACTTGCTGCAGGCTCATAGGGAGATGCAGAATCACAACGTTGGTTTTCCTTTTTGAGCAAATGCAAAAGTTTTTTTTCCCCTTTTTGCTTTGTTTTGGGAAAGTTTTAAGGAACTGTTAAGGGCAAAACCAGGCCCTAAACCATAGACCATTTCTAGGGTGTAGGATGTGCTAGTTTGCACAGGACTCTTCTCAAGGCCCTGAATAAGGAGACAAAGTTCATAGGGCACTTGAGTGGAACCTGAGTGGACTCCAAGGGATTTCCTGCTGGGAAATACATAGTGCACAGAGAATCCAGGGAATTGACTGTATTGGGAAGGGACTCAAAGGAGAGTTTAGAGAATAGTTTTCTGCAGAGGGTCCTTCTTTATTTCTCAGGGAAATAATAAAAAACTAGAGACACTTGGAAAGGACCCAGACAGAACTGATAAAAAAGCCTTTTTTATACCATTGCGAAGAAAAGGCCCAACTGAAACTACTCTTGGTGAGGAATGGGAGCAAAACACGTCGGCTTTCATCTAATGGGCTGAGTCTTTGCTTTTTAATTTGGCAACCAAAAAGTAAGTCCTGGTGTGGATCAAACCAAAGTACATCTAATGGTTGTCATCCAGAAATGAAAACCAGGAGGTTATGTAGTACAGTACAAAACATTCTCTTCCACTGTGGAATGAAATGTTTTCAGGATCTTGTAAAAATAGCCAAAGAAATGGAAGGTTGAGCTGAACAAAGAGCAGGACCTGTGGTATTTGTTTTCTCCTACATTTTGAGACCCAGTCTCTTACCCACCTGCCTCAATAAATAAAGGGATGTTGTTCTGTACACCTTGTCTCACATTAGCTCCTGATGCCTACTGTGGCTTTTGTGATGCTAACATTCCCTGGGATGGTGCTGGAGACCCTCTTTTGACTCAGATGCACCCTAAATATTTCTCCTCCCCTTTCTCACACAAGAATGTGGTGTCCAAGCAGTCTGTTTAACCATGGATTCAACTCAACATGGAATTACACTGAGAACCTGTATCTCTGCAGCTAGAAAAGTCTCAGTGCACTGTTACCTTCATTCAACAAGAATGAAGAATGATCCTTCCAATAGAATTTACATGGTACCAGAACATTTATTTTCAAATAAGATGGGCTGTTGAACTTCAGGAAAGTATGTTCTGGAGATAGTAAATATCTCCATCCAACACACACTTCAAAACCAGAACTACATTTGTTTTGTTGTGGCTTTCCTGTTCTGCACAGACAAAGGAACATTGGGATTTGGGATCTGTGAGGGGCAGAGATTTGCTCTGTATAGCCTGAGGCAGTGATGCCAGGACTGGCCCAGCTGGCAAACTGAAAGAACAAAAGGGAGACAGGACAAGGGAGGCTGTCACAGGAGGAGGGAGGCTGTCACAGGAGGAGGGAGACTCTGTCTGCAGGGATTGCTGTAGACACACAACCAGAAAGCTGTTATGAAGTCACAAAAACAGTTCACAGAAGGAGCACCAGGTTCTGACCTATGGGCTGGAGGGGAAACATAATGGATCTAAAACAGCCTGGAGGGAAGGAGGAGGCTGTTGCTGCAGAAAAGTTGTGGAGATTAAAAGGGCATTGGCAAAGTTGACAGACTTGAAAGAAAGGGTCAAATATTGTAGTGAATGAAGAGAGTTCACTAAATCTTGTCAGCTTGCATGTGAGAAGGAGGTGGCAGAAGAACACGAAGTAGTGCTGACATTGCCAGCCTGCGAGAGAGGGAGCAAAGTGGGGAAGGAGGAGAAATCAAGAAAATAATAGAGAAAGGCAGGAAGAAATAAGAAATATAAGAAATAAGGTGCTCAATTTTGTCCAAGTCACCCTTGAGCTGGCTGAGGGGTTATGCTGGATGATGGGCTGAAGAGATTTGTGTATATGGGGTAGGCTTAGAAAGGCAGATTTGTGAGTTGTCAGCATAGAGGTGGTAGTGGAGCAGCAAGGGAGATCCATGAGACAAAGGAAAAGAAATGAGCTCAGGCCAGGCCCTGGAGATTTCCAAAGAGAAAGAAGGAGCAACATCACCAGAAACTCACCAGAGAGCAGGATGTTCACCAGGAACCAAAGAGGAGGAGGTGCTGAGACCCTAGTTAAGAAATAGCTGGAGAGTTGGGTGTATGGAGGACACATGCACATTTAGAGGTGAATTTAGGAAAAGTGAGCCAGTGTTGTAGTTATTACTAATCAGTCATATAAATGACATGTGTTTGTGCAAAGGATTGACTTTAGGTAGTGGCTGGAGTCCATGGACTGTTGTCTAGGTTGGAGTGTCCCAGAGGAAATCAATGCCTGGAGTCAAGCAGGCCCAAAGGGAGGGAGGATAGAGGCAACATGAACAAAAACCCAAGAGAAGACAGACGATGGCCTCACTGCAGGTCTCCTCCATTTCTCGTGGCAGTGAATTCAGCCACCACAGTGATTGATATTTGCTGACTGTCTGAAATACTCCCATCCATGCGGTGTTTGCAGTGACTTATGGGACACTGTATCCTGAAGAGTCATCACCTAGCACAAAGGTACGTGTGTGACAGCCAGGCAACCAAATCAGCTGGCAGACCCTATTAGTCACAGCTCAGGAGCCCAGAGTAAACAGTTTCACAGCTCAGTTTATTTGCTCTTGCAGAGCACCAAGTTCAAACACAAGAATCTGCCTTTCCAGATGCCACTTCTCCATCTGCCCT